>JAEQBH010001481.1:0-377246 GCA_016808115.1 Tetrastigma voinierianum | reverse complement strand
TAAATAAATATCCTTGAAAATTGGTATTTGCTTCCCATTAATGGTCTCGAGACATTGAAGAACATCTCACTTGACTCACACGCGATGGTTTATAAATGATAAGCGATGAACATCCTTTGGATCTAGCGATATAAGTATCCAATGAGCCACAGAGCTTACGAATACTAATAACCATCAGAGGTGAATTGAAGGGATCGAACCTAGAATTTGAAGGATATAAAAACATCCTTGAATTGCCTTCCAATAACCCATAGATGATAACTAACGAATGTCAATGGATCTAATAATAAGCATCCAATAAACCCAAAAGCTTATCAAATACGGATCATTCAATGTAACCTGAAGGGATTAAAACCAATGTTTGAAAAGAAACCATTAATGGTGGAAAATACCTCCGTTAAAACATGGAAAACTCCCACCTTTTCATCTGGAACCTTCACCTAGTTTCCTTTACTCCAAGGAAACGAAGGTTTTAGCTGCTCCTCCTCTTCTTAGAGGTTGTTTTGCTGTTGAGAAAGAGGAGAGAAAACGAGATAAAATACGAACATGCAAGCACTGAATGTATCGAATCAGAATGTTTACAAAAGTCTTTTCGGGGTTGTTTTATAACACTAAACCCGTTACAAATTACCAAAATCTACAACTCATAACACTATTACATGTGGAGAAAGTGGGAAAGAAAAAATCAAAAATCAAAAAGTCAAAGTAGGAAGGAAGGTTCGTAGGAAATTTTTAAACCCACTAAGGCCCAAGCGAGGAGTTCTGGTTGCAACCATTGCGAAAGTCGTAATTTGTGGTCGCAACCCTTGTGGTGACAAGGCTTACCTTGCATGTTATACCTTACGCATTTGCCTTCTTACATGCTTTACCATTTCCTAAAGCGCACTGGATTCTTCATGCACTTGACTTGAATCCTTTCCTCAGATATGTCCTAAAAGCGACCAAACTTGCCACAAAATTTGATTAGTAGCATTCTTTGGGTCTAATAACATACCAAAGCTGGGTTAATTAGGCGATTCGCATACATTAAGTGCTCAAAACATAGATTGTTAAAGGTATAAAACAACACTTTTTGGGTAGTAATCACCTATGCACATCAAGGCTCCATTATCTGAGAGGGTGAGGACTAGGGCATAAATGGTAGAGCCTGTCTGTTCGGAGTTAGTGGAGGATATGGGGCCATCTATTGGCTCAACTTCTCCTTGGCTGCTTTCTATATGGAGGGCATTCACCCTAGCCTTAACCGTGGCTGCCCTGACGAGGTCTCTTACTACTTTGTCGTTTGATTGATGCGATCATCGTTTGAAAGTGCCCTAATTATATAATTTATGAGAAAACCTCTGGGCTACAGTGGAGTCTCCTACCTAGCTCTGATTCTACGGGTTGCCTGCGACTCCACTCCTTGATCGGCTTCCCTTTGGGGTGCCTCTGACTATTGTCACGGCAATCGGCTTCTACACTAGAGACATTAGACTTCGGTGCTTGATCGGTCTCTTGTCCACTTGTCCTTGTGATAATCATGCAAGGTTTGTTTGCTGCATTTGGATCAGGTACGGGATGGGTGCGAAACCATTTGAAATCATTGGAGTCGCGAATAAGGGTGACCTTTCGGTATGAGATGTTCAGGGAGTGAATTGTTGGGGCTCTCTTTTCTTATGAGATTGGTCTTGAAGTCGCTTTCAGTTTCCGTTATGACCTTCCTTTCGTTCTCAACCGGCTGGTTTGTGATCATGATCGTCTAGGTTGCCGCTTGGATATTGTCCTCCAGTGTTGAGTACCGGTCTGCCTACTTGTATAACTCTCGCATTGTTGCTGGCGAGTCTAAGGATAGCGAATGGAAGAAGGGGGTCGACGACCCGAAGCTTCTCTTGAAAGTCTGAAGGATCGCGTTCATGCTGTAAAATTCTATTTGTTGGACGGCTTACTTGAACCTCCTCGTAAAGTACCGTATGGATTCGTCTTCATGCTTCAAAATAGTTTGTAAGGAACTAATGTTCCTTTTCTGACGCAATGAGCATAGGTGTTGCGAGATGAATGCTCCCCAAATTTCGTTAAACATATTTTATTGAGCTTCGAGGGAGCTTGTGAAACTAGGCTAGTGTAGGTCCGCACAAGCTTGTCGGGAAAACTTTGCATAGTAGAAGGTCATCGCATGCATTCAAAGTCATCGCCTGGTTGTAATGAAGCATGTGATCATATGGATCAATAGAACCGTCAAACATAATGAAAGTTGGAATGACAAACTCGCGGGGAGGCTTAGAGTTGAGGATGTGTCGCCCTAGGGGGGAGGAGAGCATGTCATCGAGACTTCGAATCGTTGCTACAAGCGGCATGTGGGGGCGTCGGGTGGTTGTCTAGAGGCGGGATATATTGATGGCATGGCGGCACCATGCCCCGTGGGTGAGAAATGCATATCGTTTAAGGCATTGTGTAGCCCAATACACTCTCGGCGGTTTTCTCCTTGCCCAGTAGAGGAGGCCATTATCGGTGTTGTTGAATGCGGGGCGGTGAGAGTGTCTTTAGCACGACCTAGCCTTGTGCTTTGCCGGGAGGGAGTTTGGAGAAGTTGCAGGATAGCCACGTCGTCGCACGGATATCGCATCCTGCCCGGGGACAATGGGCTTTTTTTCCTTTATCGTGAATGGTCGAGTGCTTTACTTACCCGCTATCTTGCACGTCTCCTTTGCCAAGATTATGTCTTTTCCTACCTGGGCTTAGAGATGATCGTTTTCACGTGCCGGTGCTGACCTTGATCTTGCGATTCCCTCTCATACGCTGCTTGTTCCTCCTTCTTTTTCTCCAAATCTTGACTCCAATGAAGAAATTGGTCTTCGGGCAACTGAATCACCAGATTGCTTGACATTGCAACTATGTCAGATAAATCAAATGTGGGGAGGGGAACAGTCAAAGTTGCAGTGAAGAAATTTATTAAATACCGTTGAAGTAAAGGCTGCTGCGTCGTCGATGAGACTTTTGTTTGATTCCCCATGACGGCGCCAGTGCTCGATTTTTGGTTTATCTAACCTCAAGCATCAACGGCATGATATAAACCTGCAAAAAAAGGGGGTCTGACGACGGTATGCCGGCCGCCTCTCCGATGCTTAAGTCAGCAAAAGGATGGAGAAGATAAAGAAGTAAGTTAGCACAGTTGGGGTTGCATACCTTTCCTTAGGTGGGGAGTTCTTGTTTTATACTTCAATTTGTCTTTGATTTTAGGAAAGAAAATCTCATGATTTTGGTGATATGATCTCTTTTTCCTTATCAAAGACCAATTCTCCTTGATTTTTGGAAAGATAATCTCATGATTTTGGAAATAAAATCTCTCTGCCAGCTATCGAACCCGATTCTCCATTGTTAAGGATTAATGTTTTTGAGGCGTATTGGATTTGGATATTGGGAGATTCGTGGATAAATATCCTATGTGTAATTTTCTCCTTAACATATTTATTTTTATCTAATCTCCCGTGTGCGGTAGGATGGTCAACTGGGGGACTCGGGACCCCAGAAGGGTTTTAGGACTGTACCATTTGGTCGGTTCCTGTGTGGTTTTAATATAATGGGTTGCCTTAGGCCTCTTTATGAGCGGACCGGGTGGTGAGCACTTGCGAGTGTGGGTCTATTGATTAGCGAGTGCAGGATCAAGGCCCACAGGTACTCCACACCCTCATCCCATTCCCATTACTTTCTATGACATACTTTACCCCTTTTTTCTATTTGTATGTATCATTGTTTTGGTGCCAATAAGATCTAGTTCAAGTAGTTAAAGGCTCAGATAAGTAAAAAGTGGGAAGGAGTCCAGGTTTCTAATCCTAGTGGGGACAAATTTGTGAATGAACAAAATATTATTATGTAATGCAAAGTGATTGAATATAAAAAATGAATCATTGTCCACGTCATTGTATCCATGTTTAATGGCTTAGTTTTACCATGACTATATTTAAAATTTTGTAGATCATGCTTATGTCAAGTAATAGAGCGTTCACTATTAAAACAGCTAAATGACATAGGGAGGAGGGGTCCTAGGTTCAGGTTCCAATGGGGAGAATTTACTATGCGACGCCCTAAAACCCGGGGGTCCTGTTGACCAATCGTCAACCCATGGAAATACCACCTTAGGTGATCATATACCTAAGCTCTAATACCAAACTGGTATCAAATACTTGTGGATACCCAGTAACTCAATACCACATCGTTATGTCTCATTTATCGAGATCCCTTTATCCATATTTAAGTTAAGAAATTATATTTAAAACAGTCCATAAGAGTTTGATCATGACTCTTTTACCATTATTACATACCGGAACTAGATTGTTAGATTTTAAAATTGCTTATCAAAGCCACATGTTAGCCTTCTTCATAATTAAACCTCGAATGACGTCGTCATAAGTACACCCTACAAATGTTTTCCATAACGATGAGCCATGCCTAGTAGAGAATATTTCCTCTGGCTATACACCTAAGTGCAAATGCAATGGTCTGTGTTCCACACATTCACATTCACATTCAAGTAAAAACTTGCAATTTCTCTTATGGAATCCACACATGTCATGCCATGAAATGAGATGAGACTCAATCGTATGTAAGCCTTACGAGTCTTTATGGAGCTCCATCACGCAGTCTTTGCGACTCTTATCACACAATGCTAAAACCCATGCGTGATAAAATCCATCATTTCTGGATTACATTTAATGATCATTTTACAAAACAAATTAATTTATTTTCAAACCAAAGCTTTTGGATATTTACACACCTCGTGATCATTTATCTGAAAACTCATGTCTTTTTGCCAGGCATCAGAGTGCTGATGTCACCTGACGGGCTTTGCAAGCCTAAACACTTTCACGGGCTTTCACCGTTTGAATTATGTCTAACCAAAAATACCAAGTCTTTCACCTGAGGGGGTATCTATCCATCTATCCCTGCTTACTATTACATGACACAAGTTTTCTTTACCACTTTATTCAACCATGCGATTCTGTTGGACGTTGTCCAACGGTACCGAGCCCATCAAATCAATCACCAAACGCAATGTTGATTATAACCATGCACTCACACTCATTCAATGTGATGTTCCCGTGCATATGCAATGCAATGTGTCATTGCATGTTATATCATACCATATAATGAATGCTACATGAATGACACATCCACACACTACTCACGAAGTCGTGGACAAATCACATCACATATAGCGCCATACATCATTTTCATTCATGTCAATGTATTATGCACGCATATATCAACATCAACATACAACATGTCATTTTATTTTCAAGCAATGACACACACACAAATCAGAAGCCATTTAATGGTCATTTGCACATAGAAATTCATCTCATGTCAATACATTAGAACACACATATTGACATCCAAACATATCACCCCTTAGTTAAGCAATGACACTCTCAAATAAGTCATACAAGGGCCCCGAAGCAAGCCATAAACAATAAAAAATCGGGCCACGAAACCAACCCCAAACATGCCATGAAGACAGGCCTGACACGGTCACGGTTTTGCTGAGCACCTTTACCTTTACTAGGTGAAATGGTTTGCACGAAACGCTTGCCTAGGCGGACCAGCTCATAATTCTTGCGTCTCCACCTTGAAGGATTTACAACCTCTACCTATATTTTTTCTCTCTTGTGTTTCTGCTCCAGCCTGCTGCCTGAGTGAATATCCCTTTGCCTGAGGCGAAGTCCCTTTCTTCTTGCCAGAGCCTCATGTCTCCTTTAAGCAAAGCCTGGAGTTTGCCTAGGTAAGGGTGTGGAAATGAAGACTCGAACATCAGGCCATTTCAGGTCGAAAAAGGAAAATAAACCAAGGTAGGAAGAATCCTCTACCTCTTGGAGCGTAGAAGAAACCCTAGGAAGCCTCGTGACACTTTTTTAAACCTGAAACCTTTGATTTTCTGAACTCCTTGTTTGGATCCTCGACGAAATCCAACTTTTTCGGTACCCACGCGTAGCCCTCATCTATGCGACGAACTTTCGTTCTTGGCCCGACGGAATCTCGTAGATTGTAGAGAGAAACTCTTGGCCCTCCTCTTAATCTCTTCTCTCACTCTCGAGTGAACCAGTAGGAAAATGAAGTCCTTTCACATACATGTCCCTTTTGTTCTAACAATCTTTTTTAAGTTAGGGGGTGGCCTGAGTCGTGCCACTTGTCCGCCCCTTATAAACTCTGAGTCTACGCCTCGAAACAATTTATTTCATCTCAGTTCAAGTCCACACTATTTTTTATGAACTTAACTTAACATTTCCCAAAATCATTTTAAGACCTTCTTAGACACTTGTGAATCACGAAATTCATAACGAAAATCGGCGTCTCGAATTTAACGTAATTCGTTTGGGAAATTAGATTTCACGAGACGAATCGGAAGTGAGTTCGTTTTGTGTCAGAATCACAGAAATTTAGTTTCCAACCTTTGTACTATAACGGAAAATTACCGTTTTGCCATTTTTAAAAAAAAATTGAATTATTCTCGGGTTTTACATACTTCCTTGAAGTATAGTATATTAAAATATAATTTTCATATTTTAAAATAAGAAATAAAGATGACTATTTAAAACCTTATCATCTGATACTCAAGCCCCCATTACGTAAAAAATAAATTTCATATATTTGATGTGATATCATGTTTACCTTCATTATATTACTTAATCTTTGTAATTTCATTAGCGGATTGAAACATGAAATAATTGATTAATGGATGGGATGGATTTACATCGAGGTTTGAATCCAATAACAGAGTAATGTAAAGTGAATGAAGAATATATATATATATATATATATATATATATATATATATATCTTCTATATATATATAATATACATATATATAGTACTCATGTACTATCTAAACTCCTATATTTAGATATTTAATTAATAATTAGCATCTCTTTATATGCCTAAATAATTTAATCATAATAAGTAATGAAATATTAGTTGGATGGATTAGATTTCTCCAAATGAAAGAATTTTTGAACGTTCCTTTGTAAAAATTGTGATAAATAAATGGAGAGAGAGAACTAATGTTATGATTTGTATTAAATTTTAATTCTATTATTAATTAAACTAAGGTATATAATAACATATATTATTAAGACAAACATGATGATGTTTCATATTTTTGAAATAAGTATGTCCATTTAAGTAATTCTAAGAATATGAAATTATAAATTTATAGCATTACAGTCATTTTTTAGCAATGTTTAACTTATATTGTTTGTAAAATATGGTATGTTAATTCAACAATAATTTGATGCTCAAGTTAAAAATTGTGAGTTTTGATAATATTTAACGATAGATTGTTAGACATGGACCATTTTCTCCACATTCAAATGACATTCTCAATTTTGGGCCTAAGCTCTCAGGGTTTTATTCTTAAGTTTTTCTCCTAAAAGACCTCATACCAATTGGATGTTGTTCATGCTTATCAACTCATGATTCTTCCTATTTTTAATTGGTATAGGACTTTGGGTGCACAACCAATAATCCTCATTTTGAACAAAGTTCCATCGAGCCTCTCCTCAAACTAGGAATTTCTTGTCCTTCATTGATTCGGGCAGCGTATGCTACGTAACGCCACACAGTAGAGCTCACCATTTTGTTCGGCATCTCCCATAGTGAAAGCAGATATCATGATGCACTTGTTGGAAACCTCATGTACCCTTCCCTCACAAATTAGTATGATGGCCAATCATTATGAGCTATCCCTCATATATTTGTTTTTAGCTACTCCCAAATGTCTCATATCGATTGGATCTTATCCATGTTTATCAACTCATAATTTTTCTTATTCTTAACTTGATATGGGAGTTTGGGTACTGACAATCACTCCTCAAACAAAGATACCTTGAGTCTCTCCTCAGAAACCATGATTTTTCTTGTTTCCACGTATTCGAGCTGCAGCTTTACACTTAAGAAACACCTAAATATAAAGCTCTCTGATTCTGCTCCCTTATGGTTAAGCCAAACTCGACTACGATACCACTTGACCAAACCTCATGAACCTTTCCCTCCCACATTGTATGATATTATGCATAGATTACGAGCCCTCATGGTTTTGTTCTTGGGTTTCTCCCTCAAAATACCTATCTGATTAGATGTGTGTGTTTATCAACTCATAATCATTCCCATTCAATAGATGTGGGACTTTGGGCTACACTATCAATCCTCCATCGAAAAAAGTTACAAGTCTCCTCTAAAACGGATTTCTTGTCTTTCACTTGTATTTAGGCACACACACCTTATGGAAAGCACCAATTGGTGGGCGCTCACCATTTTGTTAGGCATTCCCCACATGGTTAAGCTTGAACCTGGTTTTGATACCAATTGTTAGGAAACCTCATGAACCCTTCCTTCCACATTGGTATGATATTGTGCACTTTGGGCATGAGCCCTAATGGTTTTGTTATTAGGCTTCTCCACCAAAAGGCCTCATACCAATTGGATGTTGTCCATGGTTATCAACTCACAATCATTCACATTTCTAACCGATGTGACTTGGGCACCGATAACCCTCCCTGAGCAGTTAGTGAACCTCACCTCAACAGTAGTTTTCTTGTCTTTCACTACGTTCAGGCTACATGCCCATGAAGCACACCACTTAGTGAGGGCTCACCATTTGTTTGGCATCCACGACATGGTTAAGCAGGCACGACTCTATAGCTACAACTTGTTGGGAGACCCTATGAACCCTTCCCTCCACATTGGTATGATATTGTGCACTTTGGGTGTCACTCCCCTAACCCCAGCCTAGGCGGATGAAGGGGAGCATAAAACCTCAATAAGACTCTTTACTTGCTTTTCAGGACATTGGGTGCAGTTTAGTCTTATAAGCTGAATCAAAATATCATATACGAATCTGAAAATAAAACTACCCTTGGTAGTGGTGTTTCTGATCATCGATACAGGTCAGAGTCCCAGAATTTACATATGCATATATAAAGCGGCCACATTTGTTTACATAATCAGAGCGCAAAACCTACAGGTGATGGACACTTACTAGTTTGTTGGCCCAACAGTATATAGAAGATCGCGAGGCGATCTCTTTAATACTATGGATAAAGCAGTACTAAGCAAGCAGCAGTGGGGCTTATATGACTTATATGTATACACATGCACTAGTATACTCATTTATAGTAAGCATATAACGATAACGGATATACGATAGTAGATATCGAATTTTCATGGTTATAATAACAAGCTTATGCTCATACTTGTACTTATAAGCGGACTTATGCGTTCGGATCCTCTGCATTAGGAGTTACGAGCTTATAGCACGGGTGCAGTAGGTACTACGAGTTCATGCTTGTACGAGAGGTGCAGTGGAGTGCACAGCATACTTGTACGGAGGAACAGTGGGGTACATTCGAGTGACGATGTGTACTTTACTCTTAGTCGTTGTCGGAGACTCTTATCATATAAGCTGTTTGACTACTGAGCCGGTAATAAGAAATGAGTAGGACACAACAAATAGTGCAGAGTATAGTGATACTAAGTCTTAGTAGCATCGCGAGTGTAGGAAGCAGCAGCAGTGTCGTCGCACTAATAAGAGAGTAATGAAGTATTATACGTGCCACTAGCACGCAGGAGGTCTTTGTGTCATTCAATATCTAGGCTTAGGTAGTCCTACAATTATATGTGTTAAGGAACTTACTATCTTATCAAAGGGGCATTAAGTTTGCTAACATCAAACTCGCTTCGCCGAGGCGGCGATGTATGGTCTAATTTTTCCTTTACCTTACAAACATGAATGAACCCTTTCAGCACACTTATAGGGTCCTCATTGGTGCAAATGAAACAGTCTCGGAATAATGGAATAAGCAAAACATGATAAAAACACATGTATGAATAGTGCTCTGTTATGGCGTAGCATTGCTCTGTTGCGAGCGTGAGCCTTAGATCGCGTTGTTTTGTTACACCTCGGCGTACCCGAGGCTTGTCCAAGCCTCTCTCTTGGGCTACTTGCTTGTTTGCGTGGGATTAAGCGTAGGACCGAGTGCTTGGGGATTTGTTGATTTCGGTCAGTTTTCCGGAAATCAAACCAAAACCCCCAGAAAGAATCCAAAACATCATGAAAGCGACTCGAATGGTTCATAGCCAAACATAACACAAGAGGGAAGTTAAGGATTCTAACACCTAACAGTATTCATACTCTTAAGCACATAAACCCAGCTCGAGAGGAATTTCATACACTGCGAAATGACCACCACATGAATCCTGAAGTCAAGTAGAAATTCTCATTTCGAGCTTGTCTATACATATTCTGCAGGATTTCCAGCCAGCAACTTCACAAACACATGTAATGGTGAGTTAGGACTTCTCATATGAACCACACAGGCAGAAAGAACAGACCGAATCAAGAATCCTGCAAGGGGTTCACCAAATCCCATACGAGCCCATGGTAATCCATATAAAACCATAACTGATCATACATTTCACTCATTGCCTTCTTCTTCTTCTTCTTATAACACATTCTCTCTTCCTTTTTCCTCTTCACGAATGCCCTCAAAATCCCGAATGAGGAATACAATTGGTCTTATCCCGATTTGGTATAATTTTTCCTTTTATTACACTTTGGTCCCTCAGCTCCCCTTCTATTTGCACCACAACTTATGCCATTTCTATAATAGCATATCATCTTCTTATATTATGACTTTTGTGTCCCATTTTGACAAATTACAAATTTACCCTAAATATGTTGAAAATTGACTAGGGTGTATTTGGGGTGTTCTGATTCTACAGCCAAAATAAATTTGTCCTCGAAATTGCACGAGGCGAAAGAGCTGAGTGTATTGTACCCTCATTGTCGATTCTGGTTCCTATGTCGCTTCTTCCATACCGTGATGTTGCCAAATCACTTTTACTAGAGAGACTTGCTTGTTCTGTAACTGCCTCATTTCACGATCTAGAATATCTTTTGGCTCGTCATCGAAAGTGAAATCTTCTAGTACTTGTATATCTTGAACTGGTAATATATGCGATGTGTTAGAGCAGTCTCTCAAAGCATGAACACATGGAATACATCATGTAATTTGGCTAACTCCAGAAGGAGTGCCAAACGATACGCTACTGGTCCAACTCTTTCTAAAATCTCATAAGGGCCAATAAATCTTGGACTTAGTTTTCCTTTTCTTCCAAAGTGGAGTATCTTTTTCCACGAAGATACTTTTAAAAACACTTTGTCTCAGAAGCCTGACTCATATCTTTCTCTTCAAATTAGCATAAGACTTTTGTCTATCACTGGAAGCTTTTAACCTCTGCTGAATAATACAGCTTTTTCTTCCATGTCTTTTACTAAATCAGGACCAATAATCTTATGCTCGTCCAGCTCTCTGTCCAGCAGCAGCTAGGAGTTCTACATCTCTTCCATCTAGAGCTTCATACGAACCATACCAATGTTTGGATGATAGCTGTTGTTATAAAGCAAATTCCATGAGGAGGGATATACTATCAAACTAGGAAAATATAATCTGTATACGAAGCATATCTTCAACACACGGTCCTTTCTTTTCGGATGTCCATATTTGTGGATGGAAGTAGTGCTAAAATTAGTCTAAGTACAAAAAAGTTTGGTATAATTCCTTTTGAAATATGCGCATTAAATCGTGGATCGCGGTCGGACACTATGATAAAGAGAATCCATGCAACTGAAAATTTCACTCACATAAAGTTAAAATTGCTTGATCCATGGAGTAGTGAGTCGAGATCGGTAAGGACGGCGGAGACTTGGTTAATCTGTCGACAATTACCCAAACTACCTCATGTTTCCTTTGGGTGAGGGGAAAACCGGATACGAAATCCATAGTAATGTTATCCCACTTCCATTGGGGAATTGGAAGGGGATTTAATAAACCGGATGGTACTTGGTGTTCAGCCTTTACTTGCTGACACGTCAGACACTTAGACACGTACTCATAAATGTCCTTTTTCATCCCTCGCCACCAATAGCACTATTTCATATCCTGGTACATCTTATTACCTTCAGGGTGCATGGTAGCAGTGTGTAGCTCACACAATATCTTCTTTCTCAATCCATAACATTCGGTTCATAATCTGCTCTTGTACAACAAACCTCCACTTTCATCTATGGCATAATCAGTCTTGTCTCCAGTACTGACTAACTGCACTATCTCTTGTAACTTGGCATCATCTTTCTGAGCATTTACTATCATTTGCTTCAAATCCGGTATAACTCTCAGATTGACTGACAAAGGCTCCATCGGGTGCGAGTCTCGATCATAATCTTTCAAAGTCGAAGCGAGAAATCATTTTCTATAAGGCATCCGCTATTGCATTTGCTTTTCCCGGGTGGTAGTCAATTATGCAGTCTTAATCCTTAAACAATTCCTAACCACAGAGCATTGCCTCAAAGGTTAAATCTTTTGAGTTAGCAAATATTTGAGACTCTTATGATCGAGTGAAAATTCTATTTCTCCATGTATAAATAGTGTCATGAAATTTTCAAAGTGAACACTACAGGATGTAACTCGAATCATGAAGTGGGATAGTTTTGTTCATGCGGTTTCAATTGTCTGGAATCATAAGCCACCACTTTCCCATCCTGCATCAATACACATCCCAAACCTATCCTCGAAGCATCACTATACATAGTATAATCCCTACCCGAAGTAGGCTGAATCAACATTGGTGCTTCAACTAGTATTTCTTTTAACCTCTCAAAGCTGGATTGGCACTTATCATCCCACTCAAACTTCACCCTTCTTAGGAGTATTCTTTTAAGGAGGATGTAACAAAAAATCCTTGTACAAATCTTTGGTAATAACACACTGACAAAGAAACTTCTCACATCGGTTACATTTGGTGGTTTCAATTCATAGCCTTGATTTTCAGGTCAGCTCTAATACCTTCGACGAGTACAAATGTGACCTAGGAATGACACTTCAGCAAGCAAAATCACATTTACTTAACTTTGCAAATAACTGATTCTCTCTCAAATTTCAATACTATCCTCGAATAGTGTTCATGTTCTGTGCATCATGAATACATCGGGGATGTCATGATAAATACCATGACAAATTGATCAAGAATAGAGATTTAAGAAAACCTTATTCACATCAAGTCCATAAATGCAGCCGAAGCATTGGTCGACCCAAATGGCATTACTAAAAACTCATAGTGGCCATAACGGGTTCTGAAAGCTGTTTTCGGGATATCAACCTCTTTTACTCGGAGTTGATAATATCTCAATCGTAAGTCTATCTTCGAAAAGACACTTGCTCCTTTCAACCGATCAAATAAATCCTCTATTCTTCGCAACGAATACTTATTCTTAAGCTGTCGCCGTTTTATTTTCAGATAGTCAATGCACATCGAAGAGTGCCATCCTTCTTCTTAACAAATAAAACCGGCGCACCCAAGGTGAGACAACGCAGGTTGGATGAAACCATATCAATAGCTCCTGTAGTTGAGTCTTGATACCGATTCGGTTGGAGGCCCGTACGGTGGGGTGCCCTCGAAATAGAGTCGTTCCACATACTACCTTCAATGGAGAGATCCACTTCTCTTTCAGGTGGTACTCCCGGTAATTCCTTGGGAAACACATCGGGAACTCACAATCACGGGAAAATTTTGAAATTCAGCATCTCTTTTGGGTCGAGAATCAAGCCAAAAGGCTTCACAACCTTTTTTCTCGAGAAAGCAGTCGCGGGCTTCCATAGCTGAAATAGCTTTCGGTATTGATTAAGATCAAATACCTTATACTGTTACTTCAGATAGGTCAAAACATTTAAGCGGGACTATTTTCTTATCATAATCAACTATTGCCTGATGTTTGGATAACCAATCCATTCCTAATATCAAATCAAACTCATGAAAAACCATGATGATCAGCGAATTCTATCATGTACCTATAGGGGCAATTCTTATACATGCGATTGACTCTAACACTATACTTGAAAAGGACTTGTAACAAGCGGAATTCGTAAGCTACTTGACTCTCAGAAGAGCAATTTATCACTCATTTGTTCCATGCATATATATGAATCGTAGATCCCGGACAATTCAAGCATACAAGTGAATATCAAAGAGGTGAAGTGCAGCTGATAACCCTCGGTATGTCAGGAATCTTCATGACTCTCTTAGCATAGCTCGAGTACGGGGCTGTAGTAGCAGGACGATTCACTGTCTCTGAAGCACTATAGCTTCCTTGTGAACCACTTCATCCTTTACCCCTACTCTGAGTCTGTGGAGGTACATTTGGCCCTCCTCTACCACTTCCTTGAGGGTTTCTAGAACTTCCCGATCCTCATGGATAGTTAGCTATCACATGATTAGTGCTCTCGCACCCGAAACACCCCCAGTTACTCGTCCACACAAACCATGATGATTTCCATAGCAATGCGGGCATGTAAGTCTTTCCTCTTGTCCGGTTGAGGTGCCTGGATCGGAACCTTGTGTCATGGTAGGTCCTTGTCTCCTACCCCTTGTAGCTGAACCTTGTACTGAATCAACTTGTGAATCTCTAAGGTCTTTTCCTAGAGAATCCCTCTTGAGGACTTTGCTCTTTTCTTTCTTTCTTGACTCTTCATTTCGGACTTCTCAATTTTATAGCGCTTGTACTAGCTGATAAGTCAGTAACTCTGTAGTAACAATAGTGAGGTACCTTTTTATGGACTACGTATAAGCCACTCCTCAGGTGTCTACATCTGAATTTTTCCGTAAGAACGGATTCCGGTGCATATTTACTAAGACGGCTGAATTCTTTCTCATATTCGATGTACAGTTTCCCTTATCATAGAGTCGAGGTACTTCCATTTTGACTCATGGTAATCATCAATGACATCGCCGTGTTACATACATGTGATAGTCCGTGTGCTTTGGATCACGGGGCAGGTGGATTTCTGAAACCGAGCTTCCACGATCATAAAGTTGCACCTTGAAAAGTAATGAAAGAAATTGCACATGTGACCTTTGGTCATAGGACATCTCACTTCATCTAGAGCCAATTTCTAGTCTTTTAAGAAGCCAAAGCTAAACTATCGGACTCTTCCATACTTTGTACCGTAGAATTAACCACTACATGCTTTCTTCTTGAATAAGCTTAGGAGCTCGAGAATGAGTGATCGATCCTAAGACCCTGCCATATCATGAGAGATTTTACCAATGCTTCAGTTGAAGCATATTTATTTGTCGTTGAATCAGACGGACGAAGCAAATTGATCAAAGAGTTGATGTTTTCCATTGTTTTCATTTATAGCCTACGGGTGGATCCATTACAGGCAATGCATAGAAAACAAGGACTTGTCACATTGGGCCGACATATTACTATGTAGGTGCAAATCCATGTAATCTAAGACTCTTCCAGAAACGCCTAAACTTAGGCTCTGATACCAACTTGTCACACCTCCTTCATTTGCCTAAGTGGGGGTTAGGGGTGTGACATTGGGCCTAAGCCATCATGGTTTTGTTCTTGGACTTCTTCTTCAAATGCCTTATACCAATTGGATGTTGTCCATGATTATCAACTCATAAGCATTCCCATTTCTAACCAATGTGGGACTTTAGGCGCACACTGATTCGTTTGGCCAAAGTAGGTGTTTCGAAATCAACAAAATTTGTATCCTAGGGTTCCCTACCAAGTATAAACCTCTGCAGTCTCAAATAAATCTAAAGTAATTTCTAAGGGATGGGTTTTCTTCGTGAGAGAAGAGTTGCAGTGGATTGAAAATGGTGTTTCCTCTGTAGATTTAAGGATTTGTGTAAAAAACAGTGTGGGTGAATGGTTAAAAACTGAAAATAGTTCGAAATAAAGTATAAAAGAACTCCTTGAAGTCTCGAGATTGCAGGCTTAGGGTTAAGTCAATGAGCTTGTCCTCGGGTCTTTTCCTCGCGTTAGGAGGATGACCTATAGTCATTTCGAGCCCAGGATCTTCATTTAGCTTTAAGAGCCCTAAACCTAAATTTTCCTCTTGAACAATGGCATTTAGTGAGCATAAATGCTCCCGGATAGTGAGAACACACCTCACAAGCCTACCTACCATTAACTAATGAAACTGACTAGCTGGGTATCGTGGATCTAGTGATAAGTATCACTTGCAGACCAGCTTGCCAAATACACGTTAGTGAGGGCATGCCTAGGGATTTTAACTTAATGTGAGAAGCTGGAGCAGACACCCGTAAATGCCCATGAAGCGAAAGAGCGGCTAGCTTACCTCAGCTTGGCACCTAGTGGCCTTCCACTTGAGGATGAGGTTTTAGCCGAACATCCCTTGATTTGTCATCATCAAGGGGTGTTTGGCTGGTGAGAAAAATGCAAGAAAGTGAAGGAAAGGGAGAGAAAATCACACAGGAGGAGAGGAAACTTCGTGCCCAATTTTATTGAGTGATTGATGGACTGAAAGTTGATTGATGTTACAAGCTTGACTGAGCTTATATAGGTGCTCAGTAACAAGGAAATTACAAAAGTGTCTAAAGGGACCAAAATTACATTAAGGGTAGATTTGTACAAAACCACAAAAAGGCGGGTCAAAAAGCAATCAACAGGAATGCGGGGACGTGTTGAAATTTATGACTGCGAAATTTGAAGGTTGCGAATTTTGCAACCACCTTTAAATTTCCATTATTGCCTTCATATATGCATTTTGCTCCAAATCTCTTCTGGTTCGATCATGCATCTTCGAATTTGGCTCGGTTCATCGTGTTTGAATCGGATTGAAGATAATGAGGTATTTGGCTTACAAAACTACAAAAATAGCTACAAAATGTGATCAGTAGCAAAGCCGGGACCTCGATACTATCAATTGGAGTTATTTAAGTTGATTAGTACAAAAGTGCTTAAAACCTGCAATAAACGGGCTCAAAATGCTTTATTTAGGTACTAATCCACTCCCAACCAGACACATTTGCTAGTCCATAGCAATGATAAGGAAGGTCATGCGGTATGTATCACGGGATTGTCTGTTCAAAAAGTGTGTGTATAAGTAATGCCCTACCCTCAGTATGAAAATTTGGGACTCTGCATAAAAACCAGCTTGGGAGAATAAATGTCATACAGGAACAAGTTTGAAGCGATTAATACATTATAAGGAAATTAACTGAACTGCAAAATCTAAGTGTTTAGGTGATCGATTTTTTTACGATAAATTTGATAAGCTATTCCTCCCAAGCTAAGCGCGATGCCTTAGGCTAGCGACCAACCTAAATAGATCGGTTCCACTCTTATTTCACACTTCTATTGTATTGTAGGATGCGTCTGAGAACTTCGACTTCACGAAGTCAGGTGTAGCGAGGATCCACGATGACTCCCGGTTGACTAAGGTTTAGGGCATCGAGTCAAAGGTATTTCGACCACTAACTCTGAGTTTCACCGGACTTGAATGATTTCGAGATCCGGCCTTCTGACTAGCTAGCTCCACCCAATCTCCTCCCATGTAGCGAGCACTAAGTTGGTGGCTCCTAACTAGTTGGTTTAGGGCACCAGGCTTTAAAGGCTTTCACCATAGACCCCTCGGTCCGTGCTCGGGTTTCAAGGCAAAGAGCCACGACTTTTCTATTCTCTTTCTTTTTCTTTTTCTTTTTCTTTTTATTTTCTTTTTCTTTTGGAAGACACATTGACCTTCTTTTCATGGGGTCTCAACTATTAAAGGTCATCCAGCAGTAGGCGGTTTTTGCAGTAGGGATATCTGACTTCGACTAATGAAGAGCGAAGTGCCTTTGTGTGTTTGGTTGGTAATAGTGGAAGACAAGGGTTGAATACCAGGGTCTTCAAGCGGTAACAACTCAATCATGCATGGAGCTAGTCTAGCATTGATGGTATTTGCGATATTTGATTTTCAACTCACGAAGCGAGCCATACAAAAAAAAAAAAAATAAAATGGGGGCAAAAAAATTTGTTGCAAAAGTGTAGAAACATGGAGCTGTATGAAATATATAACAGTGTATTTCACAAAATTTTCATCTTTTTCAAATGAAATTATACAGGTAGCCCGTTAACATACAAATGGGCTTTCTTGACGGAGTGGTACAAATATTGAAATCGGTATGAACATCACTGACACTAACTCTCCCCGACCAAGAGTATGCCATTGTCTCTGATGGGGTGTGAATCGGAAAGTTAGTGGAGGAAGTGAGTACCTCCTCGATCGATTGGTGATGAAGAATCATCCTCACCTGGACGAGTGAGGTCGCTGCTGGTGGTGTGGGCGTGCTGCTGCGGTCTGCTAGTACATCCGGGGATCGGGGGTTGGTGGTGGAGGATGCGATCTCTTTGGGAGGGTGTGAGAGTCGAGCAGGACATAGGAAATTTGCGGGGCCCATGTGACTCTGGAATTTGCATGAGTGGCTGGTCACGTGCTAGAATGGGTACAGTGCAGCCGGCCGCGACCCTCGGTCTGGTCGTCCTATCTGCGAGGGTGGCATGGGCAGCCGCAGTGGTGGAGAACGTGCGGACTGCCTCCATGATAGTCAGAAAGTCCCTGGTAGAGATGGTAATGTACTGTTGAGGCGGTACGGAGGTGCTCGGCTTAACTATATCTGAATGAGCAGTGAGCATGGGGGTCGAGGGCTCTGAAGGGATAGAGGGCACCGGGCCAGTCTTGGAGGCTGGAGGCTGATGCGAACTAAAGGGCTAGGTCGGAGGCTCCTTGGTGTGCTCAACTATTAGGGCGGGTCCTGCAGTGGAATCTCCCGGGGCATTCCTCGGTACAGTCCGGTGGAAGATGAAGGCCGCGAGGCATGGCCTGCCACCGTCGGTGATAAAGGTGGCCTCCACGGCTGCGGCGATGCTCCCGATCGGGGCTCGTGGGGTGCCGTGTGCTCACCTTTTTGTACGAGTCGTAAATAGAAGGCGTGGATTCATTTCGGGCGGACTCAGATGGTGGATACAATCCTCGAAATTAGACAAGGCCATCATGATCCCATTCCGTGGTCAGACAGAAGCCCTACGAATCTGATACAAGGCCTCAAATGGCTCCTCTCTCTGGGCGATGTCTTTGGAGTAGAGCGATTAAAGCGCAATATGTGGTCTATCAATAGCATGCGGCTGAGGCTCACCTCCTAAGCGATATAGTCCCGATTGGTAGTGTCCATGGAAATGGGACCGTCTCACTGGTCGGGGGATGGGGCCTTTGTCACGTAGTTCTTTGCGTTCAGCGGGGACCCTCGCGGATGGAAATGCTTCGATCATCATCCCGAGGCAAAGTATCAGGCTGCCGTCCAATGGAAAAATGCAGAGCAGTCGAGTTAGCCTCACGCCTAGATGTCATCGTGTTGATAGGCTTCGATGACTGCAGGATCAAAACGATGCGGCGTCATGAATGGCTCCAGGTGGTATCTCTGCAAGAGGAGCATGAAGTCTCGGAGCTCCGGGTCCTCGGCAAATGCCGGGAGATTGTAGTAAACCTCCTTGTGCAGATCTCTCTTACTATAGTCAGTATTCCCTAGGATGGGGCTGCAATGGAGTAAGTGCGATAATGGATGAGGGATAGGTCAGGGGCTCAGCCCAGTGCCCACAATAAGGCGGTGAGGGTGGCGCCAGGAGTCCTCGAGGTGGATGACTCACAGGGCACAGTGGGCCTCTTGGTGGGGCCCTCGGTAGCCTTTGATGTGGTGGAGATGGTGGAGTGGGGCTAGGGAGTATGATATCTCATCGGGCGGGGGCCCTGGGCGATGAGCCCCCTTTGCGGCCTTGCCTGTAGACGAGTGGGAAGTGGTGGCGCGGGCTGCGGGGCGAGCCCTACGGGAGGCCGGGGCTCATGGGGCGTGGTGAAATTTGGAAATTTGAGCGTCGGCGGCCACATGGTGTCTTGGAACCGCCGATGGGTGCTCTAATTTGGAGTAATGGCCGGAGGGAGATCCGGCGCACCCTTGATCGGAAGGAATGAGCCCCGAGTCTTAGCCGTGGTGGGAGATCAAAATTTAGAGAGGGAGAGTTTGGCGGGAAGGTGAAGGTGTTTTTGTGAAGGACAAAAGGGTTTATATAAGGGAGAGGGCAGGTGAAAGGTCTTGCCCATTGTGACACAGTGGCCATTAAATGGTTGGTTGAAGTAGGAAATTCATGACGGCGTGAAACGGAGGGTTGCAGGGATGATGAACAGTGTTGCTAAATTTCGCAGGTTCCAAAAAAAAAAATTGTAACATTACTTGTAACACACACCAAAATGAAACTAATAAGATGTGAGGAGTTAAACTTAAAATTGAGAAAATTTTCTAAAATTTGAGGATATTAAGAAAAATCAATTTAAAACTTAAAACAATGTATGAGGTTCACAAAAATTGGAGTGGTTTCAGTTCTTCGGGAACCACTCCCGTATGTGTAGCCGAGGTTTATGGGGGTTTTTGGGAGGAAGCTCCTTTGTTCTTGTAGTGAGGTGTCTTTGCGAGTTGAATCCGACACGCTCCTTTGTGTTAAACATCTGATCTGCGGTGGTGGTTGTGGGATCACTGTTGCAGGAGGAGTGACTAGTGTAGTTAGTTTTTCATTAACTGCTTCATTGTCTTTCATCAGTTCTTCCTATAGTTCTTGATCTTGTGTTTCCCATGCGGTACCACTCGAGGCGAACTTCATACGATTTACGCTCCTCGTCTCTGTGACTTATGCTTGTTGCTTTCAGTGAAAAATGTTGAGGCTCCGGTGTCATGTTGATGAAGGTATTTGTGACTCCATTCAAACAGTTGGTGCCAGCATTGATGGCCAGAATGGCCTCCCAAGTATGATGGGCACTTGGTTAGTACCCTTTTCTACAGGCTCCGTATCAAGAACCACGAAGTCTACCGGATAATAAAACTGTCCACTTTCACCAAAACATCCTCCACTATTCCTTTTGGGATTTTCACTAATTGATCAGCTAAGGATAGGGTGATGTTGGTAGGCTTTAGCTCCCAAGACCCTAGCGCGGCCGGTAGGTATGGTAGTAGGTTGACACGCTCCCATATCCCAGCGGTGCCTTATCTATGGATCCTCAATGTTGGCGAGATGGTGGGGATCCACAGATCTTTGTATTTCACCAGGGTTTTGCCTTTGGATGATGGAGGCGACTTGTTTAGTAAGGAAGGCCTTCTTGTCGATGCCTAACCCCTTTTCTTGTGCCGGGTCCTTTAGAAATTGCTAGGTTGGAACTGTTTGATCATGTCAAGCGGTGGGATTTTCACCTTCTGTCTTAGCACTTCGGGATGGCCTTGTTTAGAGGCCAGCCTTGTCTCTACGGTGCTTGAGGAAATGGAGGAGTCATGCTTTTCTTCAACGAATCTTCTTTAATGAATATGTGTTCCGGCTCTACTTCCTTTTCTTCTCTGGTCTCTCCTGACAAGTTGGGAATACTTGGCTACTCAATTTCATACCTCCTTAGAATTGATAATGGCCTTAACTTCATCCAGCAGGTGCCAAGATCCACTGTATAGCTTAATTCATGCCTCCCTAAAGTTGGCGATTTGGGAGGGAATCTCCTTGCTTCACCTGCGCTGATTAGGTCAGACATGATGGATATTTGCGAGGTATCAATTTTTTGTAGGCTATTATGGGCCATCAATTCTTTTGTTCATGGAGCTTTACATTTTCTATGCTTTGGTTCAATTGAGCATTGTAGCTTTACTGCTCCTCTACAAAATTCCCCACCACCTTTCGAAATTCATAATAGCATTACATTGGGGAAGAGGATGGCGGTTCTTTGCTATTGAGGTGGACCCGTACTATTCTTTATTCTTTGTGCGCTTAGGGGAGACATATGAGTTGCAAACCGGGGAGAGGTTGGGGGTGGTTCTTCCAGGTGGGATTATAGGTGTTGCCATACTAGGCATTAGCTGGTGGCCTATTTTGGCCCACAACATTTGCATTTTCAACCATCAAATCCCTTATTGAGGGAGAAATTAGACAATGCTCTCCTTGGTGACCAGTGGATTGGCAAGTGAAACATGGTTGAAGGGGCGCAGTGGTCGATCAGCGCGGAGTACCTCCTGCTGATTTCTTATTTCAAGTTCTTCCATTCTTCTGGTCAGAGTGGACAACTTAGCCTTTAATTCCACGTCCTTTGACAGTGAATATATGCCTCCCCTTTGATTTGTTGTATTGTAGCCATTCTCTCTGCCTCCCCTTGAGTTTGGATCATCGATTCCTTTGAGGTTTCAGCCACATAGTTAAGGAAATCCATGGCTTCATCGAGTTCTTGCTGAGGAAGTCCCCTCCACACATGGTCTCCAAGAGCTATTTCATGGCAGGGGACATTCCATTGTAGAAGTGATTCACCCGGCATCTAGGTATCAAAGCCATGGTGAGAGGAATGCGATGGTTTCCATATGCAGCACCGACAACGATAAAATTTTCCTTTGTCATGGCGCAAGGTGTAGATTTGCCTCTTCAAATTGTTGGTCTTGTGGGCGGTTCTTCAAAGAATTCTGCACTTGACTCTGCCCAATTCTGATGGTCCTTGGCCTTAGTGAATTAAGCCAAATTTTGGCTTTGTCTTTGAGGGTCAAAGGGAAGGCTTTCAGCTTGAGCAAGTCCATATCGGTTGCACCCTCTTTGAAAGTTGTGCAAACTTCCTCAAAATCCCGGATGTGTGTGTATGGATTTTCATTTTCCATACCATGAAAAGTTGGGGCTTGAGGGCACCGAGATAAGGCCTCCTTTGCCCGTCTCGTGGGGGTATAATGCATGAGGTGCACTCACCCTTAGAGTGTATGTGATCCCTCGTTGACTGTAGGCATTGGGCTCCCTTTAGACCCCTATTTGGCTCCTCTTTTGTTCTTCCAAATTGGGGGCTCCGTGCGGATTTGCTATACAGCGATTTCACCCTTGTTCAAGCTGATCTTAGCCTTTCCCGATCCGCTGCGGTGTTTGTCCCCTGGCTATAGTTGCTATGAACACCCACCTGAGCAAGCTAGAAACCAACAAAAACAAGGCTACCAGAAAGGTTGATGTTAGTTAAAATAGAAAAACAAGGAAAAATCTGTATGAACAGTACAAAATTCAAATTCCCTGCAGTGAACTGTAAATGGGGAAAAATGGTAAAATAAAAAAGAAATGAGAATTCACGATACTTGTGATGGATCACAAGTTCATAGCTATCTTTCTCACGGGGCACCATCAGGCAGGCCTTCTAGCTGATTCGTTTGGCCGGAGTAGGTGTTAGGAATCAACAAAATTTGTATCTGGGGTTCCTCTGCCGTGCGAGCTGCTGCGGTATAGTGGTCTAGGGTCGGAATACGAGGATGGGTTTTAGCTTGAGAGAAAGAGGAGTTGCGATGGATTGAAAAAAATGGTGTTTCCTCTTTAGATTTAAGGATTTGTGTAAAAAACAATGTGGGTGAATGGTTAAAAACTGAAAATAGTTCGAAATAAAGTATAAAAGAACTCCTTGAAGTCTCGGGCCATTAGGCTTAGGGTTCTAAGTCAACCGACTTGTCCTCGGGTATTTTTCCTTGCGTTGGGGAGGATGACCTATAGTCATTTCCTGAACCAGATCTTCATTTAGCTTTAAAACCTAAACCCTAAAAGTTTTCCTCTTGAACAATGGCATTTAGTGAGCATAAATGCTCATATACGGTGAGAACACACCTCTGAAGCTGCCTGCAGTGGCTAATGGAGCTGACTAGCGCGGGTATCGATTGGATCTAGTGAAGTATCCGCGAGCCCGAGAAAACTGCGAATACACGTTATGAGGGGCATGCCTAGGGATTTTAACCTAATGTGAGAAGCGAGGAGCATAAACACCCATAAATGCCACATGAAAGCAAAACGGCTAGCTTACTAGTTGGCACCTAGTGGCACCACATTCCAAGGATGAGGGTTTTAGCGAACATCCTTGATTTGTCATCATCAAGGGGTGTTGGCTGGTGAAAAATGCAAGAAAGTGAAGGGAGAGAAAATCACCTGGCGGCGGGAGGAGAGGAAATTTGTTTGATTTTATTGAGTGATTGATGGGCGAAAGTTGATTGATGTTCTGAAGCTTGTAGGCTTATATGAGTGCTCGATAACCAAAGGAAATTAAAAATGTCTAAAGGGATAAAAATTACATCAAGGGTGGAATTTGTACAAAACCCCTGGCGGGTCAAGCGGAGTCAACAACAAGAATGCGAGACGGTGTTGCAAAATTTAGCCTTTGCGAAATTTCTGAGTTCTCAATTTTCGCAACCACCTTTCATTCAACGTGCCTTCCTTCTCTTACGCATTTTTGCTCCGAATCTCTTACAGTTCGATCATGCATCTTTGAATTTGGCTCGGGTTCATCGTGTTTGAATCGGATTGAAGATAAGGAGGTATTTGGCCTGCAAAACTACAACAATAGCTACAAAATGTGATCGATGCAATAGGGACCTGATGTATCAATTGGGTTATTTAAGTTGATTAGTACACAAAAAGTGCTTAAAATCTGCAATAAACAGGGCTCAAAATAGCACTATTTGGGTACTAATCACACACCCAACAATCCTCTCCTCGAACAAAGTTCCACCGAGCCTTCCCTTGAACCATGATTTTCTTGTCTTTCACTATGTTAAGGCACACACCTTATATGAAGCATCACCAAGTAGGGGCTCACTATTTTGTTCGACATCCTCCGCATGGTTAAGCTTGAACCCGAGTTTGATACCACTCGTTGGGAAACCTCACGGACCCTTTCCTCCACATTTTTATGATATTGTCTACTTTGGGTTTGATTCCCCATGGTTTTGTTCTTGGGCTTGTCCTCAAAAGGTTCATATCAATAGATATTGTTCATACTTATCAACTCATAATCCTTTTCATTCTTAACTGATGTGGGACATTAGGTGCATACCCAACATAAATAATAGTAGATGAGAAAAATATAATGATACAAGATATTAAAGTGCGATTGAAATTTTAACATGTATTAAATGTATGCATATGTAAACCCGGAAAATTAGAAATTTTAAGAAATGGAAAAATGATAATAATAATAATAATAAATTGCCATAATGGTTCAAAGAAACTGAAAATTCTCTATAGATCTCGAATGTGAAGCGGTGTCTTAGTTAAATTCGTCTCTCGATCTAGTGATCAGGAAAAATTATGAGAGAATCAGATTTTTTTATGAGTTTTTGAGTGGTGAGTTGCCAATAACTCTAGGGACGAGATTTTACGAGAATCTCGGAAGTCGAAAATAGCGGAGTTAAGTTCATTTAAAATGAATTGAATTGAAAGAAATGTAATTTGTTTCGGAATGACAATGAACCTAGGCGAGTCATGGACACGTGAAGCGAAGTGGGCCCGCGTCGAAGCAAGCAGAGGGAAAGAAGAAAATTCACATTTTTTCTCCTATTTTTTGACAATGGGCGTGAGTTAGAGAGAGAAATGAGAGAAACTCCTCATGCGATCTACGAAGATTGGGTGGTCAGAATCCGTCGAGCCAGATTTAAAGTTCATCTACTTGACGAGGGCTACGCGTGGGTACCAACAACACGCAATTTTGTCGAAGATTTCGTGTTTGGAGAAGAAAAGTTAGAGAGAGGAACTCTAACTTCTCTTTAAGATATACGGAGCTCGGGTGGTCGTCTTGCGTCGGGCCAAGACTTAAAGTCGGAGTACTCGACAAGGGCTACGTGTGGATATCGGAAACTTTGAGTTTCGCCAAGGTTTCATGCACGAGGTTTGCAGAGTCGAAAGCTTCAGGTTCAGGAAGTGTCCGCGGGACTTCCTTGGATCGTTGCTCACGCTTTAAGAGGTAGGGAACCTTCCTATTCGAGCTTATTTTCCATCTAGGAGTCGTTTTGGTCTTAGTTGAGCCTTAGGGGCTGTTTGGATAGTGTTTAGAGGACTAGAAAACACATTTTTCGTAATTCACTGTTCATATGAGGTCTCCAACTTTGGACGACCATAACTTTCTCGTCCGAACTCCGATTTGTGTGTTCTTAGACTATACAGAAATCCCTTTGAGTTTAGAATCCATCCATATATAACTTAATAATTTGAACTCATATTATGTCTAAAATGATGAAAACAGTAGGCCACACTAGTTCTATCGTGCGTCAGCGTTCATATAGAGGCCTCAGGCTTTGAATGACCATAACTTTCGTCACAGAACTCAGATTCGTGTTCTTAAACTCTAGAAAAGACCCTTAGTCTAGAATCGGCCATATGCTGTGAATGGCATTTGGTACTTATATTTTAAGAAAATTTATTGTAGCACCAAGTTTGCAAATTGCTTGGTTGTGATGACGCTTGTGGTCTAATACATTGAAATTGGTGTATGTTGGTTGGTGATTATATGCATGTTGATATAATTATCCATGAATCTTGGGGAAATGCATGAGTTTGTGTACGATTGAGGCCATTGCATGGCTTGTTGTAGGCTACTTGTGGATTTGATATGTCAAAATTAGGCCTAGAGGTTAAATTATGTCGTTACTCAAGTGGTAATGACTTATGATGTCAATGTATGAGTGTACTGATATGTTGGCATGAATCTTGTGAATTACTTGGAATTTATGTGTTCATTGATATAACTTTCCAATTGATGCATGGGTTGAAATGCATGAGTAGGCATGTACATATAACACTCATATATATATGTAGCATGGTGATAGGCAATGGCATATTGCATTGCATTTATGCGTAAGTACATCGCATGAAATGGGTGTGAGTGCATGAGAAAATCAGCATTGTGTTTGGTGTTGATGTTAGTTTCGGTCTTGGGACAAAGTCCTAAAAGGTCGCCTGAATGATCGGAGGTTTCCTAACACGGCTTTTGAATAAAACGGTTTATCGAGGTATATCGACAAATTATATATCGGGTTGTCACACGATAAATTATCGAGTATGTTCACTATTATATCGGAGGTTGTCCACACAATAAATTATCGGATATGTCACTATTATATATCGGAGGGTTGTCATAAGTAAGTGATCAGTATGTCCACTAATTAATATCGAAGGGTTGTCCACATATAAAACAAATATCTTTGTTTGGTGTTTTCATACGGCATATTGCATGTTGAAGTTGGTGAGGACTTGGTATAGGGATCATGAGGAGTAGCATCTCATTCATGTCATGTAGATTCCATTCTAGGATTGACATAATCGTGATTGGAATGTGCTTGTGGCATGACCATTGCATGTGCCTTGGGTGGGAGTGGCCGCGCAGAGTTCACTCTCTGTTGGGCGTTGCTCCTCGATCGTGAACCCCCCTTTTCGGTCGGGAGATGTGCAAGGAGATGGTGCTCACTAGAGGCGGATTGTGGCTTTTATTTATATTTTGTAAAACATGTATTAGAATTCTTAATTTTGATATATGTTTTGTATAAGAGTGGTGTAAATTTAAACTCTTATGGACTATGGTCCTATAGTCATGTGCTTATGTTTGAGTATGGAGTAAATGGAATTTATGTGGCCATTTTCCGATATGTGGACCCGGTGTGGTCGTTGTATAATATTGGGATAGGTTGCTATGTAATTGCACAAGTTTTATTTTGGATAGAGCTCCCCGTACAAAGGAGACTCTGCCTGATTTTCGTTAAATCCTGGGTCCCGGGAAAATAGGACTCAATGGTGTGGTGTCGGTTGCAGGCATCCCACGAATCTTCAGCCCGGGTTGTGAGTTGTCGGTGGATCCACGGGATTTGGGGCATCCTGACTTGGTATCGGAGCATGGAATCACGAACCTGGGGCTTGGGAATGGGCTTGGGCCGTATTTGTGTGAGTGAGAGTGATGCCGGCGCTATGGCTGGAGTGTTAGGCTTGGGTTCATGATTACCTAGTGCTTGGGGTATTTGATACCGGCGTCACAACGTGGTATCAAGGTATAGGTATGTGATTACGTAGGACTAAATGGGAATGGGGTTTAGACCATTGCATTCATCTTGTGTGATTCATGTTTGTGCTACATGATGTATGTTGCATGATTGTGTTTTACAAATTGCGTGAATTATATACATGGTAGGATGTATATAGGAAAAGAATGAACACTAGGTTTAGCGAACATAACCTTAGGGGTTCGAAAAACAAAATGAACATGACAGTTCGGGAACTGATGTGTATTTGTGTTTGCATTATGCACTACTAAGGAAAAAGGGACGAACGGTGTAGTTCATGATGTTAAAGTCTATTAGTGGTTGGCATGTGCACCACTAGTTAGGCTAAGATAGAAATTTGAGAACTCTATTTGCTATCTGACACGTGTAGATGGCTAGCAGAGGAAAAGGACACTGGGATGGTGGGTGGAGTAATAACCCGCTGACCACTTAGGCTTTGGAATTGCTGTTGAGACCTCCGTAAATTTGTTGTTGTTGCGACTACCCTTATGCAGAGTAGGTGTGGTTAACGCCCGCGAAATCGCCGCAGTAGTGCAGTTGGAACAGAGGGTCAAGTAACCTCTAGGGTTGAGGACATGATCCTCCTGGCCCTCGAGGAGACCAGATGGTGTGGCGGGTCATTATTCCAGATTGGTCGAGGAAAGGATCACGGGCGCTAGTGCTCGGAGGAAGAAGAATCAATCTTCCTTCTGGCTCTAGGAAGAGGCGGAGCGAGCCACGCTCCTTGAATGTCTTAAGGACGAGGTACAACATTTATCGGAGGGCCCAGGGGCCGGACCGGGACTTCCACTGGTTAGTAGGCCAGGATGATATGTTGTACGCCAATGGCATGGACGCAGGCGGGATTGCCTTGGGCGGGGATCCGAGTTATGGGACACCATTTTTAGTCGTCGTGGGACTTCGTGACGGTTTATTCCTCCCCACACTGCGTGGTGGGGAGCCGTCTTCAGTCCTAGGGTCTTTACATAAGCACCCTCTTATTTTGCGGATGGGCCACATGGGCGGGCGTGGTGTCAGGCAGAGACTTCCATTTGGTTCCTTAGGGACCCGAGGCATGTCATGCTATCTTGCCATAGTGAGCTTCAGATCAGTCTGACTGGGGCGATTTTGACTCTCACACTTCTTGATAAGAGTGTTGTTTAAATTCGGGTGCATCGTATTCATGTTTATTGATGCATAATGTGAGAAAGTTTGGGTTTAGAGGTTGAAACCTTGGAAAAGCCGTTGTATGTGAATTCTCCCCTACGAACTAGGGTGAGTATTGATAAGATGTGTTCGGGATTGTGAGTTAGAGATCTCAGGGATTCTACTCACGGTGGACCTTCGGGTAATGGACATATAATATTTTGATGTCATTCTTGGCATCTCGTTGGTTGTGCTTTTAAATTAGTCATTGATTGTGATAGTAAAGAGTTACTGCCTACACATGGGACGATATCATGACTTTTCAGAGGAAGCATGATGCTTTGCAGAGATCGTGCAAATCCGGATGGAGTGGGCCGGTTGATGGATTGGCTAAGCCTTTTTGGGGATGAGGGGAGGCGGGTTGGAGTGCACCTTGGGTGATTTGAAGTATGAGGATGTTTTCTGGATATAAGCTACGGGATTACGCTACGGGGATGTAGACACGTATTGGGTTTACACAGTGCAGCCTATTTCTATGACTCCTCCTTAGAATGGCTGGAGTGAGTTACAAGAACTCGAGGTCCGGATATAGAATTTGTTGAATGAAGTTTTATTAGACCGAGTACTTCACCTTGGAGCCACTCGGTTACGTTTTACTGAAGGTCAAGAATTCAGTGGAATGACCTGAGTGAGAAGGCATTAGGTGAAAAGGAGGCTTACTACGACTCCTATTACGTGGTCTCGAAAGCGAGGGACGGAGGTACGGTGTATTGTGACCTACGGGGCCAAATTTGGGATGAGTCGCGATGCGTCAGAGAGGGTTGTAGTTTATGGTTAAGCATTTAAAGAATCATAGGAAGAATTGCCCTACACATGATCAGGTTGACCATTGTCTTTGCCCAAGATTTGGTGCAACTACTTGTATAGTGAGTAGTTTAGTATTTTCAGACCACGAGTGATGTTTTCGCAGCGGGACCTCGACATGAGGCAAGCGTAGATGGATGGAGCTCTGAGGATTATGACTTCCTTTGGATTACCACCTGGTAGGCAAATGTGGTGGGCGATGCACTCGGTGAAGTCACGAGAATCTAGCTAGTATGGCTTCACAGTGGCGAGATGCTCCTTCGTAGGACAGTTCGAAATTTCTGATAGCGGCGAGGCTTAGGGTACGTTGGGGAGTTTGGTAGCTATGTCGTCCCTATTGAGCAAAGTGATCGAGTCCTAGGGGCAGGACGCATAGATAGCGTCCATCAGGGATAGGAGTACGGTCGGTGCAGGATGACAAGGAATTTGGTAGAATTCTGTGTTGGTGATCTTTGAGTATAGAGGACGGTGGTGGTTCCACTGGTTGATAGATGCGAGAGGGAGATCCTTAGGGTTTCATACGGGTTTCTTGAGCATTAGTGGCACGAAGATGTACCATGACCTTCGTCTCCAGTACTACTGGAGAGGGATGAAGAGACATGTCGGGGACTTTGTTCGACGGTGTCTCACGTGTCAGCAAGTAAAAGCTGAGCTCCAGAAGCCAGCAGGGCTACTCCAGCCTTTGGAGGTGGTTGAGTGAAAGTAGGAGCATGTCACGATGGATTTTGTGACCCACTTACCACGGACACCACGGAGACATGATGCGGTATGGGTGATAGTGGACCGGCTCACAAAGTCGGCGCATTTTCTAGCCGTGCAGATGACCTTCACACTGGAGGAATTCTACCGATTGTACATCCGAGAGATTGTCCGACTACATGGGATACCAGTGTCCATAGTGTCAGATAGAGATCCCCGATTCACGGCACACTTTTGGAAGAGCTTCCAAAAGGCCATGGGGACACAATTGACGATGAGTACAGAGTTTCATCCTCAGACAGATGGTCAGTTGGAGAGGACCATACAAATTTTAGAGGACATGTTGCGAGCATGCTTCTTAGATCATAAGGGCAGCTGGGAAGAGCACTTGCCCTTAGTGGAATTCGCCTATAACAACAGTCATCAGGCGAGTATATAGATGGCACCCTATGAGGCTTTGTATGGGAGGCTATGCCGATCACTTATTTGTTGGATAGAGGTGGGAGAGAGCTCCATCACTGGTCCTGATATGATTAGAGACACATCTGAGAAGGTGAGCTTGATACGACAACGTCTTATCACAGCTCAGAGATAGAAGAGCTACGCTGACAAGCGACGTCGACCCCTAGAGTTTGAGGTTGGTGATCACGTCTTCTTGAAGGTGATGCCTAAGAAAGGAGTGGTTAGATTCAGCAAGCGAGGGAAGCTAGCGCTTAGGTATATTGGGCCCTTGAATGTACTCGAGAGAGTGGGCATAGTTGCATATCGGTTGGCGCTACCACCGAGTTTATCAGGTGTCTATGAGGTGTTCTACGTCTCCATGCTCACGGAGTATCTCGGATCCGACTCATGTAGTGGATTGGGGAGAAGTGCTGTTGTCTTGATGGGACCTTTGAGGAGGGACCGGTGCGTATCTTGGATAAGCTAGAGATTAGGTTTTGTGATGCGAAGGCGTGCGGCTGAGTGAAGTGTTGTGGCAGCAGCCGGTGGAGGAAGCGACTTGGGAAAGTGAGGACCGTGCGGATACCTATCCTTTCCTATTTAAGGATGAAGGTGTGTTTATGCAATATTGGAAGTCCCAATGTGGGCCCAGAATAACTATTCTTGTATGTGTTTGTGTGTGCTAGTATGTGTGAATTTCGGACGAAATTCTTTTAAGGGGGGAAGAATGTAAAACCCAGGAAAATTAGAAATTTTCAAAAATGACAAAATGATAATAATAATAATAAATTGCCATAATGGTTCAGGGAAACCTAGAAAATTCTCTAGATCTCGGATGACGAAACAGACTATGTAGTTAAATTCGTCTTGCGAAATCTAGTGACATAGAAAAAATTTCGTCAAATTATGAGACAATCAGAATATTTTTACGAGTTTTTGAGTGGTGAGTTGCCAATGACTCCGGGGCCCGAGATTACTACGAATCACGGGTTCGAAATGGCTGAGTTAAGTTCATTTAAAATGAATTGAATTGAAAAGAAATAAATTGTTTTGGGATAGAAATGAACTCGGACGGGTCATGGATGCGTGGAGCGTAGTGGGCCCCGCGTCCAACTTAAACTTAAAAAGGGGAAAAGAGAAGAAAAATCACATTTTTTTCTCCCGTTTTCGATGGGTGGAAGGTTAGAGAAAGGGAGAGAAACTCGCCTTCTCTCTAGATCTGATCGGGTGGTCGAATCGGAGTCGAGGCCAAGATTTAAAGTTCATCTACTCGACGAGGGCTATGCGTGGGTACCAAAAACACGCAATTTCATCGAAGATTTCGTGTTTGGAGAAGAAAAGTTAGAGAGAGAAACTCTGACTTCTCTCTAAGATCTACGAAGCTCGGGTGGTCGTCTTGTGATTCCCCAATCCGGGGTGTCAGTTGACCACGAATCAACTGCCCCAAATACACATGTCTTATATCATGAGACCCATACATAAGTAAAATGGCCACATTGGCGCCATCCATACTCACAAAAATGTATATTTTATACGAAAGGAGTTAATTTTAATTATCCAAGCGGGTCTTTTACCGGTTTTACAAAAAACCACATAACAAGGCCATATATGGCCATTTCTTTCTCTCTAAGACCTCGGATGCGTCCCATCCCCAAGTAAACCTTCGGTACCTGAAATAATTTTCCCTCGATAGGGTGAGCAATGCCTAATAGTGATAATCTCCTACATGGGTTACTCCTCACCTAAGTGCATGTAATGGCAACCAAACACATTCAAGTAAAACACGCAAGTCCCTACTTGAATGTCTACATGATATGGATGAGAATGTGACCCACCCACTCCCATTTCTCGAGCCCTCACTGACTCCCTCACGCATGCCTAAACCAAGTGTGAGAAAACACTGTTTTCAAAACAAAAAATTTTTGTTCTCGAAAACATACTACCGAGTTTCGGTAAAATCTATTGGACAACCCTCCGAGGTAAATTGATGGGTAATTCTCCGAAACAGTCATGGAGTGCCTCGAGATGGTTGTTGGACAACTCTCAAGCGGTCTTCGGAAAATCTTCTTGAAATTCCTTTCTGACCATTTTTCCTTTTATTTTCTTCGTACCATGCCTCCACACCTATTGTTCTAGGTTGCCCCTGTGCATATGAAATGCATTATGCCATTTTCATACAACACATGCTAATATATCAATCATGCATATATTGACAAAATTCACATACCAACCACATGTTATTTATTCTGTAATAATATCAAGAATTAGCTCATGAAGTACAATAAACAATTCAATTCGATGGCTCGCTGATTATATTTAATATGAATTCCAAACATCATGTTAACCATTAAATTCCATGCGTAACAATTCTTTCCACACACACTCCAAGCCATTCATGCGAAAATATTTTTGCAACAACACACATAGACAATTTTAGTCTAACCGCTCCAGTGATTTGTTTTGCAGTCTAAATATCGTCAAATTTTGTCGGCCTTGAAATTTCAACTATTGATCCTTCTCGAGGCCGAAAACTCATAGCCATTTCGGCCCCCGAACACTCCAACCACAATTTATCACACAACGAGGCACATAGGACCATTTTCGGTCTGGTCGATCTGGGACATCCCAGCGAATCTTGGAATTTCCGGCTTATGCGGAGTCCAGATTTTGAGGACGATCAGCGACTCTGCGGCCTCATACCATCAAACCATTTACAGGCTCTTAATAGAAAATAAGCAGTAGGAGAGGCCCTACCTTAGGAGTTTAGCCGAGAAATCCTGGCCAGGTTGCCCGCGCGTAGCCCTTGCCGTGAGAAGCAACTTTGCTTCTTGCCTCCCAGGCGGTCGGTCATTTGAAATCTAGAGAAGTTGGACACTCTCTCTCTCTAAAATTTGTATTTTTTCTTTTCCTCTCTTTCCTTATACGAATCTAGTTAGAATGATTGGTCAGTGGGAATGCTCCTCTTGCACATGTCGGCTTCTGATTGGTTGATAGGATTTCATATCCTCTTTATCCATCTACTTTGGATTTCCATCCAATAAGGGGATGCCACATATCCATGTGGGCCCCACGCTTGAGCTCAAGTTGACTAATTCTGCACATGACACATGGCACCTCTTGATCCACTCAAAATGTGCTAAGTGTCCCGTACTACCCTCGTTGCCTTAAAAAACGTGAAAATTCCGATTGTCTCGGAATTCGACGAAATTCGACATGGTAGCTAGATTTTGTGAGAAGATTCCAACAGTGAAGTCCGTTTCATCATTTTACTCTTTTTTCGGAAAATTAGGATTTTCTCGGGGTTTTGCAAGTCTCGCATCGGGCCAAGACTTAAAGTCGAAGTACTCGGCGAGGGGGCTGCGGCGTGGATCTTTGGAAACTCAGGGTTTAGCGGGTTTCACGCGGGGAGGTTGAGTGCCAGCTTGAGTTCGAGCGATTGTCCTCGGGACTTCCTTGGGTCGTTGCTCACACTTCAAGAGGTAGGAAACCATCCTACTTGAGCTTGTTTTCCATCTAGGAGTCGTTTTGGTCTTGGTTGAGCTTTAGGGGCTGTTTGGATGGCGTTTAGAGAACTAAACGCATTTCGTAAGTCCTTGTTCATATGAGGCCTCGACTTTGGATGACCATAACTTTCGTCAGAACTCAGATTCATGTGTTCTTAAGGCTACGTAAATCCCTTTGATTCTATAATCCATCCATATATAAATTAATGCAATTTGAACTCATATTACATCCAAAAATGATGAAAAACAGTAGGCCCCCTCTGGTTCTACGTGTATGTCACTGTTTATATGAGGCCTCAAACTTTGGACGACCATAACTTTCTCGTCCGAACTCCGATTTGTGTGTTCTTGGAATCTACGAAAGAAACTTGAGTCTAGAATCTGGTCATATGCCTATGAATGGAATTTGGTGCCCACATATTTTCTAAAAAATTTAATTGTAGCACCAAGTGTGCAAATTGCTTGGTTGTGATGACGTGTGTGGTCTAATACATTGAAATTGGTGTATGTTGGTTGGTGATTATATGCATGTTGATATAATTATCCATGAGGCTTGGGGAAATGCATGAGTTTGTGTATGATTGAGGCCATTTCATGGCTTGTTGTAGGCTACTTATTGGATTTGAATGTCACGATTAGGCTGGGGTTAAATTATGTCGTTACTCAGTGGTAATACTTATGATGTCAATGTATGCGTGTGCGATATGTTGGCATGAATTGTGAATTACTTGGAATTTATGTGATTTCATTGATATAACTTTCCAATTGATGCATGGGTTGAAATCACATGAGTAGTCATGTACATATAGCACTTCATATATATGTAGCATGGTGATAGGCAATGGCATATTGCATTGCATTTATGCGCAAGTACATCGCATGAAATGGGTGTGAGTGCATGGGAAAATCAGCATTGTGTTTGGTGTTGATGTTGGTTTCAGTGTAGGGACAAAAAAGGGTTGCATGAATGATTGGAGGTTGCCTAACATGGCTTTTGAATAAAGTGGTTTTATTGGAGTATGTTAAAAAATTATATATCGGAGGGTTGTCCACACAATAAATTATCGGAGTATGTCCACTATTATATATCGGAGGGTTGTCCACCTGATAAATTATGCGAGTATTATGTACTATTATATATGGTATTCTACAAAGTAAATTATCGGAGTATGTCCACTAATTAATATCGGAGGGTTGTCCATAAATAAAACCAATATTTTTGTTTTGAAGATTGTTTTTCATACATGGCATATTGCATGTGGAGAGAAGTCGGTGAGGGCTTGGTACAGGGATCATGAGCTTGTAGCATTACCATTGCATGTGCACTTAGGTGGGGAGTAGCCCTTGTAGGATTTCACTCTACTGGGCATTGCTCACCCAGTCGTGGGACCCCCCTTTTTTAGGTACAGGAGATGTGCAGGGAGATGACGCTCACTAGAGGTTGATAATGAGAAGAAAGTTGGATTGTGGCTTTGATTTATATTTTAGAAAACATGTATTAGAATTCTTAATTTTGATATATGTTTTGTATAAGAGTGGTGTAAATTTAAACTCTTATGGACTATGGTCCTATAGTCATGTGCTTATGTGTTTGAGTATGGTAAATGGGCCTTATGTGGTCATTTTTACTCGTATGTGAACCCGATGTGGTCATTGTATAATATTGGGACAGGTTGCCATGTAATTGCACATGTTGTATTTTGGGTAGAGCTCCCCTTACAAAGGAGACTCTGCCCGATTTTCGTTAAATCTTAGGTCCCGGGAAAATAGGACTCAATGGTGTGGTGTTGGGTTACCCAACATCCACGAATCTTCCGCAGGTTAACGGGTTGTCAACGGACCCCCTGGATTTGGGGCGTAACAGCATATATCATTTATCATAAACTCAAAAGACTAGGCTTTTAAAGCACCTCTACAAGATTTAATAAAAAAAAATTATATCAAATGTTACGTGGAATATCACAATCTTTCTCTGTAGATAAATTATTAGTATCTGTATTTTATATTTTATTTAATTTGATTTTTATTCTAGTAAATATTAAATAATTTAATAATATATAATTTTAATTATATATTATTTTATTTAAATGTTGTTATAGCATAATCCTTTTTTTACTAGTTCTCGAGAAATTTTTAATGTGAATGCATAATTATTCATCGACTTACTTTGACATTTTTTATTTGACTTTTACTATTCCTTTCGTAAACCATCCAAAATAGAAAGACAAAGTAATGAAATCACCCCCATCCAAATTCTCAATAATTATAACTCAAATATTAGAATATAAGAACCTATTTAGCTGTATGATTAAAAAAATGTTAGCACAAGGCACCTCTAATTGATGTTGTCATGATCACAAATTAACTAATATAATTAGCGTAATTGTTGATTGAAGATAAGTGATAGGTGGCATGTCATTATGCACTTAAAAGTTGAAAGATCATTTATCCAAGGGAGAAAGAATCTAATACCAAGAAGTTTAGAAAATCAGGGTTTTCAAGTTCAAGTATCAAATGAAGACTTTGCAAGCTTAGGATCCCTATTTAAGTTGGAGCATGAGTGCAATTTGGGGTATATTTTCATCAATGCATCACTTGTTTTAGTGTTTAAAATGTACAAAGTCTTTTAAGACTCGAGTTTAAACATCAAACATTAGGTATTTGGAGTCTTTAGTGTGATTAAAAGAGTTAAATAAGATTTGGAATTGATTTGAATTGAAAACGCAAAGGAGATGACATTTGGAAAGATCATTCGAATGAGAGAAAGGTTGCTTAGGCGAAATGACCTCGATTAGACGACCCCCCCGAGTCATCGAATGACCATGTAGGATCTGGGTTGACGATTGGGATCGTCCCGGAAATGGTGTTGACGAAGCTCTTTTGTAGTCGAGCTTGCTTACCTAGGCGATGTGGTTAAATTCATCCAAATGAAATTATATTTGTCTAGGTTTAATCTAGAAAGCTTTCGTTTGGACAAGGATTGGTTGTTTAGGCGAAGAGACATTGGTCGTCTAGACAAGCGATAATCACCTACAAAGCATTAAATTAACTCCAACGACCCAATCATTCGAGCGACACTCATATTTGTTCAAATGGGGGTCTCTAAAGGCATTTTGGTGCTTAAGACTCTTCTCTTATAAAGCGAAGGTTGGCATTTCATTTATTATTGAAATTTTCCATGGCTGACCTATATACATCAAAATTATTCTCATTAATTCTTAAACTTGTTTTTTATTTACTCCTTGCATACCTTGATGTGGACCATTGTCTTCATTATAGCTCGTGTATACTGATCACTGTATTGAGCTAATGAGTGAGATGAGTTGTATACTCTGAATTGTGAAAGGATTCAAGTGTTTCTACTTAAAGAGCTATTGTAAGGTGTGTTAGGTTTGGAGGGTTGCATCTCATGCCAAAAGCAGCGGAAATAGAAAAAATCTCAATAAAACCCTCCCAAGGATCCATTGGGGCATCAAATCCGATTCATAAGCAAGGAAAAGGGTGTGGGATTACCTTGTGTTGGTTTCAAAACCCGTCTGATGATCGAGCGCGAAAGATTGAAGTAAACCACCTCCTTGGTTTGCCTCTAGCGATATCCACGGGAAGGCCAGACAGAGAACCTCCAAGAGGACGGAGTTGAAATCAAACTTTCGGTGCTTGAGTTTGGTCTCAATAAGGGATGAAGAAAACTCCCGATCTTCTTCTTTGTTCTTGGATTCTTCTCGAGAACAGAAGAGCCACTGCTACATAGCCCCGAAAATGCCTAGTATTTTTATAATGTACATTATGTGTTTGGGAACATAAATTGAGCAAAGCGGGGATTTTGGGTATTGTTAAATGATCATATGTTAAATGTTAAATGATAAATGATTGATTATGATTCAATGAATGAACCCGGAATTTACCTAAGTGTTAAGGGCAAAATAGGAAAAATTATCAAACGAGGACCTAAGGGTCATTTATGATAAGAAAATATGTCTAAGTGTGAATAGTAGAATTGAGTGCAAATAGAAAGTATAGGTTATATGGAAAATTGGGAGAACTTAACTCAAAAATGGGTTTTAGAGGCCAAACATGGCCTTATGATGTTAAGTGACTTAAGACCACATTTGGTCTATTGAATGGCCATTTGTGTAAAAACGTATTTGGAGATTGAGAAAGAGAAAAGCTAGGGTTTTGAGTGAAGATCAAGAGATTGGTGTGGAACTTACTCTTTGGTGCAAGATCTTACGAGAAAGTTCACGGAGGAAGCTAGGGTAAGAAGTTCAAAGTAAGAACACAAACCCTAGAACTCTTTTCTTGTGTTTGGATTTGGGGAAAAACCCTATGTAAAGGTGATTTTTATTGGTTGTAAATCAGTTTTGGGGTTGTGTTGGGTTGAGTTTTGAAGTGTATTGTTGGTTGGTATTGGTTTGGATTGGTTTTGAGGAATGTTTGTAAAAAGGAAAATGTTGTGTTTTCAAAGGATTCTTTGTTAAAATTGTCCAAAACCCATGTTCTTATTTTGGCTATAGGTTAAGTTATAATCATCCAAATGAAGTAATTCCAATTGGTAAAGAACCATAAGAGCTAGAGCTACAAATGTATAGAAGGACCAGGAGCAAATTGTAGCTCTATGGATCCCGAATATGGGCTTAAAGGTAAGTTTCAGGTAGCTCATGGGTATGCTTTGTTTTGGGTGTAGTTGTGGTGTTTTGGCCATAAGTTGAGTTTCAATCATCCAAATTGAGTGATTCAAAATTCTGGATAAACTAGAATTATAGGGGAATAATTTACTTGAAGGAAGTATAAGTAATTTTTAAAAGTTTCCAGAAATCTGTAAAAGTGGAGCTATGTGCAGATTCTGTTTTTCAAATTATAGTGTCTATATGAAAAATGCAATAACTTGAGTTTTGGTGAGTCCAGAATTGGATGATTCAAATTGGAGAAGAAATATTAGAACCATATATTTAAATGAGTGAAGGAACCATTACCAATTTATGGAGTTAAGATCCCAGAAATTTAAAATAAAAGTAGGTAATCCAGTGAGCTGGGCATATCGACTAGTTTGGTATTAAAATGCCGTAACTTGAGTTTGAATGATTCAAATGAGATGATTCAAATTCCTACTAAAAATAGACTCATAGAGCTATCATTTTATTGAAGGAAGCATGAGGAAAATAAGGCTCATGTGTCCCCAAAATTTTTTTCAAGTGAACGAGTATTGGGTAGACATGACCATGGCAAGCCACAGAATGCACAATTGATTTTCTTTCTTGGGTGGTTCTTTAATTGTAACATATTTGTGATGGATTAGGGTTGGTGAAGAGGAACCTTGACCAGAATGGGATTCCGGATAAATCAAGAGCGACAATATTTTTGAGTTTGTCTTTAATCTCTCTCTTGTTCAAATTTGTAGAAGTTTGATCTACACTCTTCTTTCATTGTTTCAAAATTGATTGTGAAATATTATAAAATATTGAAATGATTTATGATAAATTGCATATTGAGTTGTTTTAAATTGATTTGAGACAACCAATTACGAAATAAATTACTTACTAATTTGCATGAGTGTTGAAAAATAAATTGTATTAGTCTTATACCTTGCCTTAAATTGTATCGAATGATTTGAAGGCCCTTAAAAGAATGTTAACCGTTAAAATTTGAGTTAAGGATAGATTGGTATACCAATAAGGGTCAAATTAGCAGTACTATACCGAATGTAATGAAGTGTCACTCCGATCCGTTGCCTAGCGGAATTGATATCGGTAGTGTTCACGAGGTGATTTTAATAATCAATAGTGGCGGCGTGACCGTCTTGTGTTATAAAATCGCGTTTATGGCCTACGGCCAGTGTTGTAGCGCACCCCTTCCGGTCCGACCTGATTGACGGGTTTGAACCGGATCCGGGACGCTCTGATACCACTATATCACTTTATCAAAATCATTTATCAAAAACATGTGGAAGCGTTACATTTCAGTTGGCATAAAAGCCCTTTCAAATATGCGGAAGCATTTTTAAAGAGGTAGGCCCATTAACATTACATTTGTACATAAGTACAGTTACTATAAAGGCATCAAGCCTCTTAAAAATGATTTACAAAATATATGTTCAGAGTTCAAATTGTTTTTACAAAATATCAACATTAAAAAAAAATGGAGTGAATGCATATGTCGGAGCATACTCCGCAAATCTTTCTCTATGACTCGACACTCCTCGATCTTGCCTTTCGTTCCTGTTCAATCGAATTTTTATTGCATAAGATAACTATTACACATCTAAGCATTTTCATGCTTATTGGTTCTATACAATTCCATTCTTCTATTTCATTTTAAGTCAAATCATAAAATTTTACTAAACAAAACTTTCAAATCTTTTTGGATGATCAATGTCAATACAATACATATACTTATTTCATATACAATCATTTATGGTTCATTGATCATTCCAAATATACACTTTCATATGCAATAAATCATTTATAAATCATGCATTTTTACCATGCTCTTTTCATTTCAATTTCTGATCATGCTTTGACACCAATATGTCAACAATCTCAAAATCAATTCAGTTCTGCTCTTAACGAATTTAACCTATGTTTTCGGTATATAGGATATCGAAATCACCGGCACGATCCCACTGGGCTACAGGCTGGTATAAAAACATTTGTTTTATAACATAGTTCGGTCATTTGGGTTGTTGGTAGTTATTAGAAATCAATCAGTGAACACTTCTGGAATGCTATCCGTGGGCTGCTGATCGGAGTGACACATCAATACGTTTGTTCGCAATCTGCTAATTTGACCCTTATTGGTATACCAATCTATCCTTAATGCGAGAATAAACGGTTAAATTCTATTAGGGCATTGAATCCTTTGTAGTCTGATACAATATGTACATTTTGTATTGTAACATAAGAGAACAAACATTTCAAATCTTGAAGCGAGAATAAGAAGATAGAATAAACCAATCTATCTCTTTATTTTTGACTTGCCTTCAATCTCGGTACTAGGTTCGTGATCCTCATAGGCCTGACAAATCACACACATCATTTAATGCCCAGCGCTATTCACACTTAATAGATATATCGGCTTAGCTAGGAGCGCGAGATCTGATACGTTTTCATTTAGTTTGTCGCTATTTGAACCCCATTAATCATTTATTAGGGTCTTAAACTATCGGTTAATGCAGTCACGAGGTGCTCGAAACAAAATAAAATAAAATTGCTCATTGAGCTGATGGCTAATGCAGTGTGATGCTACGCCTTAAGTACTCGAGGGAGTGCCATTTGGCACCTCGCCTCTCCGAGGGTATCACGCCTTGGCGTGGAGGTCTGCGCGGCGTGGGTTCCCTATCTTTGTGGCGTTGGGCAGATAATGCCCGATTTTCGGTTTTTTTTGCACTTTTGCGATTTTCTCCAAAATCACCCTAAAATCCCAAAATAAAACATGGGAATCACTCCCAATAACATCCTAATATCATCCTAAACCAACTATAAACAAAACCCATGGATGGATTAGGATTTTTCTAACCCAAACATCAAATACAACTTTCTAGGTTTAGGTTCATACCTTGAATCTCTTGACTCTTCCTTTTGCTTCCTTCTTCCTCCTTGATCACTTGGAAAAAAAAAATGGGGATGATCTCCCACCAAAACCTTGATTTCTCCTCAACCCTAGCTCCTCTCTCCTTCTCTTGTCTCCAAAAATGATTTTGCCCAACATGAGCCCTTCTTAGACCACATTTGGTCTTAATTCCCGTTTCCTTAATTAAGCCTTGTTTGGCTTGCTCATTAAATCGCATTTTCCATTTTTCTCACTTAAAGCTTACTAGTCTCCTTATTCGCACATTTCACTTATCATTTATTTCATTAGCATTTAAACATCATTTTGACCCTTAGGTTCTCATTTTACAAATTTCCATTTTTGCCCTTTTTACATTTGGGTTATTTCCGGGTTCAATTACTTAATCACTTAGTATATCACATTCAATCATATATCATTTGCAATTGAAATTTGATCCATCTGTCATATAACATTTAACAAATTCTGGAAAATCCAAGTTTGGTTCTATTTATACTGGAATATATAATAGAATTATTATAAAAATTCTAGGGTATTTTGAGGCGTTACAAAGTGTCATAGGTGATTCGTTATCCTGTTACTTTTTTGAGAAAGCATATATTAGAATTCGATAAGGGGAAAATGATAATAAGATTGAAACCATGATTTGTGATTGAATGATTTAGTGCATAAATTATAACTTGAAATGACAAATGACTTGTAATTGATTGTAAATGAAATGAATATACCCATATATATATATATATATATATATATATATATATATGTATATTATCTTGCATTGATCATTGGAAAAATGTACAAAAAACATTGTTTAAGCATTGCATGAATTGATTTAAGCGAAATGAAGAGAATTATAGAACTACTAAGCATGAAAATATAGTGCGTGTTGTTTTTAATATCGTGTAGGTAGGTAGATTGGTAAGACCGAAGATCTTGGCGCATAGTCGCGATCAAATGGAGTATAAGTAAATGCTCGGTCTCATGCATATCATTTCATTCATGATATTTTGTAATTATTTTGGATTGAACTCAAAAAGATGCCAAAGTCTTCATAAGAAGATGCAGTACATATCTTTTTTGAAAGTATGTAAATGTATTTTTATATTGTGAATGACTAGGGTGAACTCCTTAAATATTTTGTACTTGTATTTGAAAAGGCATGGAATGTCAATTTGTATAAATGTTATTCAAAAACGATTATATTTTTTAAATTAAGGAATGTATATTTTTTATCAAAGTATAATTAATTGTTATAAAAGGTCATATTTTATTTGTATTGGTATTTAGATATATACGTAAAAAGTATTGGTGGCGCGTCGGATGGTACATTTTTAGTGGTATCGAGCTATAGTTAAATTGTAGAAAAAAAAGAGGTGTTGTACTTTGCTCCCAACAGTTGGAGATTAGGGTTTCTTACACCCAGACCCATTTTGACTACTAGGGTTGGGTTTTCTCCCATAACCACATATTTTTAAGAAACCCACTCACATGAAAGAGACTAACAAGCCCTCACTAAAATATAGGATATGCTACCATATTATGTGCTCTCATGACCATAAGCCCATAAGCAAGCTTTTGCCTATCCCGTTCTCTAAATGAGTACTCTTGTCCCGAGATTTTAATCCGAACTTCTCAATCCTAATGTGAAGTCCCTCAAGTTGGATCACATCGAGTTAGATTTTATATTAAGTCTCCATCTTTTTAAGTATGTGACCCATTAGGTTCCCGTTATGTTGGCCACTTGATTGACTATTATTGAATCCAAACCCAAGTCATCAGTATCATGACCCCCAATTGATCGGACAGTCAATGGTGTGACTGCAAACCCTTCTATAGACAAATACCATGCAATTAGTCATTTCACCAATCTATACCCCACTCGATTCAAAGCATGGAAAAAGTGTAGCTCCCACTAGACTGGCTACTGATAGGTGTGGATCTTGTTAGCATTTATAGTGTGTTTTACATGTATTTTTGTAACCTTAATGCTAGATTCACACCTATAGTCCTAAAGATTACACTACTCCCCCATTTGCTTATCTTTTAAATATATGTATTTGAGACATTTTGAGGGTTTCAGTTTTGGAGAGGCAGCACTGCCAGAACTCTCCTTCCTCTTTCTTCTTGAGCCATTTTTGGGTTTTGTTTTGTTCATTTCTTGTTTAGGGCTGATATTGATCTACAACATTAGAGGACCTCTTGCAACGGTGGCGTAGAGTTAGAGACGTTTTTCATCTCTCATTTCTTTTGTATCTCTAAACTCTACTTTATTTCTAAATCTTTCAGTATTATATTTATCTTAAATATGATTTTGTTAGATTACTTGGTTGTAATGAGTAGCTAAACATCCCCTAGGGTTGATTGTGGAAGTTGATGTTTGGTTTATATATATTTTATGATGGTTTTTATGAATTCATGCTTGTGTAGATGTTAGTTGGTGTTGTTCTTAGGATTATTGTGGTTTTAATTAATTAATCCATACTGAGACTTGGGTCTTTGATCCCCACAATAGGGAATCCTTGGTGACACTTGGTGCATACAAATCGGCCTGAGGTGCTCTAAGGTGGATAGTTAGTGAAATACTAATTAACTATTAAGTATAGGAAATTAGGATTGTGGTACTAGATGGATTTCATTGGGAGTAGCACCACTCTCGGCGTATGTGAGGATCGTATGAGGCAGGAGGGTGATCGATTCGAACATGGTCAGAATAATCCTATTGTATGGACCAGAGGTGACCAATAAGTTCACGAGGAAACAAGCGCAGAAAGTATCGCATTTAATGACTGATCAGTCAAAGGGAGAATGAGAGTTGGGTGAGAAATTGAGGGGAGACATGAAAGTGTAAACCTCATATCGGATTCCTTGGACATGCATAAGTGTGTTCACTTAATCAACTCTTAATGAATATAAACCATAAATGCATCAATGGAGACAATAGACCCTAGAATACTTCCTTGAGTTTTATCCCCAATATTACTCAATTCCTTGTGAGTGGACATTGATTATACCCTATTTTGTTTTCTTTTATTTTGTTTTAAAACCCTTTTCCACCTACCCTTTAGTCGCTCAAATAGTGAGAACTGTAAGTAGAGTGCTTAATGCCTTTAAAACCCAACCTTCCTTATGGGAATGATATTTAGACTTATTCCGATCCAACCTTATTGCTTATGCGACACAGTAAACTACGAGATAATCACTATCGATTTTTTGAATTGTTATTCTTGGGGACTTAGCACGGTGTTTGGTAGCTACACGATTCTGAGACAAGTTTTAGCCTTTGTTATTGGGAGGTATGGTTGGTTTGGATTGATATTTTGGCCTAAGGAGCGTTTAATTTGAGCAAAATTTCTTTCATATTTTCTTTTAGTTTCTTATTTGAATTTTGTATAATTCATTTTCTTTTATTTTGTATTTTTATTAGGTGCAGCCCTATTGTGGATAGTGATGGCTCTTCTACACCCTCTGAGAATTTGCTTCTCAGGTAGCCCCGAATAGCACCAACGTAGGAAGACATGCGTCACAAGGCAAGCCTGACCTCTGGGCGACAGGTGTATAGTTTTGAAGGGGGCCATTTGACAATGAATTAATTCTCCACGACTGAGCTACACGCCCAAGCTATTATTAGTTAGGTTGGGACGATTGATAATTCTCCCTATGAAATCCATTATGCCAAGTCAACGAGAAGTTCCGGTTCCTATTATGAAAGCAATTCGTATTCATCCAATGAAGCTATTCCTTGCATTGAAGGAAATTAAGAGATGATGAGGCTCACGGATAGGAGTTACCAATTGCTGAAGCCAAGATGGATGCCAACATGATATGAGCATGGAACCATTTGAAATATCTCAATATAGAAATGTAATATATCATGGAAGAAGCGACAAGATAAGAGGTGGAAAAAGTTATAAGGAATAATGTTCAATTGTCGAGCAACACCAAAGAATGATGACATAGGAGAGTGAAAGCATATCTTTAGCCTTGAAGATGAATTTTGAACTAGACATTAGATGAAAACAAGGACGCGAATGTGATAAAATGCCTTTAGTCATGAGGAGAACCAAAACCCCGATATTCGTTGAGAAAAATGAGCTTGCTATTGTCGAAGAACGGTTATTGGAAGAGAAGCAAGTTGAAAAGCAACATCCTGAGCTTATAATGGAAAATGTCTTAGTTGGAGTTGAAGACTTCTATTTCCCCATAGATTATTTGACTTTTGGCATGGAAGAGGATCGAGAAGTTTCATTTGTAGAAAGACCTTTCATTGCCCACGAAGTGATGTGGATTGATCTTTAAAAATGGGAAGTAACACTCTTGTTGGTGAGGAGAAAATGAGTTTATTCAGAAGAAAATCATTAGGATGAAGAAAAGGGTTTCCTTGAAGATAGAAGCTTATTATCACTTTCGATGGGAGGCACATAGATCTAGTGGAGGACACTCTTGAAGGATATAAATTTAAGGCTAACTCTTTCCCCCACCAAAGAGTTGGCATTTGAGCCTACATTGATTATTCCGAAGGTGGAGGAAGTCATCCTCACAAGCGATGAGGATGAAAATGGAGTATTGGCCATAATGGATGAAGAGTAGCGAGATCTCGGACTTCCCGATAGGTCTATTTGGAATCTAAAAGCGGGCTCTTGGGAAAGTCGGCGAAAATAAGGATTTTTATCCATTTGGTTTTTTAGTTGTTTGTTTTTAGTATTTTTAGTATGTGTTGCATGTCGATTTTTTCTAAGTGTTTATTTGATTTTTGCTTTTCAAGACATGGAAGTTGATTCTTAGTGAGGGTGTCGCGCCCCCGTACCCGACTTGGCTCGGATGTCGAACTGGATTCGGGGACGGGGACTAGTTTTACCATATATACATTGAGAGGCCCCAATCCCAAGAGGTCTTTTTTTTTTTTTTTTTTTACCATGGTAAGAAGTCTGTCGCGACAAAAAAATCTCTGTCGTGACAAAATACCTATGTCGTGCTCCCCTAGCCTTTGTGCGCCAGCCTCGTCGTGCATGCCCAACCTGGTTTGTCATGCTCGTGTTCGCCTGTCCTAGTTGGTCACGGGCGCATGACCTTTCTATCGTGACGTACCATAGCGCCACCTTTGTCGTAGTGGGCGTCTACAGCATCGTGCGCATCTGGCTGGTTGTGACAGTGCACAGCTGTCGCGACATAGAATGCTATGTCACGACGTAAACTCTTTTGGTCCTTGTCCCCGAACTCTGATCGCGTGAAAATGCTGTCGCGACCTCGAATCTCTTGTCTAGGCCAAACTGTACGACTTAGAATACTTGATGGTGACATAAAGCCCTTCCAAGGCGAACTCTATCGTGACGTAGAATATAGGTTGTGACGCAAAAACCACTTGAGGTAGAGCTTCTGTCGTGACCTGAAAATACTCTGTGCATTCGCAATCTCTTCACCTTGGCCAACTTTGTCGTGACATAAAAATATTTTATTGCGACATAAAAACTCTTGGTCTTGACCAAACTCTGTCGCAGCATAAAAACACTTTGTCTCAACGTAAAATCCTTGCCTAAGGCCATGCTTTGTCACGACATAGAAACTCATAGCCTTGAAGTAAGCTGTTCTGCGACCACGAAGGGTGCAACTTGTCATGGTGTCACCAGTGCGCCTTTCGCATAAGCCTCTGTCGCAACATTGTCACGACAAAGAAGTAAGCACTATCGCGACATGAAAATACAAGGTCGCGACCCGAAATTGCTGCGGTGAACCATGTTACACCCTGAAAGAACCGTCGCGACCTAAAACTTGCCCCGGACCTCTGATAGCCTTTATGGCATTTCCTATACCTCGACTTCTTCCCGAAGACATAAATTATCACTATGGCCTCAGCATGATAAAGGCAACATAAAAATCTGGGAAAAACCTGTCAAATTGTATTAGACAATTCAAAATAAGTTTTTACAACTCTTCTCTTTTACATAGCAAAAAATTGGATAACTGTCCAGAATTTTACAAAATACAGAATAAGCCATAATCTGGCCTTCTTTGCCATTAAGGCCTTAGATAATTCCATCTCCTGGTGGGCCTCCAGCACTTGAAAAATATTTTCGCACGATGAGGTGAGCAATGCCTAGTAAAGGAATTTTCCTACAAGGGTTACTCCTTTGGGAATTGCACATGCAATGCATGACTTTAGCATTTATCAACACATTGAATGTGAAACATATGCACTTCTATATGAATGCTCTCACGTCATGCTAATGTCGAGCCCTCATTGACTCCTCACATACTTATACATCAGTATTGAAAACCTTCATTTCCAAAACAAAAGATTTTGTTTTGTTTTCAACTCCTCAGGCAGTCTCAGAAAACCCACTTTATTAAGCCATGTCTTTTGTGGGTAACGAACTTTTCGGGGTGTAGCAGCGAACTTTGTGCATGCCAAACCTGGGCACTCTTGTGGATATCATCGACGACCAAGAACTACATGTTTTTCACTGAGGGTGTCTATCCCTTCTTGCTACCACTTGACACATAATTTCAGTGAGTGTAAGTCTAGGGCCCGTGTTCCCATACCAGAGCCCACCATTTTAAACACTACACCACGGGTGTTCTTTCATGTCATGCCTCACAGTTTCACGCGTGTCCGTGCATATGCAATGCGAATGTCTGCATTTGCTTGTTCTTTCATATTTACATGCGTGATAGAGGCTACATGCGGCATTTATGATTTATGGATGATCATATATACAACACTTGAATTTACATCCATATTACAACTCAGTAGCAATACATCCAATTTCAGCATATATCCATAGGATTTTCACACACTTGCATGTCATTCTATCGGCAATGACACACCTGGCTGGATTTTCATGTTCGGACCCCGAGCGTGCGTACGATTCGGCTATGTTGATCTATGTCAGCAACGACACACTACAAAATCATCATAGTCAAACATGTTTCCATCAAGTACACCCCTACTTCAAGCTGTAGCTCACGAGCAAGAGGGACCGAAATTGGTCGAAATTCTGCCAGTTTGATCACGGCTGTTTTGAAGCGCGTTAGGGCTGCACCTTATGGCCGAGAAAGGCCCTTAGACAAGGACTATTCGAGTAGGAAGACCCTACCTCTTGGTCACAGAAACTCGGATCTTGGGTATCTACATGGCTCGTCACATAGATAAACTTTATGTCTTGCTTCGATGAGTTTTGATCGTCGCTTTGTCGGAGATCTAAGGAATATTAAGTTATCTCAGGTTCCTCTCGCCCTTTCTTTCCCTTTCCCTTTTTCCTTTCTTTCCCTCTTTCCTTCATCCATTTCTTATCCACTACGCCAGTCTTTCTTGCGGGGTGTGACATATGGCTCTCATATGTCCCCTTTTGTTTTGCCTTTTAGTGACAAGTGTCATCTATGATACCTAAACCACTCCCCACTTGATCTTTTCAAGACCACACATGGTCTCACCATGTGGCATTTGCCACATGTCCCTAACAATGTCATGATGCCATGGCTATTGTGCCACCGTTGTCATGCTATTTGCAGTCTCCCTACGCAGATTCGTGAAATTTCAGCACTTTAAAAAATTAAACTCAATTTACATCGGGAGTAACTATCCTTACAGATATGAATTTATTGGTAAGGTCAGTTCCATCCCACTCGAGGTCTAGGGAATTTCTGATTTTCCATACGTCTTTACGTGAGAAAATCTTGGATTTTGCATTTTTCAAAAAAATTAATTTTTTCCCGGGTTTCTACATACATTTTCGAATACTAGAGAAATAAATGTCAAATAATGTTTAGGTTAAGAGGACACCGTTTTTCAATTACTTTCATTCAATACTTCTGCATTGTACTTTCAACATATCATTTGCAAACATTATTAGAGTTCATCTCACAATCGTCAAATATATTATTCTCTTGAAACTTATATTTTGGTTTTATTATAAAAGATGAAAAATGTCTTGGATGAAATGTATGCTAAGGTGAGCGTTTACTTATACTCTGCACGATTCTCGATGGCTCACAAGCTCGGGGTCTTTGCTCAACATCCTGTAGTCTCACTTTCCGGTCACGTGGAATTGATAAAAACAACGCGTAAGCATTTTCATGTAGTTCTATACAATTCATACCCATTTCAATTAAACACAAATATCGCTTTCTAAACAATGTTTTGGCACAATTTCAATAATCCATACAATATACATTATATATATGTTCTTATTTCACATACTTTCATTTGCAAATCATTTGATCCTTCAAGTATACAATTTCATATGCAATATTTCATTGAAACTTCAGATCATGTATTTCACATTTACTTATAATTTTGTCTTAGCGAATTTGTATTTCTTTACGTAATAGGATAATGGAATCACGACCTGATCCGTTGTTGATTAGTAAATTTTTTATAACGATGTGGTTAGTTAGAAATTCTTGTTAGTTGTTTTAAAAATCATTGTGTGTACACTACTAATATTGTCGATTGGGCTACGGATTGGTATGCCACTATATTTCATTTAAAGTTCCTTGATCTTTATTAGTTTGACCATATTGATAATGTATCCTTAGCAGATATGTGAATACCATTCTGTTAGACATTAAAACTCAGTCCTTAGTAATTTTACAACATTGTATATACATTTATTAAATATTTACATTTTGATGCTCATACAATTTTTATGCTTGATGCATTTGAAATCAATTTTTCCCCTGTCCTTAAAACAATCGCATATGCGGTTTTTCTTACAAAATCATTAAACCAACAATCACAAACTTGAAATAAGAGAGGTATGGAGAACAAACTCAAGGTTGTAGCTCCTTGGTTCTATCTCGGAATCCGTTCTTGGGAATTAAGGCTTCTTCGTCACCAACCCCTAATCCATCACAATTAGAGAACAATATTAGTTGGCTTATTTAGGTTTCTAGTTAGAGTTGTCTTCTACCCAACTTCTTTTAAGTAAAATTTTCTAGGAACATATGAGCTATATTTTACCCAACTTTCTTCAAGTCCATTGTTCCCCTATAAATCTATTTTATCCAGAATTTAGAATCATCTCAATCGAAGCACTGAAACTCAAGATATGTTCAAAACAACCGGGACTACTATATTTTCAAAACATAACCAGAATTTGCCCGAAAATAGAGCTTCACTTTCTTTGAATTTAAAGGTCAGTAAGTGCAAATTTGAATACACTTATTTCAAGGATATTTGTTCTCCTAGAAGTCTAGTTTATCCAGAAATTTGAATCATACAATTTGGATGAGTGAAACTCAACTTTTGGCCTAAATACCAAAATTGTTCCAAAACACACTGTTCCAAAACACCAAAACTTTACCAAACTGAACCAGAATTTGCCAGAAAATAGAGCCTAACTTTGGCTAATTACAGGTCGATAAATCCCGAATTTAGATATACTTATTTCAAGGATATTTGTTCTCACAAGTCTAGTTTATCAGAAATTTGAAACACTCAGTTAGATGGGTGATTGCCAAGTTATGAGTAAAAAAACATGAGTTTGGAAAATTTTATCTCCTAAAACCCCGACATATTTCCTTTATGCAAAATTCCTCGAAACCAATCCTAACCTAAATCACTTTGAAGCAACCCCAGAAGCAACCTCCAGAAACTGATCTACAACCATTTAAAACACTTCTGTGCGATTTGGGGTTTCATCAAACCTAAACACAACATTTAGGGAAGTTAGGGTTAGTTCATATAATAAATCTTTTGATTTCTTCCACTAGCTTGACTCTAGCTTCCTTTTTCTTGATCAAATGGAACCCAAGATGGAGAGAATCACACCAACTTGACTCCCTCTCTAAACCGTGCCCTTCTCTTCTCTTTTACCCAAATGAGAACTCTCTCATTCTAAGACTAAAATTTGGTCTTAATCCACATCCTTCATAAGGCCATGTTTGGCTCTCACATTTTTGCTCATTTTCCATTTTTTTTGCATTTTGGTCATTCTTTTGTCTTTCATTTACACTTCATTTCATCAAATTTTCCATTTTAGCATATACACCTACTCCTTCTGACCCTTAGATCCTCATTTGTTATTTACCAATTTAACCTTAATTCTTGAATAATTTTCGGGTTTTATCAATTTTTTTGTTCTTTCACAATATAAATTCGGGAAAAATATAATTTAACTTATTTTATACCCTAAACATGTTATAAAACTACTAAGGTATTTTTAGGGCCTTACAAAGGGAGTTTCATCAAGACCCGCCACACTCGAGCCTAATGATCACTCTTGATCATCAAGGGGAGTCCTCTATTCCTACTCTTTCCTTTTTAATACATTGAAGACAATGCATAGTTTAAGTTTGGGGGTGTTGAGGGAATTTTCCTTTGTTTTTAAATTTTTCCAGCAACTTCAATTATTCTAGCTTTAGTGTTTTCTTTTAGTTGTTGTATATGTTTAGTTTTAGGTTAATTTTTTTTTTTTCATTTTTAGGTTGTTTTTGTTTTAGTTGAGCTTGTTTTGAGATAATTATGATGCCAATGATGAATAATGATCGTACCTTCTTTCACATGAAGAAAATGAGAGATATTTGAACATAAAGCATAATGGTTTGACATAGTTGTAGACCTAACTCCTTGTTATCAGTATCTTGAGCACAAGTCATTTACCCTAAGAATTCGGAGATCATTTCATATTTTGATATCTAAAGACTGTAGAACTTGTTCAATTATCACTAAAGGTGAAATCTGAAGCGACCGCAATGATTAGGAAATGATAGGCCATCCTTGGGATCGGTTGAGTCTTTATAATAACCTTTTTGTGCATATATCATAGTCACCCATTTTGAGCCATATGTATTTATTTCAAGAAAATGAGAGTGTTTGTCCTTTTTTGTTGAAGACCCTTCAGTAAAAAACCTAGGTTTACCCTAACATGTGAGGGTCAAAGTGATATCTTGTGGATAGATATAGTGTGAATTTGGATGTGCTTTAATTGTGCACAAATTAGGTTTTGGGGTGGAAAAACAAAGAAATAAGTAGAAAAAGAGAAAAAGAAAGAATAAAGCAAGAAGGAGTAAGTTTGGCCTTATAGCCTTCCTTCCTTGAGTGAGTAAGTTCTTAGGGGTGTTCTACACCTAGTACCCTAAGGCCAACTGGTATGGGAGTTACTAATCTAAAGCTCGTTACATGGGGTAGGTAGAAAGCTTAATGAGGTTGAATATTGCACTACTTCATGCCTTGTAATTCTGAAAAATAAAGTTCTTGGTGTTCTTGTGAGGATGGTGAAAATTATGCAAGTTTGGAGGATCTATGAGATAAAAAGATGTAATAAGTTAAGTTTGGGGGGAAGCTTAAGAGGTTCAATAAAACAAGGATGAACATATAAGTGAAGAAAAAAGGAAAATGTGTATGTTTTGGGTAAACTAAGCCTATACCAATACCTATTCATTTACCTTTACCTAATCCGTACACTGAGCCCCTAAGCAAAGACCTAATTGATCCTAGAGGTGTATCCACATTGAGTGGAAATTGATATGCCAATGACATATGGAGTTTTGCGTACTCACCCGTGGTGATTCCCATTCCACTCATGCTCATCTAATTCCATTCAAACTGCAATTGACCAGAGAGGGAAGACTACACACACACACACTTGAGAACTTTGGTTTAGGTTGTTCAACTCATGGTCAATCTATTATTTTTTTGAAAAAAGGTCATCTCAAAGTTTTCTTTGTGTCAGATAGTTGCTAGATCACAGGCAATTTTTCATATATTATCCCATTTTCATGCTCAACAATTTTGTTAGTTTTGAATAAGGAAAATGAGTTGTTTATTTGCTTGAGGACAAGCAAAATGTTAAGTCTTGGGGTATTTGATAGGTATGGATCTTGTTAGCATTTGTAGTGTGTTTTACATGTATTTTTGTAACCTAAATGCTAGATTCACACCTATATTCCTAAAGATTACACTAATCCCCATTTGCTTGTGTTTTGCAGGAATAGAAAGTAAAGCAAGAAAACAAAGGGCAAAAAGAGCAAGAAAGCATAACCTACCCAAAAGCACTGCTTCGCCAAGGCGAAGCTAAAGACGGGAGAAAAGAAGAGGTCTCGGGTTCGCCTAGGTGAAGCAGACCTTCGCCGAGGTGAAGGAAGAGAACCCAAATGGAAGACACCTGCCCTTCGCCAAGGTGAAGGACCCTTCGCCTAGGCAAAAAAATGTTGGGCTGGAACAATAAACGTCGCATTTTGAGCCCAATTTCCATTTCTTTTAAATATATGTATCTGAGACATTTTAAGGGTTTCGGTTTTTGGAGAGGGAACACCCTCTTAGGGCTTCTCCTTTCTCCTTCTTCTGAGCCTACTAGTGGTTTTAGTTTGCTCATTTCCACTTTGCTTAGGAGCTGATATTGAAGATCTAGCTCATTAGAGGAGCTCTTGCAATAGTGGTGTAGAGTTTGAGATGATTTTTGATGAGTGTCCAAAAACACTCATTACAAACCCAGGATTTAGCGAGGTTTGGGACCAGTTTCATATATATTTGACCTTGTTTTGATTACTTTTCTAATATTTAGTTTTATTGGGTTTTTGTAGGAAAAATACTGAAAAATGCTGGAAGTGGAGCCTTGTAGGAGTCCTGGAGAAGATTGCGCGTAAATCACCAACGCCGCTGGATGCCCCAACGCCGCAACTTTCAACGTCACACTTCCCAACGTCATGACTATGAAAGACTTAACAAACCTTATCTCGTGAAGAAGCTTATAAAGCAGAATCGGAGAAATCTAAAATTTGGGGTTCAAAACGCTTATGTTAAGTAGGGTTTGAGGAACTTGGGTCTGGAACAGAGGAAAGGAGACTTGAAGGCCTATCATAGAGAGAGAGACTTGAAGAATCCGGGAGACCGTCATTCCTTCGTTCTTTGAAGTTTTATCTATCCTTATTATTAAGTCTTGCTTTTCAATTGTAATGGAACAGAACATCATGAGGTTCTAATTTCATGGTTTAGGGTGTTGGTAGTGATTTGGACATGAATACTATGTTAAAGTGTTAACCTTTCATAGTTCTATTATCTTATATATATATATATATATATTTGTTTCATCATTAACTCATGCTTGGTTGAAATCAACATATTACTTGATCGAATCTTAATATGTAAGTGGCCTTTGTAAGATCTGAGAAGTGAATGAAGAATTGTGGACATAGTCAAGGTCCCAATAAACTTGGTAATACAAAGATCATCAATAATTAGGAGGCTTCGAGAGTTCTTTGCATTCTATGCACCTTGTTTGGGTCGCGTTTCGCGAGCAAGAAACCTAGTGATAAAGGGAGTGTTAAATGACATTGAGAAAAGTGGCTTCTTTAATTACAATAGATAAGAGCTGCCTCGAGAACATGTATACTAGATAATGGAATAGAACTCGCAAAGATTACATAAAGTAGACTCCGTCCAACAACTCCAACACCCTAACCTCTTTGCACCCTTTTGATCATTCTTACGTCTGAATCACACAATTACATTAGTAGTAGTTTAATCTGCTTTTATTTGCACTTAGCCATCACGATTGCCAGTTTGAATATTAAAGAAGTATTATAATTTTGGTACTTAGCATACTACGATTAAGGTTTTCCTCAGATCGATATCCGCACTTAGCCAATTCTATTACTGACAAAGTGTATGTCAAGGCGATTAGGCAATTTGCACTTCTTATTGCATATCCATAAAAACACAATCATGTAAATGCCTATCAAGTTTTTGGTACCGTTACCGGGGAATTTCTATTTATTCGTGTTGTTTAGGCTAATATCAATACTAAGTACTTCTTTGGTACTTCGGACATTTGTTTTGATTTAATTTTTGATACTTTATTTTTTCTTTGTGTTGTGAAGAACTTGCAAGTACGTTAGGTTGTATGCACCAGGAATCTGCTGAAAATCTTATTCCTTTGGATCCTGAAATCGAGAGAACTTTGAAAAGAATTCTGAGGTACAAGAGAGAAGCAGCTAGAATGGAACAACTACTTATGGGACCGATGGAAGAAAATAGAGACGAAGATGTTGGTTCGACTAGAGGGGGTAGTATACATCCTGATGCTACAGCTATGGATACTATGTTGCCACCTATCATAGATTATGGTCGCTTATCTACGGTTACTTGATTCGTGCCACGGTAGGGTGATCCGGAATCAACAAAATTTGTATCCTAAATTTTCTCCTACTGCCGTAGTCAAGCTACCGGCAAAGATAAAGGGTTCAGTATCGAACACGTGGATGAGTTTTCTTCGCATAAAATGATTTGAGTGAAGCTTCAATGGTGAATTAAATTTGATTTTGGGGCCTTTTGATAAAAACATGGGGTGTAATGGTTGGCAACCGAAATTTAAATAAATAAAATGTAAAAGAAGCCTCCTCAAGTATCGATACCGGGCTTAGGATTCTAGGCAACCGAGGGGTCCTGGTCATTTCTCTGCTAGAGGATGTGACATATAGTCATCTCTCCTGAACCGGATCTTCATTTAGCTATAAACCTAACCAAAAATATTTATCCTTTTGAAAATGGCATCATCACATCGTTATCACCGACGTTGAAGAAAAGTCTCCCCGGACTCCCTTTCAATGGGTCATGAGGGTAACCACGAATATCAGTGGATCTAATAAAAGCATCCACTGAACCCTAAAAGCTTACCAAATAATAGCCATTCAAGGAGATTCAAGGATGATAAAAACCTAAAGTTAGAAAGGGAACACAATGGACAGCTAAAGGATACCCGCGTGAAGAACAAAGGGAACCTCCAAAGAATTCTAGATCCCGCACCCAAAGAAACTCTCTCTACTTCAAAGAGGGAAGGGTTTTAGCCAACCATCCTCCAAGTTGTCATCCTTGGAGGGTGTTTGGCTGCCCAGAAAGTGCCAAGAAAATAAGAGAAAAAAAGGAAACAGAGAAGAGCAGAAACGGGGGAGAGCTGAAAGCTTCTCCCCAAAAATTTATTATGATGTTGATTGATTTTTACAAACCTTGACTCTAGCTTATATAGTGTGCAGAGCAAGGGAAATTACAAAAACAAACCAAAACAAAGGCTATTACAAGGGTAAAAAGGAGAAAACCCAAAACGGAGTCGTTTGAACACAAAAACAGAAGCAGAAAATTTCGTTATGCACAAAGGATTTTAGTTATCATAGCGGTAACATACGGTGCATAGCTAAATTCAACCGCTATGCACGCACTCGCTAATATAGCTTAAAATTGCTATAAATTAACATAGTTAAAATAACTGTGCATAGCGAAATTGAAATTTTTCAAGTATGCACGCACTTCGCTATGATAGCGAAAAATTCCAACAGAGCGAATTTGCATTGTTCAAGACTTCCTCCCTCGGGTTAATGCTCCATCAAGCTCCCAAGCCATTTTCTTCTATTTTCTCGCTTCTTCTTTCTCGTCTCGATCTATGATGTTGAGTTTGACCCAATTCTTCATGTTTGGATCGACTAAACAATGCTGGCATGATTAGCTCACGAACCGCAGAAAATTGCCACAAAATGCGATCAAGAGGAATAGTAGGACCCAATGTAAATCTGTTAATTAGAATGATTAGTATACAAAAAGCACTCAAAACCTATAATAAATAGGGTTCAAAATAGCACTTTTTGGGCACTAATCATACCCCTCAACCTACACATTTCTAGTCCCTTAGCAATGAAGGAAAGAAAGAAAGAGAGAACATACAAAACAATAACAAAATAACGTTCACAAAATTTATGATTTCAAAAGGTTGCGAATAAAGAATGCCTGTACCCTAAGAGTTAATCATCATTAAAGCCGTGTCCAATAACTATCATGAGAGAATGAATGCCATACAAAATTGAGTATTAAAAGAGCCTCCTTGGTGAATCAACCAGAAACTTCCACCAAAATCTAAGTGTTTGTTTGATCAGCTCTCAACAATAAATCAAGCAACCGCACTTCCTCAACTCAGCTACTGCCACGACCTAGCATGCTAACCAGCCTAAATAGATCAGGATCCACCTCTTATTCCACAATTCTTTTTGTGTTGTAGGGTGCAATGCTGAGGAATCGACCTCACCAAAGTCCATGTAACGGGGATCTACCGATGACTCCCAACCAATTAAGGCTTAGGGCACCAAGTCATAAAGATCTTTCGACCACAAACTCTTCAGGTTTCACCCCGGACTTCGAATGATTTCGAGACTCCAGCACCTACAACTTGCTAAACTCCACCCATCCACCCGTAGCTTAACACTAAGCTTCGCGACCCCAACCGCTGAAGGCTTGCGGCACCGGGCTTTAAAGGTTTTCGCCATATACCCCTCGGACAGTGCTCGAGTTTCAAGGCAAAGCGTTGCAATTTTTCTTCTTTTTCTTTTTGCTTTTTCTTTTTCTTTTCTTTTTATTTTGGAAGACACATTGGCCTTCTATCCACAGGGGTCCTTAACCTATTAAAGGTAGTCAACAACACTAGGATAGTTTATTGCAAGGCTTAGGAGGTTGCGCAGTTTTTCAGCCTATCATTGAAACCTAATGTGCTCGGTGTGTGGTTAGCTAAAGGAAGAAAATTATCGAAACAACAAGAATTCAACTAATCATCCACCCACTAGGCATGGAACCAATCTTAACATCAATATAATTGACAAAGTTTCAATTTTTCAAACCACAGGTTAGGCAAAACACACAAAAATTTTGGTTGCAAAACGGGTCCAAATTTTGAAAAAGTAAGCTGTATAGTATAACAAATTTATAGAAAGGGAACCCAGCAAGCCACTGAACATCACAAAATGGGCTTGCTCAAAATAATAACAAAAACATAAGTACAAAAGTCACTTCCTTCGCTAACTCTCCCCAACCCAAACATCTCGGTGTCCGAAATGGGGTTCGGATTGGAAAATTAGAGAAGGAAGTGTTACCTCCTTGATGAGATGTGATCATTTCTGAATAGGAGACTTCGCAAGCTTTCCATCGACACCTTATTCACTCCGTTTGGGCTTCAAACAAACAAGTTAGTAGAAGAAAAGAGAAGAAAAAAGTGACCAGTTGGAGAATTTCAAACACCTTCATAATAATTTAAAAATGTTCTTCTGGCCATATTTGATTCTACACTCTCAAGCTTTCCAACTACCAAGAACACCTAAAACGGAGTTCTGGATGAAAAGCACAAATGAAACAAAATCGCAGCCAAAAGCTCAGTCTATATTGAAAAAATTTTCTAAGCTGAAGGAAAATTATTGTGTGTTAAACCTTTTTTTTTTTTTTTTTTAAAAAATCAAAATAAAATAATTAATAAATAAAAATAAAAATAAAAAATAATAAAAATAAAAATAAAACTTTTTTTTTAAGACAAATTTTATATATATATATATATATATATATATATATATATAAAATAAAATAAAATAAAATAATAAATATATATTTTTTTTAGAAATAAAATAATATATATATAAAAACAAACGTTATTTTTTTTAACTTACCATATCATAATGCTTTGTCTTGTTGTCAGGCCGAGAGATAATTTCGGCTTAGCTTAGCGAAATTCTCGCTATGATAGTGAAATTGAAATTCTCGCGAAGATCATAAATTTTCGCTATGCTTATAAAATTTCCCGCTCCTCCCTCGCTTGCTATTTCTTTATTCCAACCTTCACTGCTTAAATGCAAAAATTAACACAAGAAAATTTAAGAAAAATTGCAGAAAAGTAAAATTAATCTAAAAACAATAATTAACTAAAAATTAGAGAAAATATAAGAAGAAAAATTAATGAAATCAAAATAAAATACGATAAAATAAAACAAAACAAGAAAAATTAAAACAAAAGTGGGGAGCTTAGAAATGCCGAGGTTCGGGTGCTCCAAATCCGAAACTGGCATCTCGAATCCATCCACTATGCCACGCAGTTGAGAGTACCGCCATCTTCGGCGTAGCCGCAAAACTGAGCAATGGCCATAATTCTTGAAGTTTCTTAGCATAGGCAGTGATGGGGTGGCCTTTATAGTGGGTGCTTTGGGTGTGGATTGTACTGTAGGGGAAGGCACTATGTGCACTGGCAGGATATACACTGGGTCTAGAGATGGCAGTGGGCTATTGGTGGCTTGCAGTGGGCTTGGGGCTCTTTCCTGCTTCCTTCCATTACTTTCCTCACTCAACAAGGGAAGAATTCGTCGGCGGCCCATATACTATACCTAATCAGGGCATCATGCAAGCCTCAGAGAAAGCTTCACCGATTCCACTTTCAATTCCTCCCCGAGGTCAGCAGCTTGAGCCTCAGTTTCACCCAAAATTGTTTCCAACTACACTCATCCTCCTGGATTTTCTTCCCTTATGATCAAGCTGTCAAGTTTTTAAATTGAACATTGTAGTCAAGCCAAATTGCTGACCCACTCACTTTGAAACCCATCTTGCCTAAGGGGTCTTCCAATAAGATGGATTTTTCGACCAATCGGGGCATTGAATTTCTTTTGTTCTTCCACAAAGATCACCCACCGCCTGGTAAGGTTCCAGAATTGCCACTCAACGGAAGATCGGCTGTGGTGGTCGAGGTCAGACAGCGAGTGATACCGTGGGAGGCACCATATAGGAGGGTGCACTCATCCATTGGTCTCTATAGTCCCTCATTGACATGTATCCTCTAGAGTTTCCCTCCATAGGGTACTAACTGTATCGCTTCTCCCAAGGCCCATTTGGTTCAATTCAAGTTCAATCCAAGTTCTTGAGGGATATTGACTTTAAGTAGCCTGCCTTCTAGGTTTCTAATCCACTGGGAATGGATTCCTGCAGTAAAAAAAAAAAGGGCAACACAAAAACAACACAGAACGATCCCCGCAAAGATCGTTTTTTTTTTTTAAATGAAACTAAAAGAAATGACAAAGAAAATATAAAAGTAATTCACCAAGATTGCACAGGATCACAAGTGTTCCACACCGTCAAATTCACTTAGGCACCATCCCCAAGAACGGCGCCCATTTGATCGTACACTAGGTGATCCTGAATCAACAAAATTTGTATCATAAATTTCCTCCTACTACCGTGAATGTTTACCGCAGATGTGGTCTAGGGTCGAACACAGGAATGGGTTTTCTTTGTACAAATGATTTGAGTGAAGTCAAAATGGTGAATTAAAATTGATTTTGGGTTTGATAAAAAATGGGGTGTAATGGTTGGCAACCAAATTTAAATAAAATAAAATGTAAAAGAAGTCTCCTCAAGTATCAGATACCGGGGCTTGGGATTCTGGCAACCGAGGGGTCCTCGTGGTCATTTCTCATAGTTGGGGAGGATGACAGGTCATCTCCCAACCGATCTTCATTTAGCTATAAAACCTAACCCAAAATATTTTGAAAAATGGCATCTACTGGCCATCAGTGGTCACCGACAATGAAGAAAAAGTCTCCTGGACTCCCCTTTCAATGGGTCATAGAGGGTAACTAATGAATATCAGTGGATCTAACATTAAGCATCCACTGAACCCTAAAAGCTTACCAAATAATAGCCATTCAAGGAGATTCAAGGATGATAAAAACATAAAGGGAAAGGGGAACACAAGGGATGTTAGCTGGGATACCCGCGTGAAGAATGTGGGAACTTCCCAGAATTATAGATCTCGCACCCAAGCACTTTCTACTTCAAAGAGGAGGATGAATAACCATCCTCCAAGTTGTCATCCTTGGAGGGTGTTTGGCTGCCCAGAAAGTGCCAAGAAAATAAGAGAAAAAGGAAACAGAGAAGAGCAGAAACGGGGGAGAGCTGAAAGCTTCTCCCCAAAAATTTATTATGATGTTGATTTATTTACAAACTCGACTCTAGCTTATATACAGGCGTATAAGGGAAATTACAAAAACAAACCAAAACAAAAGCTATTACAAGGGTAAAAAGGAGAAAACCAAAACTGAGTCGCTTTGAACACAAAAACAGAAGTAGAAATTCCTCACATGCACGCTGATTTCGCTATCATAGAGAAAATTCACTATCATTAGCGAAATTTCGCTATCATAGCGAACATACGTGCATAGAGAAAATTCACCAAGATACGCACTCGCCATGATACAAAATTCCAAATGAGCTTAATTTGCACTTGCTCAAAGACTGCCTCCCCGGCTACCGGCTCCATCGCTCCCGTCATTTTTCTTCTATTTTTCTCGCTCTTTCTTTCCTCTCGTCTCCGATCACATGCTGAGTTTGACCCGACCTCTTCGTTCGACGACTCAACAATGTTGGCATGATTAGCTCGCTAAAACCGCAAAATTTGCCACAAAATGCGATCGCAGAATAGTAGGACCTTTAATGTGTAAATCGGGTTAATTAGAATGATTAGTATACAAAAAGCACTCAAAACCTATAATAAATAGGGTTCAAAATAGCACTTTTTGGGCACTAATCATTACTCCACCTGTGATTAGGAGACCGACAATACAAGCGAACAACTTCGAGCACAAGTCCATCACTCTCCAGTTACTGCAAGGAATTCAGTTCCACGGGCTCATACATGAGGATTCGAATGCTCATATCCTAAATTTTTTGGAGGTGTGTGATATAGTGAAATATAATGGGGTGAGCGATGATGCTATTCGACTTAGATTGTTCCCATTCTCATTGAAGGAGAAAGCCAAGCATTGGCTATTTCAGAACCGCCAGATTCAATAACATCATGGGATGACTTATCGAACAAATTTATGGCTAGATTTTTTCCACCAGCAAAAGCAGCAAAATTAAGAATTGACATCAGTAGCTTTTATCAATATGAGGGAGAGTCATTCTATGAAGCGTAGGAGAGATTCAAAGATTTGTTCAGAAAATGCCCTCACCATAGTTTCACCAAATGGATGCAAGTCTATCATTTCTATAATGGTTTGAGTCATCCCACTAGGACTCTTATTGATGCTTATGCTGGAGAAGCGATTATGGGGAAGAATGAAGTGGAGGCTTATCAAAATCTTGAGAACATAGCCTTGAATGATTGTCAATGACCAAACAGAGAGTAGCACCGGTTGTCGGGCTGGGGTGTTTAACTTAGACATGTTCACAAACTTATCTGCTAAAGTTTCGACACTCTCAAAGAAACTACAAGCTTCTCAACAATTAGGTTCTCAATTATCTGTGCATAAAGTTGAAGAGAGCCCACTTACATGCGAGCAATGTCATGGACCTCATCCTACCGCTCAGTGCCTAATGATGAATACCATGGGAGATTTGACTATTGAACATGCTCAATATATGGTGAAGCTCTCTTAAAATCATAACTTCAACCCATATGGTCAAAGTTACAATCCGAGGTGGAAGAACCATCCTAACTTTTCATGGAAAAATCAGAATGTGTAATCCTATGGAGCAAGCCAAACCTCTCCAACCACCTCAAGAGAAGAAGTCAAGTCTAGATCTGAAAATGGAACAATTAGCTGATATGCATATGAATATGATGAAGTCACATGACAAGTTCGAGAATGAGACTAGGATGTCACTGAACAATCAAGCAACTCAGCTCCAAAATTTGGAGGTCTAAATGGGCCAAATGGCTTCGTTATTAAGCGAGAGGCAACACAGAAATCTACCTAATACTTCAAAGGTCAACCCAAGGAGAGAAGGAAAGGAGCACTGCAAAGCTGTAACCCTTAGGAGTGCTAAGACTCTGGAACAGTCAATTGAGGCCTAAGAAGAGGATGAAAACCCTGTGGGAAGTGAGAAAAGCAGTGTCGAGGTCGTTGAAGATGCTAAAAAGTTAGTAAAGAAACCAGTCTCAGACACACCAGAGAAAGTTGAAGCTCAGAAACCTATGTATGATGAGAAGCCTATTATCCCTGTGATCGTGCCAGAGACTAAGAAAGAACATAATTGATAAGCAAGCTTGATTGTGTTCACGGATATCTTCAAAAGCTCACATCAACATCCCATTTGTCAAGCACTTTGAGCAAATGTCTTGGATACGTGAAATTCATGAAGGACGCCTTTGTCCGAAAAGGAAGTTGGGAGACTATGATTGTCGCTCTATCAAAATAATGTAAAGGTTATATCGCAAAGAAGAGTGCCCCTAAGTTGAAAGATCTAGGTAGCTTCACAATCCCATGTGATATTGGGAATGCAGTATTTGAAAGAGCCTTATGTGATTTAGGTGCGAGCAGTAATCTTATGTTGTGGTTGATCTTTAAGAACTGGAATCGAGAAGCGAAGTCTGACGATAGTCACTTTGGTGCTTAGTGACGGCCACTAACTCATCCGCGTGGTATCATAGAGGATGTGTTAGTCAAAGTGGACAAATTTATATTTCCTGCAGATTTTATCATTCTAGACATGCAAGAAGATAAAGAAGTCCCGATCATCCTTGGACGACCATTCTTAGCCACAGGAAGGGCAATGATTAATGTGCAAAAGGGTGAACTCAGGTTGAGAGTTCAAGAAGAGGAAGTGACATTCAATGTTTTCAATGCCATAAAGCATCCACATGATATCGACAGTTGCTTCCGAGTGGATATGCTAGATGCTATAGTGTCTAGCCATTTGGTTCCTTCTGCAACCATCGTGAGACTAAATTTCGACTCATGATGACCCTTCCTCTTGCGGAAGATGAGACAGCCAGAGTATGTAAAATGGATGGATTCTTTCTACCGAATAGAAAAAGTACTTTGACTCTTAGAAGCTAGCCTAAGCCAATTGGACTTCTCTTTGAGAAACCCCTATTGTGGAATAGAACTCCCCAATCATTTGAGATACGCTTATCTGGGAGGAATCTACACTACCAGCTTATCATTTCACAAATTCCTCTCTAACATGGAGGAGGAGAAATTGTCAGACATCCCAAGGAGCATAAGGTGCCGATTGATGGTCCCTAGTCGATATAAAGGGGGATTGCCATCTATGTGTATGCACAAGATATGATTGGAGGAAGATAGCAAGCCGATAGTGGATGCCCAGAGACGCTTAAATCCTTCAATGAAAGAGGTAGTTCGGAAGGAGGTACTTAAATGGTTAGATACGGGAGTAATATACCCCATCTCTGATAGTTGATAGGTGAGCCCTATTTAGGTGGTGCCCAAGAAAGGAGGAACTAAGGTGATAATAAATGAGAAAAATGAACTGATCCCACTTAATAAAGCATAAGATGGAGAATTTGTATTGACTAATGAGATCGAACAAAGTGACCGTGAAGGACCATTTTCCACTTCAATTTATTGATAAGATGTTAGATCGACTTGCGGGGAATGAGTACTTCTGCTTTTTGGATGGATACTTGGGATACAATCAAATCACCATTGCTCTGGAAGATCAGGAGAAGACCACCTTCACATGCCCTTATGGCTCTTTCGCTTTCCGGAGAATGTCATTTAGGCTGTGTAACGCTCTAGGAACCTTTCAGAGATGTATGATGGCAATATTTTCGGACATGGTCGAAAAATCCATTGAAGTCTTCATGGATGATTTCTTAGTGATTGGGTCTACATTTGATGACTGCCTCCATAATCTGACGTTGGTACTGAAAAGGTGCAGGGAAACTAATTTAGTTTTAAATTGGGAAAAGTGTCACTTTGTGATGGGAGAAGGCATAGTATTAGGGCATCGCATATCTGGAAGAGGAATTGAGGTTGACCGAGCCAAGATTGAGATCATAAAGAAACTGCCCCCTCCCATATCAGTAAAGAGAGTACGTAGTTTCCTTGGCCACGTAGGTTTTTATAGGCGGTTCATCCAAGATTTCTCCAAAGTTTCAAAACCTCATTTCACCTTCTTATGCGTGTTCTCGTTTCTGAAGTTCAATGAGAGCCATGTATGAATGCTTTTGCTGAAAAAGAAGTTGACCTTGGCCCCTATAGTAGTCGCTCCAAATTGGAACCTTCCATTTGAACTTATGTGCGATGCAAGCGACTTTGCAGTTGGGGCCGTTTTGGGCCAAAGAAAAGAAAAAGTATTCTATGCCATCTATTATGCCAGTCGAACGTTGAATGATGCACAACTCAATTATGCCATAACAGAGAAAGAATTGTTAGCTATTTTGTTTGCCTTTGACAAATTCAAACCTTATCTTATAGGAAACAGAGTTATTGTGTTCACAGATCATTCCGCAATCAAATACTTGATGACTAAGAAAGACGCGAAACCTAGACTTATTTGGTGGGTGCTCCTATTGCAAGAATTTGATGTGGAGATTCGAGATAAGAAGGGTTCTGAAAATATGGTAGTCGATCATCCTCACAAGACCTGAAACTCCAAAACAATGTAGAAACATCATTTTGTAATTGATGACATCGCTCATGAGCAGATATTAGCTTAATACATGCTTCGAAACATCCCCATGGCTTGGCCGACATAGCTAATTATCTTTCACAGATATTCCCACCTGACCTCACATTTCAGCAAAAGAAGAGATTCTTTGTAGAAGTGAAGCGCTATTTCTGGGAAGACCCAATCCTTTTTAAGTAGCGTATCGACCGATTATTCGAAGGTGTGTCAGGTGCGAAGTGAGTCGACATCGACGCACCCGCCACTCTTGTAGTGTGGGGCTATTTCACCTACAGAGAATAACGGCCAAGGTACGCACCTGGCTTTATCGTCATCTATATTCAAATGCACACTTGTTTGCAAAGTCCCGTGATCGGCGTCAAAGGACCGAGAACATCGATCGACGAAATGAAATGCCATTGACGAACATTTCAGGAGGTATAACTTTTGATGTCCGCATTGACTTACGGGTCCGTTAACATCGTCCCATAGGCACAAGTACACTTTCGCAAGGGATTACGGTCCAAGTGGGTGGAAGCCATTCCAACCATTACTGTGGATGCCAAAGTGGTACCGCTGCTTCATCAGAGTAACATCTTTCAAGGTTCTGACCTTAGGAGTTGTGTAATCGATGAAGGCCCCATTTTTGTAAATAAGTCGCTTATATCGCCTCCCGCCAAATGATTTGGTGAAGTATCTGGGTGTCACTGTATACCACCCCAAAGCAATGGGCAGCCGAGGTGTCGAATAGGGAGATCAAGAAAAATCTTAGAAAAGACAATTAATGTGACGCAGGAAAGACCGCGAACAAAAATTGATGATAGTTTACGGCTTATCGAACAACTTTCAAGACCCTGGGAATGTCCCCCACATCGAATCGTCTACTAAGGCATGCCACCTACTTGTAGAACTATAGCACAAAGCATACCGGGCAAACTAGAATGCCGAACAAGAATCTCAAAATGGCTGGAAAAAAGGATGTTCTTAGTTGAATGAATTGTATGAACTTAAAGTAATGTATATGATACGCTTCAAGGCTCTATAAGGAGAAGACTAAGGCGTGGTACGACAAGCACCTAATGCATAATGAGTCGAAACCTAGCATAACAAGTATTGCTATTCAATTCAAGATTGAAATTTGTGAAAACTCAGGTCAAGATGGTCTGGGCCATTTGTGATCACCCAAGTTTTCCCATACGGTAGTGTCGAGCTAATGCATCTTGAGAGAGGTCGATTTAAGGTGAGAACGGGCAAATAGAGTGAAGATTTCATTCAAGTACCACCCGAAGCATAAATCCAGCATTATGTTTGAAGCCAACATAAGCAATGCTCGGGACTGCTATACCTTTGTTGGCCGTGAAGTTTTCTATGGTTGGACACCGCTTAGGGAGACACAAATTTTGGTCGAGCTTAACGACAAGCTTACAAAGCGCTTACTTCGAGGCAACCTGCCTTTAATTATTTTGGTCATTAGTTTTTCTTGTTTTAAGTTTGCTAGGTTTTATTTTTCTTGTTTTAATTTTGATGTATTTGTGTTGTAGTGTTCCGAGGTTGCTATGCTAAGGAGAGATAGCATGGAGTTTTTGTACAAGCTTAGGGAGGAGAGAGCTGAACGAGGGAGTTTCTACACTTTGAAAATTTTTGTAAGTCGATGAGTCACTGAACGCCAACACGCGCACCCAATGTCGCCACTACCGCTGAAATATACCTCCTCGAACGCTATAAGATTAGGACTCAACGTCACAACGTGGAAAAGAAATCATCTCGGGAACGTCATGACGTTGGACTCAACATCGCGACGTTGAAAACATACCTCTCGGGAACATCGCGACGTTTGGACTCAATGTCGCGACATGGAAAAGACAGCATCTCGGGAATGTCGCGACGTTGGACTCAACGTCTTGACATTGAAAAGTAAGCCTCTCCGCAACGTCGTGACATTGGTTCCAACGTCGCAACGTTTCAAATAATACTCTAGGGAACATCGCGACGTTGGCCTGAATGTCACAACGTTGCCCTGTTTTTATGAACATAAGTGTTCATAATCTCCCCTCCGTCACTTTAAAAACCCTAATGTGTTCTCGATTTTTTGCAGGTACTTCGGCCAAATCCCATCCAAAGCTCTACCAAAGCTCATCCCAGCCATCCCTAGTGTACTCTCCAAAGCCCTAGCACGTCCTAAATTCGCAAACCCTAGGGTCCACCATCATTCGAGACCCTTTCTAGCTGATTTTTCGGGCTTAGTTCAGGTCTCGATCTCATCCTATTGCCTCTGTTTTTGGGATGTTTGTGTCCAAGCAGGTACCTTAGGGTTGGTTCAGGGTTCTAGCCCCATTTGTCTTCCATCAAGACCCTCATCCCACTTAGTGCCCGTAAGTGTTTGTTAGTTGGCTTGAGTGAGTTTTGGGTGATTCCTTTTGGTATTTTGGTAGAGTGCAATCCCAATAGGGGTGTGGAAGCCTACTGGAGCGTACTTTCACCTTCTCTGTCTATCCAATAGCAACCTCCAGTCTCGTGGCCCACGTCGAGCAAAAAGCGAAAAATGAGCTCGAAAGTAACTAAAAAGTAAAGAAGAAACCCATCTCCTGCCTACGATCATGACAATTTGTTAATGAGAGAGCGGCCGAAGTTCGCTCATCTCGCTATCGCCTCCTTCATTAAAGAGAAGGATTCCAACATCCTCAACATTCTTTCTCTCGCAAAACCTCCTAGCTGGGGAAGGGGTGGGTGTATCAGCCAACCCCCGCATGGGGCCGCCGCGATGGTCGCGGCGTGAATTTATGCCGAATCTAGTAACCCAAGTGTGCTTAAGAAGGTCCGAGTCCATGGTGTTGTAGACTCAGCAGGAAGTCTATTAATCGCTATTATAACGCTGGAGCCGCTTTAACCCCGAGGCCTACGATCGCCTCTACGAAACCCTAATCCACCGGAAGTCCCTTAGATGCTCATAAAAGGGCAGGGCGAGTGGAAATTAAAAAATGAGGGGCACGTCATGCACTTCAAGGCCAAACACTTGGCCTATATACCTAAGGTGTGGCACCATTTTATCACCTCTCGCCTCATTCCGATGACTAATGTTTACGAGGTGACGGCGAAACGAGCATTGCTCAATTTCACCATCATTCAGGACATCCCATTTGATGTCGGTCATGTCATAGAGGACGCCATCCTCTATAACCGGGACGCCAAAATGAACCTCGGGCACCCCTTTCTCATCTATGGCCTGTGCAAGAACACAGGGGTGTCGCTAGAGGATAATGAGGCCTGGATCCATCCCATTAAGGCCATCGTCGTTAAGAAGGATAAGTCGGGCGTTTCTCTTTCCAAGGAGGTTTATGACTCGCCGCGAACCCCCTGATGAGGAGGAGTCGACAAAGATACCAAACTTTGTTTGGCATGTGTGAGAAGACCCCGGGTGAGGCCAGCCAACCATCCACCTCCCGCCGAGCCGGATGTCCCCAATCCTTCTCCTACCCTAGAGGACCAAGTTCAGGACCTCACTCGGCTCACGCGCTCGGATGAGAGAGCTGTGAGCATCCAACACCACAGGCAAGACATGGATGCATTCCGAGACAACATGCGCATAATCCTTCGTAACCAGTAGGTCATCTAGCAGCTGCTTGCCTTCCATTTGCCACCACCACCACCGTAGTGATCCCTGGGATCGACAGGGGAGTTCGCATCCTTCTTTTATTTTCTTGCCAATGTGGACATTGTCCATTCTTGCTTAGGGCGGAAGGGGCTGTAGGTGGCTCCAAGTTGGCATCATTTACTTTCATTGTTTAGATATGTTTATGCGTTTATGTTTACGTTCGTTATTTAGATATGTTTGTGTTTATGTTTATGTTCGTTGTTTAGGATATGTTTGTGTATTTTGTTTATGTTTATGTTTATGTTCGTACTTTTATAGTTTTCTTTTAGGTTTGTGTTAGGATGCCTCAGTTTAATTTCATGTTTTAGGGTCGTGTTAGGTAGTATGTGTGAGTGATGCCATGATTGCTAATCAAGGATCTTTTTTACCTCTCCAAATTTTCGAAACACACAGTGCACATAAAAAAAGATCCTTAGGTTGTTATGCTCGGAATTACTTGCTTGATAGGTAGGGATGACATAGTGAGTCACCTGCGTTCAAGAAACGAATTCCGTGATTAGTCTACCACACACTCATACATGTGATCTCCAGGGTATGCCTAGGTTATGGACCCGGCTCACTAACGTTTAATGAACCTTGGGCGTTTCTAAACACCCAAGTGATGGGACACCTTAGAAAAAGAGGATTGCCATCAAGCCTCATTAAAAAAAAAAAAAAAAAAAGAAAAATAAAAAAGAAAGTGTGAATAGAATAAGTGGGATCTTCTATTCGGAATCTCGGGCATAGTTTGAGGGGCTTTTCAAAGCCTAATGCCCTGAGCCAATTGGCCGGGAGCCATTGTTTTCACTGCCCGTTACATGGGACAGAGGATGGAAGTTTCCTACAGCCTAGGACCCTTAGGTTTGGGTGAGTGTTCGGGGTGAAGTTCGAGGGGAACTGAATGTCTGGTGCCCTTAACCAACTGGTGGGGAGTCACCAACGAATCCCCGCTACAGGAACACTCAACTAAAACTTACGGGCACTAGGAATTCGTTCATGAGTAGGTAGGTTATTATGAATAAAAATGGTGCGTTCTTATCCTTTCATAGTTAGACTCTCCCAAATAGGCAAGTTTGTTCAAGCCTGGGGGTCCCTAACCAAGTTATATGCTAAAGATCATGCATCCAATGCACATAGATTCCCGTACTGGGCCGCGAGACCCTTCGGGCCATGGCCAGAGCACTTCAAAGAAATAACCAAGAGACTCAAAGTTTAGTGGGTCTCTGAAGACGAGAATAGCTTAAGCAACTCGCCATGTGAAGGATGCACCCTTTTCCAAAATGAGAACGCGAAGAACCCTAATTTTCTAGGCCATTGATGGCCCCTGTCTCGAGGTATAAAAAGGAAGTAATTTCGAAGCAGAAAGATAGGGGAGATTGGATCGACAAGAAGAAGGAGATACATGCAGAGGGAGATCAATAGAGACGGATTCGGGAAAGATTGCAAAGACGGATTTTTCTATAGTTCTTCCCTCAACCTACTTCATGATTTGAATTCATCAATTTGTAATAAATAATATGATGAACTAATTCTTTCCTCTAGGGTTTTGTCAACCCTAAATCCACAACATGGATTGATTTCTTTCGCCACTTATTTGAATATTAATATGAGTTTATATGTTTGCTTTAATTCTGGATTTAATTACATGTTATTGTCTGGCCAACCGTGACATGCTAAAGCTAGGAGTTTGAGATCGAGAAAAGATGACTTCTAGGGATATGGTTAAAGCAACACTTGGGTAGTCGAAGAATAGAGATATTCCAGACTGCAAGTGCGACATTGGGGTTTGCACATTTACGTTTCGAGTCAGGGGTCGGTGCTGCAGATGCAATACATCCCACTAGCGTAGTTAAAGTAAATATATCTCGAGAGAACATTCAGTGAAAGATCAACCCGCCCCAACATAACTCATATGAATACTTCAATAAGTCCCACTGAATCGACATCCACCAAGTGTGGTAGGAGACTTGCAAACCCAGTTTCTCATCATCGATATAATTCAATACATCCAATTCTAAGTTTTTGTCAATTTAGTAATTTGTCGTAATTTGATTTGTGATTGTGGATCCAAATATTGTTGAAGTCGTTAAAACAAAGAGTCAACACGCTTCTCTTCAAGGAATAACAATTGACTAACCACTACACTTACGCTAACTCGACGCATATATCAGACACATGGGCTTCATGCTTTCCCACCTAATTTTACACACTCACACTATCAGCCTGTCATGTTTTTGGCACCGTTGCCGGAGAGAAGTTTAGTGTTGATATTGATAACCGTGTCATAGATAGTACTTTGGATCAATTTTATTTTCTTTAGTTCCTCTCACTTATTGATCATTTTCTATTTTTTCTATTTTTTACTTTTATTCCTGGTTTACATGTTCTCCTTTACTTAACTGTCGTTATTTGGTCTCGACCCCATACCTAAGTGATTTCAGAGTATTTAGAGTGTAGGCGTAAAGACAAGATCACAGGAACTGCCCCATTTGATCTTGAACTTAACGGACACCGCATCGACAGCCGAGAGAAGCAGGCACCAAGTAGACGGCTGGACATATTCATGATAGGGATGAACCACATGAGAAACAGAATTGATAGAATCATAGAAATCAGGCCACCACACCCTTCGTGCAGCCCGATAATCCCCATATGCTCCTTGAGGAGTTTGCCTTGCCATCGATAGTTGTTCAGTCAGCTATATGTCAACCACCTATACAAGCGAACAACTTTGAGCTAAAAGGAGTAACTTTGCAAATGCCTAATAATATATAGCCTACGGGCTACCTAAAGGAGAACTGCCGCACATTTGACCATTTTATCAAGTTTCGATACAATCAAGTATAATGGTGTAAATGTATTAGCCTCAAACCTCCGAAGGGTTATTCCCATTGTCACTTAGTGACCGGACTAAGCACTGGTTGACCTGCTAGCCTCCAGACTCCATCACCTCATGGAATGACTTGGTGTAGAAATTTCTAACCAAAATTTTCCATCACCTCATGAGCCATTGAGGAGATGTCCACCTCACAGATTAACTAAGTGGATGCAGGTGCATACGTTCTATAACGGTTTAAGCAACTCAGCGAGGACAATCACATGCTTAGCGGAGGTGCTCTAATGAAGAAAAACCACATATCGCTTCCATTTAGATCTCGAGGAGCGCGAACTACTAATACTAATCACTAGCTGATGTCGAAAGCTGATGTGTAAAATGTGATATCACTGGCGTGAGCAAGTGCACACGTCAGATCAAGTAATACAAAGAAAATCAAGTACCTGACATCGATCCATCAGGAAAAGTATTGATTATCGAAGTTAGTCTTTGAATATTATCTAGACGTAAGCTTTGAATGACAGATTAATTAATGTATGAGATTACCAAACTAATTTATCTTAGTAATTTCATCAGGTCAGGAGACTAGGGCCTCATTTCCCTGCCAATTTTTTGATGGATTACTACCTAGAAAGATTACTATTTAGTTTATTCACGACTCAATGATGACGAGGTGATCGTGCCTACGAGATACCCTCTCTCGAGGTGTATCCACCTATCTCACTAGCAGGGTTGAGTGTATCTCTACCTCAACCCACTCTGAAACGCTTAAATGTTCTAACCTTAATCGCCACCCTCTAACCTGGATGATCTCTATGTACCGAGTCGACCAAGGGTTTATTCAGATCCCCGCATCCTCATCTCCTCGATCTCACATACCCAAGAAATCATGCACACATGTATATAAGTCATAGATATAGAGCATATACTAACAAGTCATGAATAACTAAATAATATAAAATCAAAATCTTAATCCATGCAAATGTGATGTGGTTCAACAAACCCTAGATATGAATCTGGCAACATAATCGACTTATTATACACAAAATCGCTTTATAAAACATCAGCGCCTTTTCTCGAAAGAAGAAAATACAAAGCAGTGTCTTCCACGATCTACCATATCGCTTCTCCGCTGCGGCCCTAATCCGCACGCTTGATCCCCTCGGCCTCGTCCCTTCGCTTTTAATGATGGTGATGGAGAATTCGCTACGACGCCGCGGACGCCAGACGCCGCGGTCGCCACTTGTTGACTTCTTCTTGCTGATTCGACGTCAAGGACGCTGACGTCAGCGACGCTGAGACGCCGCGAACACGCTTGACGGCCGCGATGTTCCCCGCTTTCAGCTTTTGCTCTTCTTCATCTCACCCAAATGATCTCAAAATCAGCCTGCTCCACCCGCCATTCACATAAAATGCAAGAATCAGATATCGGGCTATAAAAATACGTATTTATCCGTAATTAAGCTAAACCATAAGACCGAATAAAGCAGGGCGGAGTATGAGTGTTTTGTGCACTCATCACCGTCTGTAGATAGATCTAACACCTAGGAAATCCCTAGTAGGAGCGCATTACGTATGTTATCAACATGGTAAACCATGTCACGCTTAACTAGACAATAAGTAGGCTAACAAAGTACAGAATTCTATTCAAAATAATCCGTGGGAAATTTGTGAATCTTCATGGATGCGCATAAAGACTATGAGTGTCGGGCCAAGGCAGTATGGCGTGAGCAGCCCAATATGTGAATCGCCAGAATCAATTGGCGTGAAGGGCGTGATGTGAGGCAATGCATAATGCAACGTATACTAGAATCAGAATCAGAATCAAGGTCAGGGATGGAGAGGCAATCAGAATAGTTAGAACAATCAGAACTATGGATGGAGGAATAGTCAGAATAACATGCCACTACCTTGAGTGAATGAACCACCCCCTGAGAAGAAAGTAGACTTGGAGCAAGCACTTACACAAAGGCTCACCTCGCACACCGCCTTTATGAATGAGACCAAGGCGAATTTGCGCAACCGCATTTTCACCCAATTGAACAATCAGCAAAGATAACTCGGAAACTTAGAGGTACAAATGGGCCAAATGGCCAACTGGCTGAATGAGGCACAGCACAACAGTAATTCTAAAGTGAACCCGAGGCAAGAAGGTAATGAACATGTAAAAATTGTCACATTAAGGAGTGGCAAAGAACTAGCAAGATCGTATGTGCACCTGGATAGGGGAGGTGTAGACTTAAGAAGGACCAATCCAGCCGCATTGATAAGGTGGTAGGGGAATAACCCCATCAAAAAAAGTTGGGTGAAAAAGAAACAAAGTCTAAGGGTCAACCACACAGGACTGAACCCACTATCCCAATTACATACCCTCAACGCCTGAAGAAGAGTAAATTGGACAAGCAATTCACTAAGTTTCTGGAGGTATTCAAGAAACTACATATAAACATTCTGTTTGCCGATGCATTTGTGGAGCAGATGCCCGCCACGTTGAAATCTATGAAGGAAATATTATCTAAGAAAAGAAGACTGTCAGACTTTGAGACAGTAAACCTCATTGAAGAGTGTATTGCCATCATGTAAATCGAAACTCCACGCATAAAAGCTCGGGAAGACCTCGACGCTTTACTCATACCGTGCACAATTGGAAATTCCATCGAGAAGGCCTTGCGGTGATATGGGAGCAAGCCAACCTCATGCCGCCATCTATTCGCACGATTGAGATTAGTGAAGCTCGCCAACCACAAATACACCTCTAGCTGGCGATAGGTCATTGAAACACCCTAGAGGGGTGATAGAAGACGTTCTGGTCAAAGTGGACAAGTTCATCTTTCCGGCAGATTTCATTGCTCTGGATATGAAAGAAGATAAAAAAATACCTATCATACTAGGTAGGCCATTTCTAGTGACTGGCAGGGCAATGATTGATGTGCAGAAGGGATAACTAAAATTGAGAGCCTAAGGAGAAGAAATCACCTTCCATGTATTCCGGCCCACGAAACACCCAGATGACGATCCTAATAATGATACCTCGGACTTTCATCCCAAAGAGTTCTTGCAAGGCGATGTGGTAAACTTATGAGATAAGTCTCGTGCTACACAAAGAGTTACCTAAAGGATCAAGGCCATGACAGCAAAAATAGTCCATCCACCCTGAGCAGCGATTTCGAGCACTACGGAGGTGTGTTAGCATTCCCAATTCCTCTAGAATACATCATGGAGCCGCAGGAATGTTGAGCTAATGACGTTAAATACAACGCTTTCAGAGGCAACCTAAGCTATGGGTGAAATTTTGTTTTCAAGGCCCCGTTTCTTATTTTAAAGTGTTGGTGAGTCTTAAAGGGGAAGGGAAGAAAAGCAGGGTCCCATTATTCTGGTCCGTCGTGGCAAAGCCCTCTACGCCGCTGTGGAGGGGCAATAACTCATTTTCCCACTTTCCGTTCGGGCCAAATAAGCTAGATACGCCATTGCTGGTTCGCTCAACAATTTTTGCCACCAAGTAACGAAGGCATTCCGCCACTGCTTAGCGTGGCTTCATTGCAGCAAAGGACCCTTTGCCTAGGCGAAGCGGCACACATTTTAAACATCTACAAATACCCGTCGACCATCCAGTTTTCCCTCCAGCCGTTTTTCTTGCACCCTTTCGTTTCCTGCTTGTCTGGTTTTTGAGTTTTGCAGATTGAGAGCCGAAATTGACCACTATGGCCCCCAAGAAGTCCGTCCCAGTTAAAAGACATCGCTCCGGCTCCACATCACGAGCAGACCCTCCCTCTCCAGACGACTTGCGCCGATTCATCTCTCGGGAGGCCGAGCGGCTCTACCACGAGTCGTTATACAACTTTTCCTTCGTTCATGAGCGGGGCTTTCCCACCTCAAACGCTTTCTTCAACTTCTCCATCCAGAACAGAGGATGGTAGACCCTATGTGCTCCCCCAACCCCCGGAGTGGCCTCGATCGTATGAGAGTTCCATTCCAACCTCGCTGCTGTGGCTGGCACCCACTCCGTGTTTGTCCCGGGGGGTGTGGGTCGACTTCGAGGCACCCGACCATCAACCAGATCTATCACCAAGGAGGACAGACAAAGTGAGGAGTACCCCAGCATTATTCAGGAAACCGACTTCGAGAGCCCGACGAGGAGCTCACACAAATGGGAGTATCGAGACACCACTAGCTCAATCACGAGTTCACTGACATTTTAGATGCATCGCCACGCCGCAAAGGTTTCGTATAATTTTCTATGTGTTAAGATTAAACCTTCATCAGATCTCGCATAGCCACAGTTGACAAGATGATCTTCCTCTACGCCATGACCAAGGGATTCCAATTCAACATCGGGACGGTCATTGAGCGGGGGTTGATCGAGTCGACTCACAGACTCTGCACTGGAGCCCTGATCCATCCCTCCTTAATCACTCAGCTATGCCGATTGGCCGGGGTTCCGGCGCGTCGACTCCCAGATAGTACGCAAATACGGGCCTATTCCACGCCTCTGTGCGGTGAAGTTCCTGGAGCTCCCGACGAGTCCGATGATGAGATTCGACGATGATGTCCCAAACGCTGGCTACACCCATGCCGAGCGACCTAGTGGACTCACAGCGACCAGAATACCCTAAATATACCCTAGTCGCTACATGTTTAGGTATTTTTGTAAGAATAATTTGACTGCTTCGTGAGTTAATGCGTAAAACACTGGAAATTTAGAGACCCTGAAAGTTACAAAACTTAAGGACAAATATGTAAATAGTCCAAAAAGGGGCTTAAAAGTCCTAATGTGAAAAGATTTGAGGCCAAAATGAAATAAAGGAAAGTGTATTCATAAATAAAAGGAGTTATGGGGCCAAAAAAGCAAATAAAGAAAATTTAAAAACCAAAAATGGGTTTTTTTTGTCTAGGCCAAACATGGCCTTAACAAACCCATGATTTAAGACCAAGTTGGTCTCCAAAAAGAGGGAGAACCGGATGGGAGAGAAGAGGAGAAGAAAGAAGAGGAAGAAGAGAAGAGGAAGAAGGAGGATTCAAGCCAAGATCAAGCCAAAAAGGTATGGAAACTATTTTGAGTATGGATTTTGTATGGATCACATGGAATTTAAGGCTTGACATGGTTAATCTCTTGTCTCTAAATCTAGGGTTTTGATAGAATTGTATCATAATCTTAGATTTCTTGAAATTAAGGTTGGTATTACCCACAAGGAACAAGATAATTATGGAATCCTTCCTTTGTTGTTGGATTCATGGTTAAATGAAAGGAAATTGAGTTAGGGTTTTGATCAAACCCTAACAAATCTTGGTACTTGGTGTGTATATGGGTGGTAACCCATATTAGAATGATATTGGGAGAGATTAATGGAAAGGTTTTGAAAGAAGACAAGAAGTGAAAGAGGAATTGAGTAGAAAAGAGATTCCAAGGTGAATTTGGAATGATTTGGATGTGTGTAGGAAGTATGTGGAGTGATCCATGGATGAAAGTGCATGAAAATGAGAAAACACACATTCTGGGCACTTTTCGAGACTCAGACCGTACAATTTGAACTTGTACCGGTACAATTTGTGTTCTGGTCATTTATTAACTTGTACCGGGTATACTGTTAGACTTTGTACCGGTACAACCTGCTCTTGTTTCCGCCAATTGGGCCGATGTACCATAACTTCCTCATTTCATCCGATTCGAGTGGATTCAAGTGGCTACGTAAAATAGACTTCAAGGAGAACCAAACTTAAAGATAAGGTATTGTCAAATTATGACCCTAAGTGGTCGAAAAATCCACTCAAAGTGAGGCTATGTGCAAGCCAATTCCCGTGATCACCTTGAACATGGAGTAGTCCGTTGTTTCGACAGAACTCGAGTTCCGATGTTCGAATCAAGGATTCCAATAATGTAACCCTTAGCACCTTAGATTTAAATGATTATCGGGACCTAGTGTCAAAATATGAAGTTAAGACCCCATAAAAATGAGTGATACAAACAGTCCCGAGTGTAAAATTCCAGAATCAATTAGTTGGCATGAATGCCATAACTTGAGTTTGACGAACCGATTGGAATGATTCACTGGTAAAGATGATTCATGAGAACAAGAATATATGAAAGATATAAGGATCATATGACTACCTAGGACCAAAGAATGAATTAGTGGACGTCCTGTTGGTGCTTCTGATTCAATGGTGCGCTTCTCGCGACTTCGTCGCGCCTCGACACTCGCTGCGCTTCAAGACCCGCCAGGTGCTGCAAGACTTCGCGTGGTTAGCCACGTTTTGACTGGTGCCCGCACTCCCGCTGGTGCTAATACCCCGCCGCGTGAGCGCACGCCTTGACTGGTGCCCGGCCACTTCCGGCCGTGCTACGACACTCCCGTTCGTATCAGACCTTCTCGTACCATAATCGCGGTCCTACTCAGCTTCAGATCGGGTCTAGGTAGTCGATAGACATATGATAAGACAATCAATTAAGAAATACGAAGATCTAAATGTACCGTATCTGATCCGGCTCAGAAAACCCACGTACCCTTCAGATCCGACAAGTCCCCGCCTCAGATAAGTCCCGTGAGGCACCTTACCGGGTACTTCTTTATCTCGATAAGTCCCGATCAATAAGTTCCGTCTCAGACTGACCATGGTAGTACCTACTTCGTACTCCTCAGATTCGAATAGCTGGCGGCCGCACCTACCGGTACGCCCGTCTCAGATAGTCTCCTGCAGTACCCACGTACCCCCGTGATCCGATAAGTTCCGTCTCTCAGATAGTTCCCGCAGTACCTACGGTACCCCGTGATCCGATGCCCTGTCTCGTATAGTCTCGTGAGTACCCCACGGTACCCCGCATCCGATAAGTCCCGTTTCTCGAATAAAGTTCAGAGTACCTACAAAATTCCTGCCTCTCGATAAGCTCAGCACCTACCGTACCCTCGTATCCGAAAATGTTCCTCGTGAGTACCTACGTACTCCTCAGATGCACTAAGTTATTCCAAGTATGTCTCCGATTAGCCCTCAGAAGTACCCAAGGGTACTCCCGCCTCTCGATTAACTCCTCGTCGAATAAGTCCTGATATGATAAGTTCCGTAGTACCTAAGGGTACTCAGATTAATAAGTCCCCGACGACGTACTCACGTATCCAATAAGTCCCGTCTCGATTAAGTCTTGTCTCTTAAGTTCGTGAGGGTACCTACTGTACTCCCGTATTCATTGCCTGTGAGTACCTATGGGTACTCGCATTTCATCAAGTTCCAGTTCAGAGTGTACCCACATCAACACCCCAAGAATATAAGTATAAGTTCCAGATACTCCATCGCGTACTCGTGATTCGTGAAGCAAGTGCCCCAGAAAATGAAGATAGTCCAAGAAAATTTTACAAAAAATTCATCTGCAAAATCTATAGGGGCACTTCAAGAGGTAAGGTACTCTCGTGATCCGAAGACTAAAGAAAAAAAGTTCTGCAAGAGGTATATCAAGACACGAGGGGATCAAAAAATGCATGTCTGCTCAGGCACAATATAAGCTCTCAGAAGATAAGTATATGTTCTCAAGACATGTATAAGGATTTGAACATAACCAAGTTCAGAAGACCAAAGATGGCAGTCTGTAAGATAAGATATAGCCTGTAAGACATGATAAGGCATCCAAATACATGTCCAAGTTCAGAAGAGACCAAAGATAAGTTCCGCAGATAAGTATATGCCTGTATGGCAAGATCCAAATACATGTCCAAGTTCTAAGACTCAGATAAGTTCAAGGATAGTATAAGTTCTGTAATACTGAAAAGATTTGATATACCAAGAGGCAAGTTTCTAGAAAATTTTACACATGCAACTTCTCGTGAGAATAAGTTCTGATTATCGGTATACATTCTCCGTACTTTGGCTGATACTCACTGTACTAATAAGTGGGGTAAACCCAGAGTATAAGAATAAGATTCAGAACTCCACTGAGGACCCAAATAAGCTTAAGTCTGTTATGTAATATAAGTGTCAGAGGGTCTTCATAATATAAACATCAGAACTGATATTATCTCAAGGTTAATGTTTTACTAAAATGTATATGCATAAGAATACTCCACCGTTTAAAGCTTAGCACTGGTTTCTTTAACTGGTAGGTACGGAGAAGACGCAAGAAACAACTGATACAAACGCAACACTTGTAAGGGTTCAACAGCGTAGGTTCCGTGGTTCGATTTAAATGTGGAAAGTCTCTTGTATATGTAATGACCTCGTAAACGTGGTGGCAGATTTCATCATGTTACAAGATGTGGGTCATACCTACTGTGTACCATGTGATGGCTAAAAAAAACGTAAAGAGTCCCACATTTGGTCTCGCTCCAACCTGGTTTCGATCCTCCAATCTGTCGCCAGATCACGCGAGCAATGCACACTCCGAGGGTCCCCCCTAGGCTCACCGCCCGGGCCCCATCAACGCCAGATCCATGCACTGAGCTCATCGCGTTTTGACGCGCCTATCGAGACAAGTCCAGAGCACCGCGTTGGTCTCGAACAGACACGGATCCATCAGTAATGAGACGGCCACCATTCGCACACAGATCGGTCGCCAGTGAGCGGCCCGCCGATTATTTCACACAAGATCACATCACAGAACTGATCAAGATTTCGATTTATTTATCGAGACATCACGGCGGTTGGTGTGATTGAGCGAACACACGGTTATTTATCTTTATATTTTGCATGTTTAGTTTTATTTCAGAAGATCAAGAACAAAGGAGTTGTAGTACTGCAAAAATAACCCATGTTCAATGAAGTAGGACTGCAGGTTGTTCGACAATCGAATTACATTGTGCAAAAGCCCAGAATAACCATGTCTAACTGCTTTTAGATCTCAAGAACCTAATCTAAAGTAGCTATCTTCATGCCACAACACTACCGCAGATCTTCTGGTACGTTTGGATCGGACTTATTTCATGCAAGAGTTCTACGAACCTTTTTAGAAGTGAAACACCACATGGACACCTATTAAAAGAGGATCGCTTTGAGCCCTCCCAAATAATAAAAAAAGAATAATAATAATAATAACAATATGACTCACCAACTGAATCCCGCATTCCCGAGGGGCTGGGTTTAATGCCTCGAGAGCTAATCACACGGAGCCATCATTTTTACTGCATGGACAGAGGATGATGATGTCCACACCCAGACCTGAGGCTTGGTTATGTTCGCAGTTCTGTGGGACCGACGTTTATGTCTTAACCAATCGTGGATTAATGATCCCCCCGCTACAGAACCCTCACTAAAACCTCTCGTACTAGTACTCTCTTCCAACACCCAAAGTTGTCCCCCTTAGGAGTAGCCGCAGCGAATAAATTGCTTTCTACATCCTTCCAGTTGTCAAACTCAAACAGGCTGGGGCAAGTCATCCAAGCTCGGGGCACCGCACAAACCACAGGTCAGATCACACTTCTAACCACAGACCACCTTTCAGAAAACGGTATCGAGCACTGAAAAATGGTCTAATTTCTCATCAACAACTCAGACCGACCCGCGGCATTCTCGAAAAGCTAAACAATCGGGGCAAACTCGATATTTTGAACTGCCATTTATATCTTCTTCAACACAAGAAATTATCTATTATAAATAGCTAAAGAAACACGTAATCCTACCACTCTCAGATGATTGTTTTCACACTTTAATGTTAGATTTTTTTATTCTGTAGAATTAATGACAATTTTGCTAATGGATTTGTAGACGGATTAGGCGTGAAATTTTGCGACGTATTAAAAGTCCCTAGCTAATATTGTCGCGATTTTGGCCCAAAGATTGGCTTGCATAAGGAATTACAAACAACTTTAGAGACTATCTTCCCCAGTTAGCTGCATAAACAAATCCTCACAAATCATGATCTGGAACATATTTTTACAATTTTATATGTATAGCTTGTTTTCCTAATGTTAAAATAGTCAGGGAAAATTCTGCCTTAAATACTGTTCCTTAAATCATGTTTCACAAACTGATAATATTTAACTAGTGATTTTTCCTCACATATTTAGCTAGTGGATAGTCCACGTTTTTCCATACTAAATAATATTGTTTTGATTTATTTATTTAGCTAGGACAGTCCTCAATTGAAATAGCTGTCAAAACCCCACGCATTGTGTTCAAAATTGTTATTTTCAAAATATATGCATTAGCTAGATTTTTCCTAAGGCTACATTTAGCTGTAACTCAAAGCCCTCATCACAAGTCTGAAATAATATTTTAGGTTTATTTATATTTAGTGTTGTAGTCAATGAATAAAATATATAAATAATCCATCGCTTAAAATAGTTGGGCAACAACCATTGTCGTTATTCTTTAAATTTTGTTATTTTCGGCATGTATGATATTTAGTTAGGATTTTTCCCAGATATTTAGCCAGGACGGTGTCCGTCGTTAAGTTTACATATCAAAACATATAGATTTATGTATTTAGTTAGGAAATAGCATTGGTGCCCTTCAAAACGTTAGTTTTACATGCAACATAGCATTTAGATAGAGATTTTTCCTAGCTTATTTTAGCCATGTGATTGTTGCTCACTGCTAAGTCTATACTGGCTCATTTTTGTTTGTTTATATATTTAGCTAGGATTGTCTCTAGCTGAACAGCCAAGATCCAAACCACATTATATTATGTGCCCCAATTGTATTTCAAAAAACATATACCCAGTTTAGATCATCTCAGCCACAGACAAGTAATTTAACCCGCTTTCATTCCTTACCCCTCAAAATTCTCCCATTTAGAAATTATGCATTTAGTTATATACGTCCCCTAGCTATTTAGTTAGAGATACATTCCATATTAGATAGGTATGTTTCCCCGCTTCAGAAGTGCCTTCCAAATAATTTCTATGTTTTACATCTTTAGATGAATATAAAGAATTTTCCCAGCCATGAATACAGAACAACTGTCATTATAATTTACTTCCCAAATTATTATATTCAACCTCACTGGATTTAGTGAAGATAAATCTCCCAGCTATTTATATAGAGACATATCCGCTGCAAAGTATGCCCAAATTTTTTTTTTTTGCCTATGTCTAGTAAGGATTTATCCTCTAAATGATAGATTTATCCTTAAAAGCAATTTAGTTGTGACTGTGTTCACGTTAGGCTCTTAATATAATCATTAACTGCTTCTCTTCTCTGTTATATCAGAAAAGCTTCACACAATCTCCCTCTTCCTCACCCACTCCTGGCCTGGCAAAGAAAAAGAATCATTCTTTCACCAAGCCTTCCAACGAATTAGGCTCATTCCTTCTCTCATCATCTTCCACGTCTTCACCTGTCATCATTTCAGCACAATCGCCCGTCTTCTGACATACAAATGTCAAGAGAATTTACTATTTCGCTACACCAAACCAAACAAACAACATCTCACTTCTCTGCAGTTTTTCTTGTCATCCCGTGAACCCTACTTAAACCTTCCTGCCACTGTAAGATTCTACCCGCTTTTCCTCAAAATACATCATATCAGGTGGCCTCTCTCTCTTCTCACAACTGATTTCACCAAAGATTAGTCATGTTAGATTTGCTGCTTTTGTTCTTCACTTCCCTAATTTTTCTCTCTTCATTCTGTTTTTACATTTATATGATTTTGACTCCAATCAGATGAATCAACATAACTGAGACATCACACAAACTGACATCTGTATTTATTGTTTCCATCAAACAAATTTATCGATTTGACAATGGTAATTCCTCTTGTTTCTCTCCAGAACCCTTCTCATATATATTTCATTTAATTTCATGAAATGAACAGTCATGGCCTTAACATGCTGAGCTAAATGGAAATTCTTTTCTACAAAAGAATGAATCTTCATGCCTGAAACAATTTTATTCAATGTGGGTGGTTCAACTGATCCGACAGAAAATACATTAACTTTAATATTGATCAAATCCCTCTCAGAATCACAATAGGTGTGGAATTTGTCTATAAGTGAAGTCAACATCCAACACAAAGTAAATAGATTTCAATACAGTCATTTTCCTCTTATGTAGTTTGTAATTACTCAGAATTTGAGGGAGTTAGCTGCAGAGGCAGTCACTTCCAAGTTTGTTCATTTCATTTTTCTTTACATTTTAATTATGTAATTTTTTTTCTTTCGCCTCATGTCATTTATAAGTCCGGTTTGTTTGTATACTGTTTATATGATTTTAACTCATCAGCCTATTTTTCAAACTGTACTCTCAATCATCCCTATTCCCGCTCCTCTTCCAACTTCAATCACCTTTCATCAGTACTGTACTTGGCGTTTTCTGTAATAGTGTTTTCTTTGAATTGTTCGCTTTTGCGCTCTTTAGTTCACAGATGACATATGCCTTAGTCGTCATTTCAATTTCAACTATTATTTATGATATCTCTGGTCTTACATTCTCTATAAGAAAAGGGCAGAATAATGATATAATATTTTGATTTATGGTAATATATGTTAATATTACCCATTTAAAAGAATAATTAAGACATATCCAAATTGTGTAGACCAATAATGACATATATAAAAAAATTTCATCACTATATAATAGAATATTTGATATATATAACTTTCTTTATAAGTCAATAAATAAGAATACATTTTATTTCATAATTCCCTAATTGTTCTCATAATTTTAATCATTCTACTAATTTTTTTTGAATCAACTTCGATTCAATCTTTTTTATATCAATACTAAATAATAAAGAAATTATTAGATAAACCTATATTTTAATTCATACCAACAATCAATACTAAAAGAGTAAAAATTAATTTTTTTACTATAGTTAAAATTATTTTATTAGATTGATTTTATTGCAGATTCATAATCATAAAACACTTAATGTAAAATTTTAAAATCATCTTCCATACTGTTTAAAATTATTTATTAACAATATAAAATATTATCTAATAAGAAGAACTGAGAAAATTCCACTTCAGTAAAATGGCAAAATCGTAATTTTGGTAAAATCCGAAATTTTTCAGATCCTGATGAAACTGACACCATAACCGCCTCAACAATACCATATCGACCCTCGCCTTGACCTGCATGTCAGTTCACACGCTTTGAGACAACACTGCTACATTGCCTAAAATGTTATACGCTTCAGCTGGACAAAAGTCACCATAATAGACAGATTTTTATGACACACGTTCACGAAAGAGGTAGACAATGAAAATGAATGGTTTGATCGAGCCATGTGTCAAAAAATCTAGGCAAAGCGACACATTGGGAATTGGGTCGGAAGTTTAATTATAAAAAGACAAAACCTGAACAGACAATCTTCTCCATTCGAATGAGCAAAAAGCAGCAAAAGAGTTTTAATTTTATGATATGGTTAAAGATAGCTGATTTGAGAGAGCAACCCTCTCAGATTTCGACAGATCGACGCCTAACTCTTCTCGCCACATGGTTCACTAACTGGTGCTGCCTCATGTAATTAGTTACTTTTGAGAAGGTTTTTGGTTAAACCCAAAAATGGTAGTTTTATCCACTCTGTTCACTCTGTTCAAGGTTTGTTGAATATATTTGAGTTAATGATATGTTCTGAATCTGTTGTTGATCGTTCAAACTGACCGAGTCATGAATTTCGAGCGTTGATAGGTAGTCACTGGTTGATTAAATAGATTTATAATGTAAACAGCTTTGATAAAGAGCCTAAAAATGGCCATGAAATTCAGTGTTTCGTGGAACCGATAGTGAGGTCTTGACAAACACATGCCAGATCATAAAACACCCACAGTGAATAATCTGTAAATGAATTTTAGTTTTCACTGTTTTGAAGAGGTAACAATGGCACCTTGAAAATAAAACAAGAAACCCAGACCTAGGTCATATAAAACAGTAAGAATATAATTTTCCAAAAGAAAAAATATAAGGAATGAAGGATAATAATATATTAAATAGAAACAAGGCCTAATCCACTGTAAAGAGAACTTATGAAGATTTTCAATATGAAATAACAGAAAACCAACCAAAACAATGTTTTATTTCAAACATGTCAAGAAGATATATCGACGTTTTTTTTCATCGTCACCTCAATTCAATATCAGAAAGAAACGCGAGGTATAAATAAATGCCACATAAATAAACAAGAATATAGAAGAGCACGTTTCATATATGAACCCAGATTAGTATGATCTGATTTTGTATGGAAATTGAATTAAGACAAAAACAAGGTGTCTTGGTCATATAGGACAATCATATTTCCTGGTTTAGATAGGATTTCAATCCAAATCATGATTTCTTGTTAGGCATTGGTAAACCCTAATGAAATAGTTAAAAAACATGAAACCCACTTGAGGCTTTTTGACCCCATAGCATGACCAAAGTAATGAGTCAAGTAGAAGAACTTAACTAGTCCCAAAGCTTTATTCAAATAAGAATAACTCCATATTTGAGTTTGAGTTGAGGATCCCATGAAATGCTTCAAAGCAAGAGATAAGCATCACACTGAGACTGCAGAATAGTTAAAGAGGATACAGTGGTTTTGATGGGTTTGACATCATTGTTGGTCGAGGCAAAGTGAAAACAGAGTAGAAAAACCACCATTTCAAAGATTTTCTATAGTGGTGTAATAGTCTTATGGTATCTGAGGTCACTATAAAGTAATCACTGCAGATAATCTTATATTTATCAACTAATATTTCTTGTCTGAACTGAGATCCATGGCACTGGGTCTACAGACTCAAGATAACAAAACACCTGAAGAGAAATTCCACCTATTTAGTCTAATCATCTTCAACTGGTAATATGTTCAGTTTCACTGTCTGCCACATGAATATCCCGCCAGTTAATAGAGATCTAAATTTCTCATGGTCTCGATTTAAAGATTCCAGTTGAGAAGAACCTCAGCATCCTTAGAATGAATATACACCAGTGTCATGGATAAGATCTCAAAAACGCATTTAAACTGTTCTAGGTAAAACAAGAAAATGATCGGTTTCATAAATGAAAATGCTATGGTAATCGTTGAATATTGATCCAATTAAATGATTCACAAATTTCAAAGTAAGATCCATAGCAGGAATGTTAGTATATGATTGATGCACACAGGTTATATCAATGATTCCCAAATACACTTAGTTGCTTCAGATGTTAGGGTATTATGTCATAAATTAAAATTTTTCAATTGATCTGAAAAATATAGAAACTAGAAACCTGGGCTGTGCAATTATATATAATGATGTAAATCACAGAATTTTATCCAAATATGGACATCAAAGACATGGTTAATAAGAGAATTAGAGGCCAGAAGTGAATATTAAGAGTCAATATAACATATAAGTTGAGGCTGGCAAATGGAATCAAAACTTTATTTTGAATATTGGTGAGACCAAAATAATAATTCGCCCAAAACAAGAAACCAACACAGAGGAAAATAGTGAGTAAGAAGAATGAAGAAGAAGAATAGTGAATGAAGTATGTTAGGTGAACTAGAATTCGCATGATAAAGTTTATGTCATGAACCAAATTTTATATGAACTATATGTTTTGTATGGATTTGGTATCTGTCTAGGTGCTATATTTGCTCCAACTAGAAGGTTGTTTGCACGCTGAACCTCAATCCAAATTTCTTTGCAGAGGTTGCTAAAATTTAAATTAGCACAAGATTGGTATGAACTTCATTTGAGAGCAGAGATTCATGAAATTTAAAGATATTTACAAACAAACCTTACATAACTTTTATAATATATTTATAATAAATGATGAACTCTGGGAACATACAGTCTCTGGGGAGGTCCAACATTTAAAGCTTTGATCCATGATTGAAACATGATTAGGGTTTGAGAAAAGACACCATTCGCACTTGGTGAATCAGTTTAGAGTAATTTAGTTTCAAACGTGCCCGGTCTCTGTCATTTTTACACCTGTCAAAACCATTCCGCTTTTTCCTGTTTCGACACTCCAGTTGATGGTGTTATGTGTGTAATTGTCTTTTAACTGATATTACCGACGATCACGCCAACAACGACCGCAGAAACAAACATTTCGAACAAACGATCATGGCCGCAACCCAGCGGAAGCCGGCGCGCTTCAATATCCCATCGCACACGATAGCGCTCTAGCGTTTCATCATTGTTAAGTTCAACGTTGATCAGCGGTCAACCCGGAAGCGTCTGGGGTCTCGGTACGAAAATAAGATGAGAATTCGACAAAACCAAAACCGGAAAGAGTATTCAAACCGTCCCTCGGGCAAAATCAGAATGACTAGTTTGCGTACGGAAATGCCAGGCAACTTCGGGCTGATGCGATCCGGATCGATTAATTCCAATTCCCGGGTAGTGCAGACTATTGGAAAAATATGCGAATACATGAATAAGGTGTAGATTATATACGATCATACCTACTACTATGAAACACGATTCATCATGAACACATAAGGGGCTACAGAGCACCTTATTATACGACAGTAAGTTATCACCATATAATTATAAAAGATCACACCAAATATTAACTAACATACTGGCCCTGCTCCCATCATGGCACTGGCATCTGACAGGTGCTGTTTTGACTCCCGCCTGGATTATACCTTAATTTAATTAGTATGCTACTATGACTCTGTCATTTAGTACTTCTATGATTCTGTTAAGATCCCAAGACTGCTCGATTAGTACTGCAGATCTCTGCTTAAGTGCCACAAGACTCATCTCATAAGGTACACGCACACTGGTCTGACAGTGCTACATGGCAATTCTCCGCTCAGACTCTGAACTCCGCTTTAGTACGCCACGGGATGTGCAAATCAGAACATCATCAAAGAGGTAAAATTGAAAAAACAAAAAATTTTTTTTTTTTTTTTTTTTTTTTTTTTTTTTTTTTTTTTTTTTTTTTTTTCTTTTTTTTTTTTTTTTTTTTTTTTTTTTTTTTTTTTTTTTTTTTTTTTTTTTTTTTTTTTTTTTTTTTTTTTTTTTTTTTTTTTTTTTTTTTTTTTTTTTTTTTTTTTTTTTTTTTTTTTTTTTAATCAGAGGTAACATCTACCTCCCTCTCCCTCCCACTGATAGAATGATAATGGACAGGATGTCTACACTTTATTAGTATCAACCACATTCATAATTAGATATTAATAACTTAATAATAAAACAAAGATAAATAAAGGTGCATCGCTTAATTTAATAATTTCCACTGCATTTTAATATGAGGTCAATCTGTCAGACATCTAAAATGATAAAGTCTAATATAAGAGAAATTTAGACACTTGATGTTATACTCAGATATTACGAACTGCAAGAAAATCAATGTACTTAAAAGAATTAATAAGGTGAATGATAAAACCGATAAGAATGGCTGGCTTTCGATATCCATATCATATACGCTATTATAACGGTACATGGTTATTATAGAGGCTTCCTCACTGGTTAAAGCTTAGCATCGGTTTTGAATCCGGAATAGAGAAGATTCAATCTTCCTTCTGATCTTCTGTACAACACACAGTAGGTTCATCACCCGAGGTTCCGCACTGACTGCACTGTAAATGTATAGTTTTGAATACGTAATGGGACTCAAGATCAGATATATAAGATATTTAATATTAATGGGTGTTTTATTTTTGACTTTGTATGAGTTTTGATATATTATAAGACTTGATATATCAATTACATTAGTTGATCCCAAGATAGGCTCCGCCCAAATTCCTACTACTCGATCCGTCATTCGGTCGCCTTAAATTCCAAAGACACAATAATCAGAAGATAAAGAATTGTGCTAGAAACGTCAAAGAATCAAGCAAGGAACGAAAAACATAGAAATGCAATATGTATAAATGTGTTCATGAAACATGAATATGGTAGAAATATAGGAATTAGTATGGGAACTAAGTAAGGAACTGCTTTGATTAGTATAGAATTTGTCTAGACTACAATGGATTACAATACATAGAATAAATCCCAAACCATATTGATGAAATTGGGTTAGAAGAACCCCAATATTAGGTAATGAATGTTATGTTGCTTTATGTTAAATTTGTTGTGTTTTGGGTCAGTTGATTAGATTGTGTTCCTCAATCAGAGGAATATTTGTATTGAAGGAAATATTGGGTTTTGGGGGAGATGTTGTCCAAATTTCTTCTTCAAAACTCCATGTTTTGTTTTCTTGGGCTATAACTTGGAAGTCATCACTATCTGACCGAATGGATCTAAATTTTGACAAATTAGACCATAGGAGAACATATCTCCTCGGGGGTATGACCACTCAACCCTTTAGCCTTTAAATTAACTAAAGTGGAGGAAGACGCATGGTGTGCAAGAGCCTGGCACACTGCCTCGAGCAGGATTTTCCGGGTTAGGTCCTTCCAATTTCGACGACTATAACTTATCTGGCCCAGTCCGGTTTTGGGTGTTCTTGACTCTATGGAAAGTCTCTTTCGAGTCTAGCATCCACCCATATATATAGCTTAATGCAACTTGAACTCGATTATGTCCGAAATGACGTAAACGGCCCCCGGCTCGACATGATCGGATTTTTCTGCTTGTGTCCCCTCCAACTCTAACGCCATAACTTCTTCATATCCTTTTTTACATGAGCTTTCATTTATCAGTAGAAAAAAACTTTAAATGAGCTTTCATTAAAGCAAAATCAAGATGCCAATCATGGTAGGGAATCTTATTTCACGCACACCAAAAGTTAAAAATCCAATACACAAGATGTGTCCATGTTCACAGAAATGTAAATAAAGCTTTTCCAAGTGTCTGAGGATTGTGATGAGTTAATCCTTTATATGCTTTTACAGTTGACACTGTTGTATTTGCCATAAGGTGGACTATCCATCGGCTTCCTCCATTAAAAGTTTCCTTTTCAATGGTAGTCGAGATTTGTAAATCTTGTTTATCGTATGTTGTTCAAATTATTATCATTAAAGCACTCTAGAGTTGTGATCTGCTTTTGTTTGGAAACTTAAATATTTTTAACTGCTCATAATATTTTAAGTATGTTTTGAAAATAATTTTTATATATGGTGTTTTATTTTTAATTATTCTTTATTTGTATAACTATTTTTAAAATTTTACTATCGTAAAACAAGTGAGAATCCATGATAATATTTAATATTAATTAATTTGTATATTTTCTGTAAATTTTTCTTTGCTTTTGTAAATATATAACACACTCAGATAATCTAATTTTCTTTCAAATTCATTTAATCAAGATTATAAAAGAATGGTGCTTATGTCCATCATCAGATTGGTGCTATGTGTATGAATTGAAACTATATGTTGTGGATTAAGAAATTTTTATCAGGTTTTATTTTTAATCAATCTTTTTCTTTTTTCTTCCTTCCAAATCTTCCAGTTTATTCTTTTTGCCTCATTGGATTTGAATCTACATAAAATGATTAGAATAAGGTTTATCTTAATCCTTTTCTATTTATTTCTCTTCCTTTCTTTATTTTTTTTTGCTTTGGAAAAATTTTTATTTGATTTTCTAACATCAGAATGAGTCGCAATGGAATTTCCTACTTATTTCTAGGATTCTATGAAGGGTTCTAGCCACCGAGGAATGGGTTCATATCTTTCTTCTTCGAGCATGCTTCGTAAATACCAGTGGTGAGGCAATTAGTAATTAGGGTTTGGTAGGGATGCTTGTAGCTGATCAAGTGGAGTTGCTTTGGCCTTCTTTTATCATCTATGTAATGAAGATCATCTATTTATCTTTGTTTCTTGGTCCTTAATCAAGCATAGTATGAGGAAAAAGGATTGAAATTTGCATCTTTGATCTTCACTGAGTAAAATGGTAGCTTTTTACCTCAAACTTGGAATTCCTTTCTTTTACTCTCTTCTTCTCAACCTTTCACTGACTTCCTGTGTCTCCTAATTTTTTGCCTTTTGTGTGGCCTGATCAAAAGTGAATCGAAGAGACATGCTCCTTCACCTCCAAAGATATGATATTTTTCAAAATTCAGGTTTTCTTTTCAAGTATTTCATATTTTCCATTAATTCTAATTTAGCACTATAATGGTTTAGAAATCAAACTACACCTAGTCCATTTGAACCTTAAACTTTATATAATGGACGAGTGTAACCAAAATTATTCCTTCAATTCCACACCAAAGCTCGCTTCTTTCATGCACTGCAAACGATTGCCTAGATATTCACAATATTTTATCTCTGAGATAATATCTAATCATTGTAGTTGGCTTTTAACGACAGTAACATCAGTCGCCGCCATCAGCCCGCACATGTTACCCACCGCCGCAAGAGAAAAACTGGTCCCAATCAAACCAAATGCCCGTGGAACATATAGTCAGAGGTATTTAACCGTGTATTTTCAATCGTAATTGACTCTCAATATCTCGATCGTAGCTTCATTCCCAACAACCACTATAGTTAACGAAAATTGCGTTCACTATTAGTGTTAAGCAACAAAGAAACCAAAGATCCGCAGCGCGGTGACACATTATATCAAGTAAAAGCAAACAACGCATAAACGATTTTTCTTGGCACATCTACCACAGTCGCGCCTCACAAGAACCGCCCGGCGGCAATTGCAGAACGATGAAAATCAAATTATGTGCAAAATATTAGTCCTGATATACACTTGGTTAATGTTATATACAAAAATAACATGTCTTAGGATAATTAATGCCTGAAAATCACCACTTTGATATCCATACAAAAATGTTATATGCAAATTCTTGCAACAAATCCTAATTTACCAAAACAACATTAAAAATTAAAAATTAGTTAATAAGATTAGAAAATGAAAAAATAAAGTACAAGATTAGAAAATTAAAGTACAAAGATTAATTAGTTAATAAGAGATTAGTGTAATAAAAATAAAAAATTGAAGTTTTCTGCTTTCTATTGATCACAAAACAAAGACACAAAATGCTAAAGTACAAAGCATATATAAGAGAGGAGAAAGAGAGAGTATATATATATAGTATATATATATATATATATATATATATATATATATATATATATATATATATATATATATATATGAGCATATAATGAATAATAGGATTATTCAACATCATTTATTAATAAGATTAGAGTTTAAAAACAGAGTCAATAATTTTAGTAATTATTGCTAGCATTGATATTTTGCTTCCTTAAGAATTTTCAGATTCATAGTTCACTTTAAACAAAAATTGGTTTTAGGTTTATTTTAATTTCATAATTGTCTTTCTTTATTCTGAAGAAAATAAAATTAGACAGACATAGTGACGGAAATTGTCCCTAGCTAAATCATTAGTGATAAATTCACAAGCAGGTTTCTTCAAATTTAATAAGAAGGAGATTTTGAATTGTCCTAGCTAAATTAATTAGACAATTCGCATCTATTTCCTTTTTTAAAATTCTAGATTAAATAATGAGATTTAGAATTAACTATAACATAGGGACAGTTCCCCAAGAATTATTTCTTTCAAAATTATTGCCAATTAGTGACTCAGAATTGTCCTTTAGCTAATTAGGTTATGACACTCAGAGCGCTATTTCTTAAAATTCGATAAGAGGGATTTAATTGTCCCTTTGTACAATTAACTGTGACAATTCCGATGTATTTCTTCACCCGACAATTAGTGACAAATTGTCCCTACCTAAATTAGCTAGGGGACAATTTTTAGCTTATTTCTTTAAATTAGATCTAGTATAGTGACGAATTGTCCATAATAAATTAGCTAGGGACAATTCAAATTATTAAAATTAGACAAAAATAATAATTTTAATTTTCCCTAGCTAATTTTTGGCTAGAGCATTTTCCGTCATATTCAAATAAAATAATAATTGGTCCTTTCAATTACCACACCAAAATTGAAAATATATAATTAGTTAGGAATTTCCACACATAAAATAGCTAGGGAAAAATTTTCAAGGTTAATTTTTGCAAGCATGCTGACCTTTAGAATAGAGATTATTTTCAGTCAAGAATCCAAGTCACATTCTCGTATTGAAGGATGATTTTTTTCAAATAGTTAGAAATTTCCTAGCTATTTGGCTTTTTTTTGTGTTGCTATTTTCAACTGTGCTTAACCCATATCGTCATATAGTTTCAATGCTATTCTCAAGGCCCTTAGTGGAGTCTATTCTCGTCGGGGACAAGTAAGAAGCTAAGTTTGGGGGTGTTGATCGATTAATCATGCACATGCATTTCACCTTGTTCTTCTTATAGCAAAACATGATTCGCGCCTTTTCATTAATATTACGCTAATCTCTCATATTATAGGGTTCCACATAGAATGGCGATGTTGGAATAAAAAAGGAGCCAAGGCGGAAAAATAGAACGAGGCGGCAGGCGAGGTGGACAGAAGAAGTGCTGTTAGTACTTGCAGCCGGCGGCGGGGTCTCTTAGTGGTGGCAACACGCCCGATGAAGAGCCCCTTCGCAGTGCTTGAACCAGAGACGGTTTAAAGGGTCTCGGCTATGTACGGCGTAAGCAACCTTTAGTAGGCGTAGAGGGCACCCTTTTAAAAGCGAGCGAGGCCTAATTTTACGGGCCATTGGTGACGCACATCGAGTATAAAGGAAATGTGAGCGAGAAAGAAAGGGAGATTGGATCAACAGAGAAGGCGAGATACGGTGAGGAGATCAATAGAGGCGGATTCGGGGAAAGATCGAAGATGGTTTTTACGTAGTTCTTCCCTCGACCTACTTCATGATTAATTGATCAATGCAGCAATGAATAATATGATGAACTAATTCTTTTCCCTAGGGTTTTGTCAACCCTAACCACATTTTGATGGATTGATTTTCAATTTTGACTTATTTGAATATTATTATGAGTTTATATGTTTGCTTTAATTCTAGATTTAATTACATGTTATTGTTTGGCCAACCGTGACATGCTAAAGCTAGGAGTTTGAGATCGAGAGAAGATGACTTCTAGGGACATGGTTAAAGCAACACTTGGGTAGTCGAAGAATTGAGATATTCAGGAGCGCAAGTGTGGCAGGGGACTGCACATTTAGGCGTTTTTGGTCGAGGTTGGGCGGAGATGCAATACATCCTTTGTGAGATAGACGAATATATCTTGAAGGGAATATCTTGTAGGAAAGATCAACCCTTGACATAACTCCTTATAAGATACTTATTCAGTCATAATTGAATTGACATCCATAAAGTGTGGTAGGAAGACGATAAAACCTAGTTTTCTATATCATCGATACTGAGGTGATACCTCCACGATTTTAAGTTTTTGTTAATTCTAGTAATTTAGTAAATGAAATTCGCTTTTAGGATTAGATCCAAATATTGTAAGTCATTAAATCGTTAGTCAACAGCTTCTCTTGAGAAGAACGACATGACTAACCACTACACTCACGTCGACTAAACGTGTATGCTTACGCTTTTATGGGTTTCACTTTCCCTTAATTTTACACACTCACATTATCGACCTGTCATAGAAATTTTGCGCAAAGTCTAGAGAAGATTGATCACGAAATCAGTGGCGTCGTGACATTCCAGCGTCACGATGTGTACGGGAAAGAGTTAACAAACCTTATCTCGTGAAGAAAGCTATAAAGATAGGAGAATCAATTTTGGGGTTAGCGTTTGTAGTGCTGGGGTTTGAGGAACTTGGGTCTAGAACAGAAAGGGAAGAGGGCTTGAGAGGCCTATCTTGGGGAAGACTTGGAAGAATCTGGGAGGCTAGTCATTCCTTCGTTCTTTGAAGTTTTCTCTAACTCCTTATTTTAAGTCTTTGGCACTCAATTGTAATGGAGACAAAGAACATCTTGAGGTTCCTAATTTCATGGTTAAGTGTTAGTAGTGAATTTGAACATAGATACTATGTTAAATTGTTAACTTTTTTTAATTATTATCTTATATATTTGTTTCATCATTAACTCATGTTTGATTGAAATCAACATATTAATTACGATCAATCTTAATATGTGAGTGGATTCTTTTTGTAAAGATCTGAGAAGTGAATGAAAAATTTGACATAATTGGGTTAACCTAATAAGCTGGTAATATAGGATTTATCAATAATTAGGAGAACAGAGTTCTTGCATTCCATACACCTTAAATGCTTGAGGTTGGCAGGGCAAGAACCTGATGATAAAAGGGAGGTTAAATGACATTGAAAGGTTTAATTACAATAGATAAAAATTTGCCCAGAGCATGTATACTAGATAATGGGGATAGAACCATAACATTACATAAGTAAGATACATCCAATAACTCTGACACCATAACTATCTTTACTTTGCTTTTTGATCATTCTTGCGTCTGAAATACCTGATTACATTAGTAGTAGTTATTGTGCTTTTATTTCCATAGCCCCTCACGTTGCAGTTTGAATGGCTAAAGAGAAGTATTATAATTTGGTACTTAGCATGTACCTACGATTAAGGTTTTGTGGATCGATATGTATTTAAGTACACTTTATTGCACTTGACAAACGTACTTAGCGTTTAGGTAATTGCACTTCTTATTGCATATCACAAAGCTTACAATCAACATTAATTCTATCAATTTCATCTCTCATTTGTTTTGTATCTCTAAACTCTACTTTCTATTTCTAAATGCTCAGTATTATATTTATCTTTAAATATGAATTTTGTTAGATTAATTAGTTTGTAATAGTAGCTGGCATCCCTGATTAATTGTGGTGTGTTTTGGTTTATCTATATTTTATGATAGTTTGTGAATTCATGCTTGTGTGGATGTTAATTGGTGTAGTTCTTAGGATTATTATGGTATTAATTAATTGAAATCCATGCATAAATATCTTCGATCCCTACATTGAGCGTCCTTAGTGACTCTTGGATTACATACAAAATCTGGTCCCGTGTCTCTTAAGGTATGAATTAGTTAATTGAAATACTAATTAACCTAATCAAAGAAGTCTAGGAAATTAGGAATGCCTAGTACTAGATGGATTTCATTAGGAGTAGCACCCTCTCAGCCTTATGTGAGGATCATATGGACCGAGAGGTGATCGATCCAAACATAGTCCGGGTAATCCTATTATATGGACCGAGAGGTGACGATAAGTTCTGAGGAAACTACCTTAGAAAGTATAGGCTTTTAATGACCTAGATGGACCCGAAGGAGAATAGGGAGTTGGTGTAGGGTGAGAGGAGAAAAGGATGTGTAAACCTCATATTAGGATTCATAGACATGTGCACAAGTGTCGTTGTAATCGATTAGTAATAGATATAAACCATAAATGCATGAAATGGAAACCAGTCGACCACTAGAATACTTCCTTGAGTTTATCCCCCGATATTACTCGATTCCTTATTAGTGGACGTGATTATACCTTTACTTTGTTTTCTTTTATTTTGTTTTAAAACCCTTTTCCACCTACCTTTAGTCGCTCGAATGGTAGACGAGATTTAGTATCAAGTGCTCAATCTAATTAAAACCTAACCTTCCCACTATTAGGATTGATATCTGGACTTATTAGTCCACTGTATTAGTTGTGCAACTCGTGCGGTTGCGATAATCGCTATCAAGTTTTTGGTGTTGTTGTTAGGGACTTAACACAGTCTTTAGTAGCTACTCTAATTATCGAACATCTATGCCACATCTAGCCCAAGTGATGTTAGGTCTTATCCCCGGACTCATTACTCATCAGTTATACTGTGATGCCCCAAATCCCGGGGGTCATTTTTTTTTTCAATACGCCTCAAATTCTGTATAAAACAACCTTTTTATTACAATGTCATATGAAACCTGGTGAAACCTTACCAGAACTACATTTATTATACAGAATGAGTTTACTTACAACTATGTTCTTTTTACATAAATAGAAATTGGGTTTTTCTACTCAAAATTTACAGGATACAGGACAAAGCCAAATTTGGCCTTTTCCTCAACTAATTTCTTAAACCTGTTTCGTCTCTCGGTGTACCTCCAGTACATGAAAATATTTTCTCACAACGAGGTGAGTAATGCCTAGTAGAGAAAATCTCCTACAAGGGTTACTCCCCACCCTAGGTACATGCTGATCTCATGTTCACACATCCACACACATTCAAGTACAAATATGCACATTTCTACATGAATGTCACATGTCATGCCCCATGTCTCGAGTCCTCATTGACTCCCTCACACATGCATTTTCCATGTCTGAAAGCTATTTACAAAACAAATGATTTTTATTTTTTTTTGAAAACTCATTGGACATTCTCCAATTTCAAAATTTATTGGACAACTCTCCGATATAGTTTATTGGACATATTCCGATAATATTGTTGGACAACCCTCCGATATAGTTTATTGGACATACTATGATAATATTGTTGGACAACCCTCCGATATAGTTTATTGGACATACTTTGGTAATATATAGTGGACAACACTCCGATAAAACTGCTTTGTTCAAAATCATGTAATAAATGCGCTCCTTGGAATTCATGCGATGTCCGTGCACATGCAATATAATACTCTGCATGGTATTTACATATACATGCACATACAAAAGGAACTACATACGGTATTTCATAATCATGCTTCATCCAAGCCTCATGGGTAAATTACATCTCACAGTATGTAATTCCTACCCACACATAATCCATGTTAATATATTCAACATGCATATACCAACATCATTTTCACAAAAAAAAAAAAAACTGCATGTTATTCAAACCAAGAAATCAACATACAAAAGTGGATTTTCCGGTTCGACTCGAGAAAAAAAAAGCGACTATGCATATACCTAACATCATTCTCATAGCGCATTTATTCAAACAGAAATTAACATGCAAGCTGGATTTTTTCAGGTTTTCCACTCGGAAAAGCGGCATCGTAGCCATAACATCATTCTCACAAAAAAAACTACATGTTATTCGAACCAAGAAATCAACATGCAAACTAGATTTTTTCCAGTTTTCCAGCTCAGAAAAACAACATACACACAGTCCAGGTTCTTCATGTTCAAACCCCACAATACAAGTATACTCAACCTATTCCAAAATTGCAAATTTTGGAACCAAAATACAACGACATGCGGTTAAGTCAAGCGTCATGCGGCTGGCCCCATTGTTTAGGCTAAACCCCATGGCCATTGAATGACCCTTACACAAGAGTAATCGTAGTAGGAGAAAGACTCTACCTTGGAGTGCAGACCAGCCCCCTTTTGGACATGGACTCTCCTTGCTAGAGTGCTGGAAAACCAGTAGAAACTGGACTACTCTCCTCTTCTCATTTCCTTTCTTTTCTTTTCTTTCTATCTTTCCTCCTTTTTCTTTCCTTCATTTTTTCTTCTTTCTCTTTTTCTTGAACTTCAATGTGTCTTCTCATTCTATTTTTGTTTTTCTCCTTCCTCCCACAATTGTTTGGTCTAGGTGTACAACACCCCTCCCCGAACCACCTTGACATGGCAATCTGTTGTAAGTGTTCTTCATGCTTTGCTAGTCACCACTAATTTCATGCATGATAAGAGCATGACACTTAGCTTCCCATGTGCCAAGTTTCCACTTATTTGGTGCCATGTGTCACCATGTGATTCGTCCATTTGCCTCGAAATACGTGAAATTCCCACTATATCGGAATTCAATAAAATTCGATTGTGTACCTAGATTTCGTGAGACGAACTCAACGGTGTGGTCTGCATCGTCATCTAAGATCTAGAGAAATTTCTATACTTACAGTCTGTACTATAACGGTAATCTCTCGTTTCACATTATCCGGGTTTTCACATTCTTCCCCCCTTACAAGAATTTCATCCCGAAATTCACACACATATACATACGATCACATATGCATATGCAACAGTCATTTAACATTTAATGACTAAAATCACGGACCTCCGTCCTCAAAGAGGAAAGGATATCCGGTACGCATCGTGTCCTCACGTTCCCATGTTGCCTCCTCGACTCTTCGGTGTTTCCATAACACCTTCACTAGCTTCACAGTCTTGCGTCGCAAAACTTGATCTAGGCTATCCAAAATACACACAAGTCCCTCCTCAACAACCATGGCTATACGTCCTGCGTAGGCCCGGATCACGGGGTATACTTCGAAGCATGGAGACATGGAATGCCTCTCGTGGATTTGATAAACTCCAAGCTGACGTGCTAGATGCAAGTTTGCCAGCCTCTTGAGTACCTCAAAGGGCCCAATAAACCTTGGCAATAGGTTTCCCTACTTCCGAACCTGACCACTCCCCTCTTAGGCATCACCTTCAAGAAGACATAATCACCGGCCTCAAACTCTAGAGGTCGTTGCCGTCTGCCGGAGTAACTCTTAATTTATGAGCCTTGAAGGTAACATATCGGTTCCACGTTCTCGAGGTGTCTCTGTCAATCGGACCGTGTTGGATCTCTCTCCCACGTCTATGTCCAACAAATCGAGATCGACATGGCCTCCCATACAAAGTTCTCATAGGTGCCATATCCGATACTCTTACCCGATAACCGCCACAGGCGAATTCCACCCAACTGGCAAGTGTTCCTTCCAACTACCCTAAGATCTGTGACACATGCTCGTAGCATGCCCTCCTAAAACCTGTATATCCTCTCCGACTAATCATCCTGCTTCGAGGATGAAAGCCAAGTGCTCATCATCAATCGCAGCCCCAAATTCTCTCTTCTCTCGAAACTCTTCCAAAAGAGGCGCGCAAACCCGGATCTCCTCGTCGACACAATAGAGACTGGCACTCCATGTAGTCAAAATATCTCTCTTATATACAGCCTGCAGAATTCCTCTAGTGTGAAGGTCATCCACACCGCTAGAAAATGTGTCGACTAAGTGAGTTGGTCCACTATCACCCATATTGCATCGTGCTTCCGTGCTGTCCGTGGCAAGTGAGTCACAAAGTCCATCATGACATGTTCCCACTTCCATTCTACTACCTCTAATGGCTGGAGTAGCCCCTCTGGCCTCTGGTGCTCAGTCTTTACCTGCTAGCACGTAAGACACCGTCGAACAAAGTCCCCAATGTGTCTCTTCATCCCGCTCCAATAATACTGGCGACGAAGATCATGGTACATCTTCGTGCCACCTGGATGCACTACAAACCGAGACAAGTGGAACTCCCTGAGGATCTCCCTCTTCCAACTGGCAACTCGGGGGAACCGCAACTGGTCCCTATACCGAAGACTTATCTATATGAATGGCTTCAAATTCTCATCACCCGTACTAGACTGCACTCGGTCTCTGACGGACACCAGCCTCGCTGTCCTATCCCCGGACTCAATCACTCTACTCAATAGGGAAGGCACAGCCACCGAACTCTCTATATCTCCCTAAGCCTGATCACTATATTATAGCCCAAATTGTCCTATAGTCTCGAGCATCTACTACTCTCGAGAAGCTATATTGGCCAGTACTCCCCGTGACTTCTGACTGAGTGCATCAACCACCACATTTTCCTTACCCGGATGGTAATGCAAAGTGAAGTCATAATCCTCTAGATACTCCATCCATCTGCGCTGCCTCATATTGAGGTCCCGCTGTGTGAAGATGTATTTCAGGCTTTTATGGTCTGAAAACACCTTAAACTACTCACCGTATAGATAGTGGTGTCAAATCTTTAAGGCAAAGACTATGGCCGCCAACTCCATATCGTATGCGGTAATTCTTGCTCGCGGGTTCTTCAATCGTCTAGAACCATAAGCTACTACCCTCCTGGACTGCATTAAAACACATCCTAGTCTGGCCCTTCAAAGGTCACAATACACTGTGCATATTCTACCCTTCCGAAACCATCATAATAAGAGCCGAAGTCACCGGGTCCTTTTCACCTATGCACGCTCGCCTCACATAAGTCATCCCACTCCAACTCACTCCCTTCCGGTCAACCTCGCCATAGGTGCAATCCAGCTCGAGAAGTCCTCAATGAACCTCCCGTGAATACCCCGCCAATCCCAAGAAACTCGCAGATCTCGAAGACTCCACTTCTGGCCTCTCCAACTCATGTTAACCGGCCTCGACCTTCTTAGGTCCACTGAGACACCCAAAGCTGATACCACATGTCCCAAAAATCTCACCACAGTAAGCCAAAACTTGCACTTACTGAACTTTGCATATAACTGATGTTCTCTGAGGGCCTGGAGAACAATCCTCAAGTGATCCTCATGCTCCACTCCTCCGACCGTGGGAGGATCTAAGATGTCATCACGTACACCTACCACAAAGTGATCTAGATAGGGCTAGAACACCCTATTCATGAGGTCCATGAATGCCACCGGCGCATTCGTCAACCCAAAAGGCATCACTATAAACTCGAAGTGCCCATACCAAGTCCTGAATGCTGTTTTAAGGATGTCTGCCTCCCTAACTCTCAACTAATGATAACCTGGGCATGGCGTCTATCTCGAGTAGACTCCGCACTCTCTCAACCGATCAAATGCATCATCAATCCTTGGTAAGGGATACCGATTCTTGATCATAACCCTGCTCAATTGTCGATAGTCAATACATAGTCAAAGGGTCTTATCCTTTTTTCGCAAACAGAACCGTAGCGCCCCAAAGTGAAGTGCTCTTATTTCCATCAAAACCCTTGTCGAATAATTCATGGTATTCGGGACATCGAGTTCCTCAGAATCTCAACCCCACGCCATCCTATGTGGAGTCATAGAAATGGGCGACTTACTAGGGTGTAACTCAATGCAAAAGTCTACATCCCTGGAGGTAACCTTGTGAGCTCATCCAAAAACATCCCTCGTACCAGAGACTGGCTACACGAGGTAGACTCACATCCTGTCTCACCTCATCCTCCAAGGTAAGGCTTGCTAGTCAACCCCTCAATTGTTCGTGCCATCTGGAGTCATACACAATCTGGGGTAAGGCACTATGCTTATCCCCCTAAAACACAACACAGACTTCATCCCGTGTAGGCGCAGAACTCGGCCATCGCATCGCAAATCGATGACGACTGCAAGCATCAACCACCCATGCCCGTATCAACATCAAACTCGACATATCCACACCCTTAGTCCACCGTGAGTAGAACTCCTGAGATCTCTAACTCATAATTTCGATATATCACTTAGACACTACCCTCGTCTCCGAGAGGAGAACTCACATACAACCCGGCCTAAGGTCTCAACCTCTAAGCCCAACTCTTCCAGACATGATTTAGCAATGAATGAATGCGATGCACCAGAGTCAAATAATATCCTTGCCCATAGGCAAGATAACAAAAACATACCCTGGATAACTGACTAATTCGTAGTGCTCCTGGCCAGGTGCCGTGACGTAGACACGCCCGGGTCCCGCGCCACTACGGGCCCCGGCTCCCTGCCGACCCATACCTAGCCTCCGCTTGCTTCAGACACGCAGGTGCTCGTGTCGCACCCGAGGCCGACACTGCTCCCCGGCCCACACAGCGAGAAGGAACATAATGCTTCTATGCACGTCCCACTGGGATCGGACTGAGGTGTCCCATAGTCCTGGGATCCCTACCTCTACAGGCAATCTCGTCTCATATGTCCAGGCTGATGGCAATGGAAACATGTCATCTGACTGATCGCTAGAGCCGTGATACGACTCGCCCTCGATAACAGCGACCATGTCCTTGAAACCTCCTAAACCGGAAGCCTTCTCATCTTCTTTCAAACTAGACGGTTGGCCGACCCTCCTTCCTCTCGTCACCAAAGACTCCCGGGATCCTGATGTTTCACATTGCCTATCTCACTCTCTACGGCCATAAATTGGCCCCGACCATGTGAGTCCATGTCCCGTAGGAGGAATCCCGCAATCTCGATTCCTGGGATGGACATCTGCACCATCCCTCAAACATCCCTCACCTCGCCATGCTCAGGGCCACATAGTCATCTCTGAAACGTGAATTTAGTGAACTTAGCCACGATTCGAAAGTACGCCATACTCCCTGTTTCAACTCATGAACTCCCTGCCAGATGCCCTCAAGCAGATGCTCCGTGAAAACTACACGAAGAGATCTCGAACTCTCCCAAGTCACTTCTCCCAGATCTCGAGACTTTAATCCAATCCCACTATATCTAGGATTCACCCTCTAGCTTAAACGTAGCTGGTCTGATCCTCGTGGCATCGGAGGTAATCTCCATGGCCTCCAAAATCCTTTCACTCCACGGAACTAATGGTCGGGCTACCACCGGATCCCCCTCCTCCCGAATGATGGCGATGATGCCATAAACTCCTCGAGGTTATTCGATCCTCCCCGACCGCTAGTCGCATTAGCCTACTAGCGGTGTGGTAAATGCAAAGGCCCATCACCCCACAATGCATGTCGATCAAAGCTGCTTATGGCCCACTATCGCCCATGGATCTAATCTCTCTACGTCCGCGCCTCGACTTGTCATCTACAAGTTAAGATAAGAATTTCACATTCTCTTCCATTTATCATATTAGTAATGCATAATGCCAAACACTACTAAATCTTTACGAATCATGCTTTATTCATGTTCCGAACCCCTGCTATGTTTTCTGACCCTAGTGTTCTTATATACATTCTACTATGCATATATATTCATACAAACACAACATCTCCTGTGGACCATATCAGAACACAAAAAAAATAAAAATAAAAATCGATGCATACCATGCCATGTTCTAAACCCATGTCCACTAATCCTAGGTATTTGTATACCTATCTCTACACTAATTATAATGTCAGACATACTTTAAAACACCGCGGATGCCCCCCAATTTAGCTCCTAGGCAATATAACCTGCTCGATAATTACGCCGTGACGCCCCCAAATCCTGTGGGTCATATTTTTTTTTATTCTTTTCTAATATGCCAAATTTGGTATATAAAACAACCTTTTATTACATAAGGCATATGAAACTCCTATGGAAACCTTACTGTAACTACATTTATTATACAAACATGAGTTTACTAAAACTCGTTTTACATGCAACAGAACTCGGGATTTTCACCAAAATTTACAGGATATAGAACAAAGCCAAATCTAGTCTCTTCACCAATTTCTCGACATTTCTTCTCCTCGGTGTACCTCCAAAGATTTCTGAAAATATTCCACCACTAAAAGCAAAATCTACAAGGGCTAGCTCCCACCTATGCACATGCAATGCCACGTTCACACATCCACACACATTCAAGTACAAATATGCACATTTCTACATAAATGTCACATGCCATGCCCCATGTCTCGAGTCCTCACCGACTCCCTCACACATGCATTTTCCATGTATGAAAGCTATTTACAAAACAAAAGATTTTTTTTTTTTGAAAACTCATTAGACATTCTCCGATCTCAAAATTTATTGGACAACTCTCCGATATACGATCGACATATTCCGATAATATTGTCGGACAACCCTCCGTTGAGAGCTATCGACATACCCGATAACATTTAGTGGACAACACTCCGATAAAACTGCTTTGTTCAAAAGTCATGTCATGCACTCACGCCCGATTCATGCGATGTCCCCGTGCACATGCAATGCTAATGCCTCTGCATGATATTTACATATTACATGCATACAGCTGGTCTACATGCATTTCATAATCATGCTTCATCCCAAGCCTCATGGGTAAGTACATCTACAGCATGTAATTCCTACCCACACATAATCCATGTTAATATATTCAGCATGCATATACCAACATCATTTTCACAAAAAAAAAAAAAAAAACCGCATGTTATTCAAACCAAGAAACAACATGCAAACTGATTTTTCCAAGCCCAACTAAAAAAAAAAAAAAAAAAAAAAAACAACATGCATATACCAACATCATTCTCACAAAAAAAACTGCATGTTATTTAAACTAAGAAATTAATATGCAAACTGGATTTTTTTTCCAGCTTCCAAATAAAAACAAGATGCATATACCAACATCATTCTCACAAAAAAATTGCATGTTATTCGAAACAAGAAATGAACATGCAAACTGGATTTTTTTTCCATTTTTCTTGCTCATAAAAACAGCATACACACAGTCCAGGTTCTTCATATTCAAACCCCACAATACAAGTATACTCAACTTGTTCCAACTCCGCAAATTTTGAACCAAAAAAATACAACTAAAAACATATCACGCTTTAAGTCCAAATCATTATGCACAGCCCCCACTGCTAGCATCCCATGGCCATTGAATGGCTTTTAGACAAAGTAAAATCATAAGAGAAGGACCCTACTCGAGTGCATCAACCCCTCTCTGACGACCTGCTGCAGTGCTAGAAAAATCCAGTAGAAACTGCATCTCTCCTCTCTCTCTCTTCTCTTTTCCTTTCTTTTCTTTTTTTTTTTTTTCTATCTTTCCTCGCTTTCTTTCCTTCCCTTTTCTTCTCTTTCTTTTTCTTTTATTTTCTCCTCTTCTCCCTTTCCTTTTTGTTTTCCTCCTTTCTTCCTCCTACTCTTAATCAAGCTTTCGGTTCGGGGTGTACAACACCCTCCTTAAACTACTCGACATGGCAATCTCTGTGCTATGTGTTTCCTTGTGTTTTTCTAGTCACCACTAATACTAATTTCATGCACATGACAAGAGCATGACACTTCATGGGCTCCCAGCAAGCCTACCAGCCTGGCGGTCACAGTGCACATGCCTTCGCCACATCGCCACCATGTGATTCGGGTCTTATCATTTCAAATACATGAAATTTTTGACTGCTCTCTATTCAACAAAAATTCGACCGTCTCTTAATTCAACAAAATTAACTCCGTCTCTTAATTCAACTATGTACCTAGATTTATGGATACAAACTCAACTGTGGTCCACGCCGTCATCCGAGAGATTTGAGAAATTTTTAGACTTTTGCCAGCCAGATCGAATCCGGTGAATCTCTTTCACATCACTCCTGGTTTTCACATGATATGCACCTAAAATACACTTCTGCTAGTATCATTATGGCTAGATATTCTAGAGTATCGATCCCGACAAGAGGCCATAGGTATACTCTCCCTATCGGGAGTGGTGAATCCTTCGTGGCTACTTCATTACCTTCAACACCTTAAGCCATACCCATCATCATCCAAAGAGCAACCTCCAAGAGGCAACATGGACCGAGGTGAAAGTATATAATCAGCATCCAAGATATCCTTGAGCACCTCAAGTCTAAGGATATATGCACCATTGCTATGATGAGATAAGCATCTATATTTAAATAGATAATTCATATGATTGTCTCATGGGCGGTCTCTGATGTACTTAGCTACTCTTAGAAATTATCCACATGTCAACTCTGATCAACTCATGATCATAGTTTATAAGATCCACTACTTGAACCAACCAAGGAGTATGGTGTGCTAGTCTCCATCCTAATCAATAATGCTCAGCCCCATTAATCCTACGACTCATGATAATTTAGATACTAACATAATTTCACATGATAGAATATTATTATCATGATCTCATCATGATTTCCCTTCATGCTATGTTATGTATCATGGACTTCTACTAATTCGATTAAAGATCTAAATCAATTCGACATAATGCTATCATCCACCATCAAGTATCTTTTAATATGTATTACGTCTAATAAGTGCTAAGGGCAATTACCTTTAGAGCACTTCTCTAACAAACTCCCACTTGCGCTAAAGTCAATTGCCTTTGTATCTCAAAGCTTAGTCAAGGAAATGTGAATCATACTTTTCTGGGGAAATGGCTTAGCCAAGAGATCAGACATAATCTGATCAATGGGCATTTCTTTATCTTTACATCATGATCACCAATTCTCAAATCAAATGGCATCACCTTGAGTACTAGTTTGGACCTTTGATGAGAACGTGGTTCCTATTTCTTTCACAATGGCTCCATTGTCATCCCAATACAACAAAGACGATCAATGCTGTGTGGATCGAATTCCTGGGTTCATAAATGAACTATCTTGTCCTTAAGCTACCATTGAAAGCAAAGATGTACTTTGATTCAGCTTATAGAACTATAGTCATTCCTTACTAAACTCTTCAACCGACCGTGCCAATTATTCAACATGAATATTTAGCTTGATTAAGATCTAAAGACATTCCCTTATCAAATTATTAGCTGGCATCTTGCAATACAGATCCATATCTTCATTAATCAAGAATACATCCTCACTACTTCTCATGTACTTGAGGATATCCTTGACAACCAAGCAATGTCCTTCGCCTTCAGTCCCACTGGTATCCGTCACGACTTAACATACATACGCTGAGTTCAAGACAATAGTGTACATGTCTGATCCTTATAGCTGAAGTTTTCCATGGGTCAATTATGCGTGTCTCCTGCATCTTGCGGCTCGGGACACATGGATTTCAGAGGGCATCCCGCTGACTCAGACACGGAATGCATTGAAGCAAAGACCAAAATGTTATATTTACGCCCTACCCCCGCCCCGAGCCGGCAGAGGGGCGCGATACCAGATCGACCTTTTTACTCGACTCTTCTCGACATCAAGATCTACATCACTGTAAAAAACCATATATCGTAATATAACTTGTAAAACTACCAATCAGAGGTGTTTAAATTGTCATGCACACATACATGCCTCGAGTCCCATTTGATTTGTACCATTAATAAACTTCACTATTTACAAAAATACTACATTTACATTACAAAAAGAATAAATAAACTTTACATCGTGACCTTATCGCCAGGGTCGTCTCCGCTGATGAATGCCCTCTGATGTCCTTTGGGCACTCACACGCATGAAATACTCGCATGTTTATACTAGTGGGAAACAGATAATCCATACACCACTGGAGTGGTCCACAATGCGGATACATATAACATAAATGCATATGTCGAGTTTTGCATATGCAGACTCTATAAGAAAAATTTTCCTATAACATAAATTTTATAACTAATTTCATATCTCCTTAGCTGGGAGTTCAAAACAAAGATGATCTCAGACAGAAGGTACCAGAGGGTACACATGCAATATAACTAATTTATGATTTCTTCGTTTCATTATTCAGATTCTATCATATAAACAACGTATGTATCAAAGAACAATGAAATGGAGAAGGAAGAAGACAATGGGAATTCTGTAGGGTACCTATTACTTCAGATTAAACAAACACGTGCCCCATTCACATAAACAAAGGTGTCGAGCATAACGCAGAGTGTCATTGCACCGAATGTAGACATACCCGCCTACGTAATAAGTGTCGTGAAGATCAAGAGCCTTGTTATATCGTTTCCAAGACACTAACAAATAAGGCAGAAAACAACATCTCCCCTAATGATCGCGAGGCGCGAGGTTCAGAGCAATTTATATCCTATAATTTATATACATGTACAGCCCTTTCATTCACTTGTTAGGATCCTCAATTAATCCAATTTTATGTGCCTAATTATCTTCCATTGATAAATCAACCAAAAGAGTACCATTCTAGAATTAATCCAAAGAAAACAAAACTCGGAATTAATGTCAAGCTCAGCGTAGTGAAGAGGTTATGCCCAGTGTAGAGGTTCGCCTAGGCGTAGTTGTGTTATGCCTAGGGGTAGCATAAACTTCTTGAAAGGGGTCTCGGTTCGCTTAGGCGTAGGGACCTCCGCTTAGGCGGAGCTCTACGCCAGCGCACACTTATGCCCAGCGCAGTAAGGCTTCAGTAGAAAACATAAATGGCCGCTTTAGCCATTTTCTACTAGAAATCCTTTAACCAAATCCTCCTCAAACCATTTCGAAACAAAAACTACAAAACTAACTTAAAACCAATCCAAATACATGTATCAAGAGTTAGCTCTTCCCTAACCCAACTTAGTAAAGTATTTCCAAACATGAGTTTCATACCAAAGTTCCATACAAAAAGAGATATTCTAAACGAAAGTTCCAAACCTAGATTTTCTTCTTCTTTTCTTCTTCCTTCTTCCTTCTTCTTTTGCTCTTATTATCTTCTCTCTTTCTCCTTCCTCCCCACCTAAAGCCCTAGTTTTCACACCAAAATGAGATATTTTGTCTTATCATATGTCATGTTTTTGCCTTATCCTTTCGTTTAAAATTTTTCCCTTTGCATTTTAGTCCCTCAATTTTATTCCATTTACATATCAACTTATCTAAATTCTTACAATAGCATATCATCTTCTTGTGTTATGACCTTTGGGTCCTCATTTTACAAATTACCATTTTAACCTAGTACTTAAATTTCTGAAAAATGCAACTTTTACTTATATTATACCCTAAACATGTAATAAACTACTAGGTGATAATTGTGCAGGCCAAACGCTAAATCTTCAACACACATCTACCAAAGCACTATTAAGTCCCTGAAATCCACGCTAAAAACTTATTAAGACCAATTTAATCATGATTTAGTGACTCGCCACTCGGAGACCATTCAATCCCCAAGAATGGCTCCAAAAACTAGCTAGTTTAGACATAAAAATATGTTGTTCGCTCTCAGATGAGAAGGCTCTCATTTGAAAATGTGTTTTGTCCGGATCACTCAAAGGCACAGCCATACAAGTAATAAAATTCGATTTAAGTCCAAATATCATTCCCACGAGGATTTATGAAAAATATAAAGATCAATTACCCCATCTACTCAAAATCCTTACTATTTGAACTCCAAATATTAAAAATGATTTGATTAAACTAAAGGAAAGTAAAACTACTTAAAATTATATAACTATACATAAAGAATTCAAAACAAATGGGATTGAAAAGTTTATTGAGTAAAGTTAACACTGGGAAATAGATCAGTGTACATTTATCAATTTTTGCATCATTCTATAACATGGTTCAACCGTTAGTTTGAAATCGAATCATTAAAGATGCCGTAGTATAGCTTAGACATTCCTCCATACACCATACATTTCATCGTTGGGAGATCACTGTTCCTCCATATACACGAGGCTAATCAAGCCATCGTAGGATATAACTTCTCTTTCTAAGAATCGGGTATTTTTCATTTCAAGACTTCACACTCTAAGTCTAGGATCGAGAATTCTCGCTCTATAAAATGTGATAATGCAAGCTCCTTCAATCTAATCGTATTTCATCCTTCAATCTAATAACATTCTTTATCTCTAATTAGATCTCTACTAACACGGGATCAAGATCCTTTCATCAAAAAGAGGAGAAACCTCTAATCAACTAAATTGATACATCATCCAACTAATCCTCACACCATGAGTAAATTAGTGATCTATCGAAGTAATCTTTCAGAGTTCATTAGTTCTATAATATTAGTCTAACATACCCCCCATAAGTGCAACTACTTCTATGCCTCCTCAGAATCTCCATTGTCACCAAAGGGCCTCCTGGAAATCAGAGCAAGATACGAACCTTTTCTGGAAACACGCTACTAATATTCGGAACAGTTAAATTCAATAACAACACCAATTAAATAAATTCAAGATTTCCAACTATGACGTTCAAATCAACAGGCAAAACAATAATTAACATCGATCCATTCCCAGAGGGAGCTCAGTCTTTCAAAACCGGATTACAAAATATAATGACTAATTGATCAGGAAAATTCACTGAAATTATAATCTAATCGGGGCCAAATGAACTCCAAAAATTTCCAAATTCCATTAAAATCGTATTATCAATGAAAAACGCCAAAATTTTACAATGAACCCACTTGAAACGTCTACTGATCACCGCTTCAATTCCAAGTAAAATTAATCAAAAGCTAAACTAAATCTAAATTTAATTAAAAGAAAAAGAAAAAATTAATATACAAAGGAGTTCTCAATTACCCGGTTCCGTGCTTCTAGTGCTTCTATTTATGATTTTCTCAAATGATACGCACCGGCGTAAATTCCGATCCCTAAAAATTGGCCCAATAGGTGGCTTTGTCGTGACATTGAAAAATTGTGTCGCGACATAGTTGCCCTCTTTGTCCTCTAACCTTATTATGGCTTATAGTGTTCTGTCGAGACATAGTTTCGCCTTTTATCAATTATGTCGCACATACTGGGACCGCGCTACCGACAAAGTTCTCGCTAAATTTGTCATGTAATTGTCGTGACATTAGTGTCTTTGTCATAACATACTTCTCAAGGCTCGCAGCCTTGAATAATGAATGGTATGTCGTAACATAAAGCTTTGAGCCGCAACAAGGTTTCCTTCTTGGTCGCTCTTGACAGATTACAAGATAAAATTTCCTTTCTCACGACGCAGTTTCTCACCCTTCACCTTGCTTTACGTCGCAACATAATTTTGAAATGTCATGACATAAATCACTCTTTTGCTCATATCGTGTCGTGACAATCTTCTGTTCTCTTCTAGGTGCTTCTCTTCAACTTGTGTCGTGACATAGCTTCCCGTTGTCACGACAACTATTTTTTCTTTCAACTCTTCATTATGTTGCGACATTCTTTCTGTGGTTCTTCTCAATCTTTATCGCGACAATAATTTCCCATGTCACGATAGAGTTTCTCTCTGCCGTAAGTTGTTATTGTCGTGACATAAAACTTTTATGTCGCGACATACTCTTATTTCCTTGCAATGTTGACTTTGAACTTTATGTCATGACATACTTTGAAAATGTCATGTACATAATTCCTTCCTAATCTTTAATACCCTCGAATCAAGTCATCGCAATATAAAACCTTTCATACAACCAACTGGTTTTAATTTGCCTCTATCGCTTCTACCATTTTGGCCACGACATAATTTTCTTTCGTCATGAAGCATTCTTTCTTCCCTTTTCGCTCTCTTAAGGTCGCCATTATAGTTTGGATTTGTCGTGACAAAACTCTACTGCCATTTGCTTAATCTTTGTCACGACAGAGAAAAATAATATCGCAACATTCTTCTTTCAAATATTTCTCACACAATGTTGCGACATAAAAATCCATTCTCGCGACAAAAAAAGTTCGTCTTTGATTGCTGGGAATTACGTCGCAACATTCACTTCTTTGTCAAGAAAATTTCATTCAATCCTCTCTCATTTGTGTCGCTATAAAGTTGTGAAATATCGCACATTCTTCACTTCTAACTCGAAGTTGCTTTATCTTTGTCGTAACATAAGATGCCTACCGGGTTCCTTGAGAATTATGTCGCGACATTTGGAAATTATGTCATACATTTTTACCTTAGCCAATTTTTTCTACTTTTCGCTTTTCTGAATTGCTTTTTCATTCCAATCCCGCAAAACACAAAGTCGGGTGATTATTCCATAATTATGCATTAAAATGAATCATAAATCTTTAAAATAATGTAAAATGGTCTAAAAAAATAGATGAGTTTATAATTCATCAAATTCTCCCAAACTTAAAATTTTGCTTGTCCCTAAAAAGAAAAAAGAAAATTCTGCTCATTCCTCAAATAATCCAAATTTTTTATTTTTAAGGACATTTTTCAAGCCAGACTAGACATCTTTTCCTCTAGTATCCACAATTTAGCTTTAAAAACCAAAGTTACTTCAGAAATTACTAATAACAATCCTTAACCAAGAAGATTTTTCAATTAAGTCTACTAACAGGTGCAAAAATAATTCCTATATTATAAACAATTCAATTATTTCACCCTCGATTTCCATGAGCGTGTGATGGTCTTCTTTTTTTTTTCTTTCTAAGTGTAGATTAGTTAATCTTCCGAGACAATACTGCATAATAACACTCTCCTTTACTTTTTCAAGTCTCATATCTCTTGCTCGTCATACACTCACTACTGCAGACATATACCACTCTCAAGATCAATTAGGTCTTTAGGTTTGTAATTGCTCGGGCTTCTGAGTAATTAAAGTAACACAAACACAATTTAGGGCCCTCAAATTTAAATTTCAAAATTCCAAATTCGCCAACTCTAAGATACTTGCCTTCATTCTTCATCCTTCACTTCTTTTTATCGATATCAACCCCTCAAAGATCCCCAAACCTGTTTTAGTTGCATCATTCTACATACTTCTATTGCAGTTCTTCAATCCACATCCATATTTGAAATTATATTCTTCATATTATGTTTTTCTACTTTTCATTTCCCTCACTTATGCTAATGGAGCAAAGTAAATGTTTTATCTTTTTTAAGCTTTCTACCACTTTAGTGAACTTTAAGTTAGTAACTCTCGATACCAATTGGCATTAGGGCATTGTGTGTCAAAACACCTCTTAAGAACTTAATTGTTCACAGGCGACTACAAGACAAACCTCATTCCACCTTGATACTTTATCTTTTCATAGCTTCTTTTCTTCATTCTTTTCATTTTTCCTTATCTTAATTGGTTTTCCTTATCTCATTTGGTTTTCCTTTCTCAACCTTCCTTTTTATCCTCCTTTTCATTTTAGAATAATATTTCCCCAAGCTTGTTCTTTTCTATTATTGATGTACTTGTCATGCAATCTGGGCAAACAATGGTTCTTTATTGTACGATTTGATTTAAGGAAGAATTTAGGCTTTTCATTTACTGATTGATGATGAAATTGGTTGTTGGCTCAAATAAGGAACCAAGGTATATGCATATGCATATTATAAGGGTAGGCTTTGAAATGTTCAAACTTCTAAGAATGGCTAATATCATTTCCTGTTAGTTGTATTGCTTAGGATTTCGCCTCGACAAATAATCTAACAAGTTCTAGACTTTGGGGAGATTTAATCGTGACTTATCCTTACAAGATATCCCTAATCTCAAGATAATTTGTTTTAGAGGTACTATTGACCATGTGCATTGTTTTTCATGATTCATAATAACTAAACTGCTTACAAAAACATAATTATAAGTCTGTATTTGTTCCATCATTGCTTAAATCTTCCTTAGTCTCAGTTCAACATACTTCTTAATAACATTACAACTACCTCTTTCAATTCATTTCATCCTACTCCTAATTTATTCAGTAAATTTATTGTTTGGTTTCCGTGACATGTTGCTATGTTGTTTAACAACTCAAAAGCTATGATAAATCAAACCATTCTCAATTCATAAAAATTTCCACACAGCAACTCAATTCAATTCATCAATCAAATTCCACCAAACAACTACGCCTGGCCCAATTCATAAACCCAGGAAAACTAGTTTCTCCATTATTCAGCAAAGCTATACAACTAAAAAGTCATCATTCTTTATTTATTTAAAATTAAGAAATGAAAAAGAAAACAAACACAAGAAAAATGCAAGAGAAAAATGGACACAAATGCTCAGAATCGATTTTTCATTTATGTTTTCCTTTTATAAGGATCTATTACAAGATAGAAATACATGACAAATGTGGTAGGTCATTTCTTTTTTCTATCATACTTATCAGATCTGCCTAAATTTAACGGTTCAAATTTATAACTAGGCATAGTACATTTTGATCAAATTGTTGTTGACTATATATAAGCATTCTATCCATAATTTTTCCCTGTAGTTAAGGGTTGCTTCCATTTCCTTATCCTTATTTTCTATCAGGAGCCTGATTTCCTTTTGATGCTCTTTATATAAGTATTCGAAGGCATCTGCCTTTTGCAACATGTTCTACTCCATTGCATCGTCTCTCTCCTTCATTATCTCCAATAGCTCATTATCCCTTTTCAACCGATCTGAAATGAACGCCTTTTCTCCTTTCCTCTGCAGTTCTTCCTTCACCTTTTCTTTCTACTATCTTATCCTCCACTCTTATTCCTTCATGGCGTATCTCTCCTCCTCCAAATTAACTCTTCTTCCCAGCTATGTCCATATACTCATCTCTCAATCAAGTCGGACCTTCGGCCAGATGTCCCTCTCCTCGCATCTCTCGGCTCTCACAACTTTCAAAGATTCCATCAATTTTGTATTGTTACCTTGATGCCTTGAGCTTTCAGCTGGCTCTTGATGGATTTCTCTTACATCTAGGGATACATCCCAAATGGGGTTTAGCACTTCTGACCTTCCTTAAGTTCCTCAATGTTCTTTCCAATTTAGTATCTAAGGGAAACATATCTAATTCTGGCTTCTTGTGCATGAAACAACTTCCTGAAATGGAAATATACTGAGATTAAATGGAATCAATGGTATTAAAAATCATATATCCCCCTTAAGCTTCACAAAAAGATCGTAGGCTATGCAACCACTGTTGTCAAAACTATTTTTGTGAATTTATTTTATGAAGTAAAGAAAAATGTCCAAATTAGCATTTCTCTCTCTTGTCAGAATATTGATTTTGTCAAATCCTTTCAACTTTCAAGAATCCGCGCCATAAAACTTGCTCATCTCTCTGTGAATATAGATTCAAACCTTTCAATTTTTATTCCTCTACTAGAGCCTTACAATTCCCCTGCAAGTGTACTAAAATTGGAGTAAGTTGTTTAAAAAGTATAAAATGGTCTGATGTTCTTGAAATTAAAAATGAGTTTAGTCTAAGACACTGCAAGTGCACAGGTCATACAAGTAGTAAAAGGATGTAAGTCCAGATATCATTCCCTTAGAGATTGACAAGGATTTTAAAATCAACTACCCTAACTACTCAAGATTTACACTATTTGCACTTCTCAGAATAATTCAAAACTAAGGTTGCTGCACTATCCTATATGAGGTTTCTATATTAAGGATAAAATTCAAAATAAAACAAATAAAATAAACTAGACTCGACCGCCTCTATTAATGAACATCGGCAAGGAATCAAGCAGAAATTGCCAATTTCGACATCATATACTGACTTTCTCTTCCCGATTCTCGATATGGATTTGCCAAAGATTCATAATAACATAAATTGAATTCTCCTTAATCTCACTAATTAGATGTCCTCGCTTCTTTCAAAACAAGGATCCAATAAGTTACTTGTATTCGTATTACTTTATATAAGATCCGGGGCATTTTTCTTTTCAATACTTCATACCCATTTCAGATCAGTAGATTGCTTTCCCAAGACAGGCTATTGCAAAAATTCTACAAAATGGTTGATGACTCATCCTTTATCTCGATGAAATTCTCCTTACTTCCCTTTGATTAGATCTCAACTAACACTGATCGGATCTTTCCATCGCATCAAGGTGAAGTCCGATTATTTAAACCGGAGCAAATAATCCAACTTCAATCTCAAAACCATGAGTGAATTGAAATTTATTGAAGTGAACTCCTCATAGCTCCTCAGTTCTTCAATAATACTCTAACACACCCCTAATCAATGCGCCTAAGCTCTTAGGAATCTCCATCTCGTGTCACCGAAAGGCCTCCTAGAAATCGTGAGCGTATCACGCCCTCGAGAGTATTCGATACTAATATTGAGAACAATTCAATTCATGAACAACATCAACCAAATAAAGTCCAAATCCAGAAAATTCCTTCCACTTATAAAAGACTATAACTAACAACATATTCATTCCAATGGAAGCTTATGCTTCTCAAAACCGAATCACAATCGACTATGGAGTATCGATCACATCTCCATCAATCGTATTAAACTAAAAGAAACGACTCCAAAAAAATTCTCTGCACTTCATTAATTCCAGAAGTAATCGAAAAGAGATTGAACGCATTTAATCCACCCAAATTCAAAACAGACATTAGTTCAGATCCGTAAAAGAAAAAATCAAAAAAATTCTAACTAAATCTTATTCTAAAAATATACAAGTGAGTCTTCTTCAATCCCCCAAGAATCTGGGTTCCGGAAGAGCTGCTTTCTCCTAACGCAAGGTCGTCTATTTATACATTTCTAGAAATTAGGCCTGATTCAAAAGCTTCAAGTGGATTTTCCCAATTCGATGGTCCGCTTTCACCGTTCGTGTCACACCGAAGGAGCTTGTCACGACCGAAAGGTAATTCGAACTTGCTAAGTCTCTGTCCCGACTTCACCGTCACGCAACCTTCTTTGTTTCAGGCCTGCAATATGGAGTCAGCACCCTCGTGGCTCTATTACAAATATCGTTTCATGCCTTCTTCTTCATTTAGTTTTCACGACCCAGTTTCTTTGTCGCGACTTAATTTGTTGCCCATCCCCTTGATTCTTGTTGCAACTAAGTTTCCAGTTGTGATATGAGTTTTGCCTAAAGTTTCTTCTTTCTCTGGAATATTTGTCGCGACATGAATTTCTTTATCGCGACTAACTTTCGCTTCACTCTTTGTTTCTTCAGTGTCACAATCTAGAAAATCCCCCGTCGTTTTCTTTTACTTAGCTTTTTTCCTGAGAATCATCCTTTCTTTTTCGGGCCGCTACCTTAAACTGCTTTGTAGCAACCAAGTTCGGCTTGCTATAGCTTCCTTCAATTCTCGTTGCAACAACGCTTTCTATTCAGCATTTATGTGGCTTACCAAGTTTTTTTCCATGTCGGATTCGATCGCCCTTCCCTTGTCGGTTCCTCGTGGTCGTGAACATAGTTTTTATGTCACGACACTATTTTTGTTGTCAGCCAATTGGATTGCTAGTTGTAGCTTCTCTTTTATGTTGCGCCTATCATTGTCAGCTTTCCTCGTCTCCAAGTTACCTTCAAAGTTGTTGATTCATAATTCCTACGCGGACATTCAAATTAAGTCGCCACTGTGCCATTTCTTTCTTGATGCAATTTCGCTTCACGACATAAAAGACATAGGGTCGTGGACTCCAATTATATGTTCTCATTTCACTTTATCGCAACCTCATTTTCTCGCCACAATAGCTGTCGCGGGTATTCTGGCTCGTTTTCGTCACACTGCAAGCATGTCGTGACTAAGTTGTTACCCTTTTCACTCGCTCACGTAGTTGCTCAAACATAGTAGCAACATGATTTAACCTGCTTTCATCACCTTCATGTCGCAACCTAAAGCCTTTTGTCATGACCTCGAATGATATCTTCATTTTATCAAATACGTCGCGAACATCGAATTCCTTGTCAAAAACTTGCAAGCTTTATTAAGTTATCATTCCTCGTTTCAACATTGTTTTTTGTTATATTAAGAGTTGTCTTCTTCGCCGTTGTTGTGACATACAGAATGATGTCGCGATAAGATCCTTCTTTGAAGCTTTTTCTTTGTCTCAGCATCCTGTCTCTTGTCGCAACATTCTTCCCTTGGCCCCAGTATCACTTCTTGTCGCGACCTTGATTCTCTGTCGCAACCAAGTTTTGTGCAATCTTCATTGTTTCCTCTTTCGAGACATATTACAAACGTGTTGCGGCGTATTTTGAACTTTTATCTTGCCAGACCTTGCAAACGGCAACATCATCCACTCGGTCGTGACTTAAAACTCTTGGTTTTGAATCCTTATCGCGACCTCAAAGTCTATCGCTGACAGTTGTCTTAGTCATATTTTAAGGTTTCTTTGTGTTACCCAGTCTCTTTGCAAAACACCGCAAAACATAAATTTGGTAAGGTTTCCATATTTCTGCATAAAAATAGGCAATTACATTATAACAACAGGTTAGAAAAAAAGAGTAAAAGTAGGTGGGTTTTCGACTCATCAAATTTCCCAGACGCAAAATTTTAGCATCCTCAGCAAAGAAAAGATTTGTTTTGTCCCTCGAGCAATTGAACTTCATTTTAAGGACATTTTGCGATTTCTATACTATAATCTTTTACGATTCCTCGCAATACAGAAGTAGTCGGTTCTGACATAATTTCAAATTTCAGTTTTCAACTCATAAAAAGGAAAAGTTTTTCTCAATTTCTATTACAAATAAATTGATGAATTCTATCTTGTAAATAGTGCAGTCAATCCATCCTGTTCTGTGAGTGTGTGTTGGTCTTCTTTCCTTTTCTCCTTGGTAAATTAGTCAAAGTCTCATATGCTTGTTTTTCATATTTATCTCCACTAATATAGGCAAATTCAACCTTCAAGATCAATGAGATCTTGTAAAACCCCAACCTGATTGAATGTTATAATAGTAGTTTTTTTGAGCGGTGAGGTCGATGATAAAAACTTGAGGGTAGATTAGAGATTTAGAAACGCTCAGAGACGACCATTTGGGCATAAGTGAAATTTTTAAAGAAAATTTTCATAAGATATCCTAAGGAATAGTGATTTTTCTTATTATATCGGGATGGAGGTTGCAGGGTTTTGAAATTTGGGTTCCTACGACTTGGCTTGATATTTAGAGAAATTGGAATTTAAGTGAATGAGTGATTTCACGGATGAAATTCGAACTGTGGCCCGATATTTTCGGAAATTGAAGTAGAAAATACGAAAATGTGTCAGGAAGTAATCATAGAGTCTAACGAAAGTGAAAGCGAGGTGAAAGCGAGTCGTTTGGATAGTTTGGGCGATTGAGCGTGGTCGGATAATAATACGCTATTGTCGGTTCACGATTTTAATGATTTAAATCGGGTTCGGTGATTTCGAGCACGGAATCCAGCATGAAGGGGATTTAATTAGAATGTTCATGGTCAATTTGAAGTTTAGGCATTGTGATATTTTGACGTTTAAAGTGGTATAAACGGAGTCTAAGGCGAAAAGGAATAAAAATACGTAAATGGAGATATTTTCTTGTGAGGCCAATCAAAACATTTCTTAATGACTAAGTTAGGGTTTGGCTCATTAGGAATGGACCAATAGAGATTCATAGGCTCAAATGCAATTTTGACAAAGGTGTAGGTTAATGCTAAGTTCAAAGGGACTTAATTGCAATTTTGGCAAGTGTGAGAGTCAAAGTCTAAATTCAAAAAGTTGAGCGTTGCTCCAAATAGAGGAGGAATGTGAATGGCCATATGAGAGAAAGAGGGAAGAAAAGAGAGAAAAGAAAGGAGAAAGGAGAAGGGAGAAAACGTGTGAGGGCTAAGGTGGAGCAAGGGGAGATGTGATTTTTTCTCCTTCTTCAAGCTCTTCAAGTGATTTCCAAGTGGTAGCAAGAGAGAAAAGCCAAGGAAACCCAAGAAACAAGTAAGTTTCTAATGGTGGGAAAGTTGGATTTTAATGTTTTCATGTACCTAATACTTTGATTTTCTTGTATGGATATTAGAATTGGGATATTTATGGTTGAATCATGATGATTTTGATAGAAATTGAGAAAAAGAAATGGATTAGGTTAGGGTTTGAAAATCAAGTGAGTGAATGGTTAGGGTTTGATGTTGAATTTTTGTATGATATGTTGAAGTGGTTTAGGGATTTATGAAGTGGGGTACTTAAGGCATTGGATTTGGCGAGTGATTAGAGTGAAAATGGAAGAACAAAATGGAATATGGTTTGTGCATAATTAGATTAAACGAGTAGGAGGTCAAGGGTAGTTTGGTAATTTCCATGTGTTTTAGGAGTGAATCTTAACTCTAAATGCATTAGGTAGTTAGAAAAGGATTTGAATTGGGGGCATTAAGATCATGTTGTAAAGTAAAGGGAATGCTGTCAAAATTTCTGTAAAACCCCTGTTTTTGTTTTGTCTATACATTAAGTTAGAATCATCCAAATGAATTGATTCTAATTGGTAAAAAAACCATAAGAGATAGGGCTACAAATGTATAGAAGGGGCCAAGGAGCAAGTGATTATCTCCTAAGGCTCCCAAATGGGACGAAAGGTGAGAGGCTGTGTAGCTGCTGATTTGCACTCCTCTGTTTTGGGTATAGTTTGTAGTGTTTTGGCATAAAGTGGAGTTTTACTCATCAGAATTGAGTGATTTAAATTTCTGGGTAAAATATACTTATAGGAAAATTTTATCTGAAGGGAGTTACATACAGGATTGTAAACCAGTGTGAAAAGATTTGTCAAAGTGGAGCTATGTGCAGATTATGTTCTGCAAATTGAAGTGCATCTAGATGTAAAATACAATAACTGAGTTTTAGTGGTAAATTTAAGGTGATTCAATTGGAAAAGCCTTACAACCATAGCTTCAAATGAGTGAAGAAACAATTTCTTCCAATTTATGGAGTTAAGATCCCATAAATCCAAGGATAACAGTAAGGTGATTCAGTGAGTTAACCAAGTTGGCATCAAAAACATGATGTAACCTGCCTGTGGTTGAGGGCTTTTAGAGAAGGAATTTTAAATTGAAAATTTAAAGAGATGTCGTGGATATATAAAGGACTGATCTGGAGAGTTTCATAAATTTTGAAGACCGTTTGAATAATTTTTAGTCATGATCTGCCAGATTGTTGGAAAAGGTTGGCCAAAATGAGTGGTTTTTTTTATTGCTCAAGGGTAATTTGTTCAATTGGATTTAAATGAATGTGTATTGTGGATTAAAATGGAATTTATGATTAATGTGTAGTTGTGGTTTTCTTGAAAAATGTGAAAAGGACTATCGGACGGGGAAAGCAGGAATTTGACCAGGAAGCAAAGCGGGATTGAGCGAGTGAGCCTTGAGTGTAAATGATTTTTGAAAATTGGGTTTTAAAAGAGTGAAAGGTTTTTAAATGTTAAAATGAAAAGTTTAATGTAAATGTTTATATATGTATATTAAATATGTGGCCATATGTTAGGCATTATGAAGAGTTTAAAAATGTGTAAAGAATGCATATGTGTTTTAATGATAAGTAAGGATTTAAATGGATTTATAAATGTATTGTAATGTTTTGCGATGGATTCTACTATGCTATGTAGGCTGGCGCCAGGCGATATCGGTCGAGGGTACTTTGGCGTGTAAGAGTTTAGAGGGTAAAGTTATAGGTTACTAATTGAGGGAGGAAATAGGTGCTTAGAGTAATATCCTTGCATTGATAAGTGCTATGGCCCGGAACCTATGCAAAGTGTAGTTTCTCAGCGGCGTAAAGTAGTTATGTTGGAATAGAGGCCTCCCTCACCAGTCGATGCAGGAAGCGACCGATTATGTTTATCATAGTTCCATCGAAAGAAAGAAAATAAAGAAAGAAATAAAGTTTAAGGCATAGTGGATTTTTTTAATTGTATAAGTGTTATTGCTTTTATATATCTTCAGAAAATATTTATCTTAATGAAATAACTGTACACTCACTTTGGGCTCCTTTAGCTCATTCTTTTTGGTATGTTTCAAAACCATTTTAGAGCCTGAGGCGAATCTTGTGGTAGGACATCCCCTGGCAGTGAGTCGAGGAGCCATCGAAGACGACCGCATATGGTTGCATTGTATAAATATTTGCAAATTGTATATGTTGAATATTTTGTCAGTATGTGTATATATGTATATAGTTTGAAAAGGAACTACGTGGGCTTTGATCCTCGGTGGGCGAAGAATGCGTGGCGGTCGGCTTGGCAGGCTCAAGCCCCAATTTTTGATAAAAAATGTGCATGGAATTGAAAGGTTTGAATGTTTTGATGATTTGGAAGTAAATAAATGTATATGTATGTATATTGTGTTTGATTGGGTTGTGGGCGAGGAGTCCTAATATGGAAGTTGAGAAAGTGAGTTTAGGAGGTGTTTTTAGTGCTTTTGTCGGGTTTGTAAATTTGGGAAAGTCAGCAGAGGCTTCTGGCCCGATTTTACGAAAATAAAAATCTAAGTGTTTGAAAAGGAAAGAAAAGAAAAGAAAAATTTACCCTTCACTTCGCATTATTTTCTAAAATATGTTAAAAAGCAGCAAGGGAGTTCGCTCCATGGATTTTATTTAAATGTTTTGAGAAAAATTTCTATCTAGTTGGAGTCTTAGGAGGTCCTCGGGTTCATGAGGTTAATCGGTCACGGATCCTTGAATCTTCTAGGCTTGTAGTGTTAGGCTTGGGTAATTGGGTAGATAACTGGAAAATTTAGGTTGTAAATTACCTAGATTCGACTCTTTCCTTCTGCATAATTGCCTTTCTTTTTTATCCTTTTCCTTCCTACTAATGTAAACTTTAATAATTCCCCCAAAATTTGTTTTGGTACATCTTCTTTCATATTGTTGTCTCTTTGATTGCCACTTTCAAACTTATCACAGTCCAGGTTCCTTTGGCGGAATTCTTTTTGTTTCTCTTTCCTTTATTAAGAATTTAGGAATAGTGCGGTGCTTTGTCTTTTCGGCCTTCTGCCACTCTTAGAGGAACTTTGGGCTAGCAACTCCCATACCGGTTGGCATTGGGGTACTAGGGTGTTGAAACACCTAAGAACTTGGTGTTAAAGAGAGATGCAGGTAACGAGACAAAACTTATTCCCTTTTTTACTTCTTTTCTGCATCTCTAGTCTTTCAACTAGTCTTGTCTCCTCCTTCCTTTCAATCCAAAAGAAATATACTTCCCCAATCTTATTCCTTCTGTATATTACAGTTCTTTTCTTACGCCATTAATTTAGGGTTCTTTGTTTGCAAGATTAGCTTAAGGGGGAGGAGTTTTGGGTTTTGAATTGTTGTGTATTGAAAAAGAAGTTAGGCCGTTTGGCTCAGAGGCATGGAACTTCGGGAATTGTATGCATCTGCATATAATGAGGGTAGGCTTGAAAAAGTTCAAACTTCCAAAGATGGCCTCTATCATTTCTTTTTAGTTGTTTTTGCCTAGGATTTCGCCTCGACCAATAATCTAACAAGTTCTAGGACCTTGTACTATTGACTGTGAATCACCTTAGAAGATGTCCCTAATCCTTCCCAATTTGTTAGGACTTACTTGACCAGCATTGTTTTCCAAGATTTTGTATTGACTTAGCATTTACACATACATAGATTGAGCATCTTATTTATTCTTCCATTGTACTTTTCCTAATTACGCATTCTCAACCTTATTCAAGTCAGGTTTGCAACTTGTGTTCAATTCAATTAAGTCTACCACATTTCTATCATGGTATTGTTTTGGATGTGTCAGATGTTGTTGTGTCATTCATAATAAAAGCAAATACATAAATCCTTGATTTCGGACAGATATCCAGTCAGTATCCAACAGTGCTGACTTTCTCGAAATCATTTCAACTACGGACCCTTTTAAGCATTTCTATTGTTGAACGTTCTAATTGCAAAAGTCAAATTTGATGTGCTTTGGTCGAATTCACGGTTTGAGAACATCTCACAAGGATCAAAAGACCGCTATCTTTGAGATTACCGACCAGATGAAAGAAGAATGTAATTCGAGAGGAAAAGAAAAGAAATTATGAGATTACAACATTCTCTCTTACTCTAGTTTGGAAGGTGACTATATTAGGAGGATCTGTGTCAAAACTTACCCAAACGGGGAAAATTTTGGAAGGTGATGTCAGGTCTTTTCTTTTTCCATTGGCCTCTTTAACCCATTTGAGACTATATCATTTGCCGAATTTCTAAGAGTGATCAAAGTATAACTACCTGACCACATGGTCATTTGTGCTCTCCACCTTAACAATAACACTTAGCATGTTTGACAAATTTTTATTTATCAAATCTAAGCTCTCATGCCAATTTTTTCTCCTGTAAACATCATTGTCCTCTAGCTCCATATCTCTTTCTTTCATGAGCCTCCCAAATTCTTTGAACTGCTCTTTATAGAGGTACTTGAAAGCTTCTATCTTTTTCAACATATTTCCTTCCATTTCAACTTCTCTCTTCCCTCGGGATTTATCATTAGGTTTGCATCTCTTTTGTATTGATTATTGTAGAAAGCTTCAAGCTAGCCTTCATCTTTTCTATCCATTCCTTCTCCTTTCTTCCCTCTTCTTCTTTACGCATAAGTGCAACCATTGTTGTTCTCTTCTTTTCAAATCCAACTTAAAAATTCTTCTCTGATCATTGATGTTTCTCCCACTTCTTTTCTCTTTCTTCCATCTCCTTCCTCATCAGCACTAACATCTCCATGATCTCTGCAGTCCCTTCATTTCTCCTGGAGCTCTCTGCATGCTCAAGAAAATTCTCTCTTTCATTAGGGCATGAATGAAGTAATGGACTCATTCCTGCATTCTCGTCTTTTGCTCATGACTTTCCATGAAATTTTCTATTTCCATATTATCATTCTCCTCTTGATTACCTTCTACCTCCCACTTATTTCCTTTTTGTTTTGTTCCTTGGCCCTTTATTACCCAGTCAAAGGTCAGAGGAGAGACTCTGGGCATGCTTCTTATTAACACACCTTCCTTTCCTCCGTCTGAGATACATAATCTAGTTATGGTTCTTTGGATGAGTGATCTGCTGACAGTCTGATGATACCCCGAATAGAACCAGACTCGGCCTCCCCATTCCTTTATATCCACTAGAAGGGTATATAATATGATGGCTTCTTGCTCCTTGGCCCGAGCACAAGTGTTTAAGTAGGGACTATACTTGATTAACTATAAAATGGGAGCTCAAACCTTTTCTTCCTGCAGCCAAGAGACCCTCTTGTTTATAACTTTGGTGTGGAGTTCTTCTTAGTTGTCACCCCATCTTCCCGCTTGTTGTTAGCGGTTATCTTTTCATGATCTGGCTTTTCAACTAACTGTTGAATTTGGAGCCATGTACTTTTGGCTCCTCGAAGAATTTTGAACATCTCATTGATCTTCTTATGCTGAAAGATTTACTTATTCCTCTTTTTGTATCTGAGTCGTCCTTCATTTCCACCATATTAAAATTAAAACTCTCTAGCAAAGTAGTGACCAAGCTCCTTGTGCTCTAAAAAATGCCAAACCATTATTTACATTGTTTCTAAAAAGGAATAAGCTTACAAACCCCTTTTTCTGATGAAACCATTATCAGCAAGTTGTTTTTCCCATACAACACGAGCTTGGGCAGAGAAGAATGCTCTTTCCTCTTCGATTGCGAACATTTATGACTCACGACCTGCGGTCTTTTTGCCTCCTCCTTTCCTCGTGGGTTGTTCCGTCTGAATTTTGAGCCTCACGGTTCCTCAATTGGGACCTCTCTGGCTGGGTTCTTTGATGAACCTCTTCTTCCTCTTGAGTATACTCATTCATCATCTCATTGAGATTGGGGACAAGATTTTGGTTTTTGCCATCGGAGATTTTGAAATTGGGTTTTGGAATCTAGGGTTTTAGATCTTAGGCGAGAGGAAGAGAATGAAAAGTTGGGTAAGAATGCAATGAATTGAAGTGTTGGAAGAGATTGGTTGTTCACCTTCAAGCTCTTTTATTTATGGGTTCAATGATCTCTTTGTCTTATGGAATGTCACAACATTTATTTCTAGGCCACAACACTAACTGTTAATAATAAACACCGTATTTAATGTCATGACGCCTCTAACATAATGTTAAAACCAACAGTTAATGTAGTTTAAACAAATTCCTTGTCATGACTTACTTAGGTTTGTCGCAACTACAAATGTGGTCTTTCGAAATAAAATTGATGTCACTACATACCTTTTACTGTCGCAACACCATGTCTTTCACCAATCATCCAGATTCACAACAATGTTGCGACCCATACATTAGGTCGCAATCCTAGTCGCGACTAATTTTTGTGGCGACATAAAGAATTGTGTTGCGACACAAAATTTTCTTTGATTTCATGTTATCAATTCAAAAATTTGTCACAACTAAAAAAGTCAGGTCGCGACCTATAAGATTTTTAGGTCTCGACAAAAAATTGTTTTATGCCCATTTCCTCTGACTCCTATTTCTCTTCTTATTGACTCAAATTTTTCATTCAATTCCTCGATACACATGCCTTAAAAACATGTATAACATTCAAGAATCTAAATTTAAGTATGAACAATTCATCTTCAACATTTAATCACTTCAATGAATAAACTCCAACTAAGCTAAGATTCACCATCGGTTCAAAATCAAATTCCCTAGAAACTTTAGATCATGCATTTTCTAAAAGAATTAGTTAGAGCATAATACTTCCTTGTAGTCTTGTATGCATACTGAGTTAGAAGTTCATTTTCCATGTGAAGATTCCATTACTGCTCATGCCCTCAACGATCTATGACAGATCAGAAAATTTTGCTTTTTTGATAATGCGACTCACCCGATCTATCGTTTCACTTAAGAGTGCAGCAATTTAAAAAAAAACTATTTTATGGGTTACTCCCAGGCACTCGGTTTTGCTCCTTAGCTGGACTTGCTATTTTGATTCTCTTGCCTCAGCAAAATTCTTCTTTAACTCAGAACTTGGAATTAGTCTTCAATTATCTTCCCTCCAAGGTAATGCTTTAATCTCTGACCATTCACTTTAAATTCTTCTCCAGTCTTGTTTTCAATGTCAACGCCCCCGAAGGTTGTACTTGTCATTGCACAATATAAGGACCACTCCATTTGATCTCAACTTTCCTAGGAACCGGTTTGATGCGAGTTAAATAAAGGACGATCTCACAGCATTGCCTCTGCCAAAATCTTAGATGCATGTTATTTCACTGTTTTATCTTTGTAAATTACAGTATTATCATAAGCTTCATTTCTCAGCTCTTCCAATTCATTCAATTAGAGTAATCTTTCTTCTTTATGACCTTAAAATCAAAAATTCAATTTCTGATGGCTATAGCATATTCAGTTTCAAGAGGAGGTGACAAAAGTTTCAAGACAATTATGTTTGGGGACTTTCCAATGGGAGTTTTATATGCAGTTCTATAAGCTCACAATGCATCATCAAGCCTTAGAGACCCGATCTTTTCCCTTTGGAACTTACACCGGTTTTTCAAGAATTTTCCTTATCTCCCTATTAGAAATTTCAGCCTGCCCATTTGTTTGAGGATAATAAACCAAACTCATTTTTTGTTTGATTCCATACGTGCTCATGAGTTTCTCAAATACCTTGTTTGCAAAATGACTCCCTCCATCACTTATGATAGTTCTGGGTGCCCCAAATCTACTCAAAATATTTCTCTGTAAGAATCTCACAACTGTATTAGCATCATTTTTTGGACAAGCTGTTGCTTCCACCCATTTGGATACATAGTCCACAGCTAGGAGTATGTCTGATTCCCCGAGGAATGAGAATGGAAAGTGATCGGGATGAATCATGTGCATTTCGAGTTGAATTCTCGATTGTGGCACATAGCTAAAATGCATGATTCACAGGCTTTTTCATTAATATCACACTAATCCTCATATTTATACATGATTCTAGAATATGGCGATGTTGGAATCAAAGGGAAGCTAAAAAGACGAAAACATAACATAGCATAAATGACAAAAAGGCGGACAACAAAAGTGCTACTGGTTCACCACGGCAGCGAAGAGACTCTTTGCCGCGGTGAAGCACTTCGCTGCTGCGAAGACCCCCTTCGCAGTAGCGAACCCGAAGACCATCATTTGGTGGATCTCGGTTGCAATGTGACAACCATGCTTGTGTGACGAGGTCCACTCCAGTGGGACAGAACTGAGATTTGGGCCATTGATGGGCCCGCATCTCGAGGTATAAAAGAGAAGATTTTTCTAAGCAAAAAGGGGGATTGGATTGAGAAGAAGAAGGAGAGACAAGAAAGAGAAATCAAGATCGTAGTTCGGAATCGCTGAAGACGGAGTTTTGCCGGTCTTCCTTCAACTGCTTCATGATTTGAATTCTTTAATCGTAATGTATAATGTGATGAACTAATTCTTTTCTCTATGGTTTACCCTGACCCTAACATTTTGATGGATTGATTTTCAGTTTTGACCATTATGATGTGTATGAGTTCATATGTTTGCTTTAATTAAGGGTTAATTACCATGTTGTTATCCTTGTGTGACATGCTAAAGCATTTGGGAGTTTGAGATCGAGAGAAGATAACTACAGGGACATGGTTAAAGCAACACCTTGGGTAGTCGAAGAATAGAATATTCCAAACTGAAAGTGGCATTGGGGTTTGCATTTATGCGTTTAAGTCGAAGTTGTTAAGATGCCCATGCCTCCCACTTTGGCGAGATAGGCAAATATATCTTCGAGAGAAGGCATCCTTGTAGGAAGATCATTGCGAAATAACTCATATAGAATAATTAGTGAGTCCTTAATTGGATTAACATCTATAAATTAATGTATGGTAGGAGACGGTAAAACCCTAGGTTTCTCATCATCGATATAATTGCTTTATTGATTTTTAAGAAAAGTTTTTATTAATTCAAGTAATTTAATTCATGGTCGCTTTAGGATTAGGTCAAATATTATTTGAAGTCATTAAATTAGTAGTCAACACAGCTATCTTGAGGGAGCGACACTTGACTAACAGCTACATCGATCAGCTTCGACACGTATACTTGCGCTCACAGGTTTTCCCTTCCCACCTAATTTTACACACTTACTTTTGGCCCGTCAAGTTTTGTTTGTCGTTCAGGAAGTTTAGTGTTAATATTGTAATTATAGATAGTACTTTGGATCAATTTTACTTTCTTTAGTTCTTCTCACTTCTTGATCATTTCTTTTTACTTTTATTCCTGGTTTACGTGTTCTTCTTTATTGCATTTGTGCTGTGATTTGGTTTCGTTCTTATCCTGTGATTTAATGTGGTGCATGAAAAGACAAGGGCATAGAGCTGGCTTCATTGATCTGAACGAGCGGAGCGCCGTTCACGTGGGCGACCCCACGTAACTTCGGCTGAAGTATTATCAGTAGACCACAGGACATATTCATGATGGGGATGAACCATGGGTGGAATAAAATGGACATAACTATAAATCAGAGGCCACCCGCGCCGTCTGGCTGGTAATCCGCGCCCATCTTTGCCAGGGGTTTGCCTTGCCATTCACGATTGTTGATCGATTATCGTGCGACCACCCAGCCTGGCGAACAACTTGGTACGAAAGATGGCGTTGAAAATGCTCCGCTGTCTCCCAATTCCGTGACTACCTGGTGAGAATCAAATTGCATTTGAGCTTTATTGAAGTCTATGACACGATCCAAGCGTAATGGAGTAACCAAAGAAGCTCTCAATTTGCGACTATTCACGAGACATGGCTTTAGCGTCGAAATTTAAGCTTGGATTAACCATTGACCTCCATATGAAATCACCTCATGGAATGACTTGGTTTGATTTCTAACCAAATTTTCCCACCCTTGAAAATAGCTTAATTAGTGCGAAAATTAATACATTTAGACAATTTGAGGGAGAACATATGGGAAAGCAGGAGAGATTTCGCGAACTGCGAGGAGGTGCCCGCGTCATAGATTAACTAAGTGGATGTGGGTGCAATGCCTCAGCCGATGGTCTGGCGACTCGGTAGGACAATCAGTGATGCTTCCGGTGAGGGAGGTGCTCGTTGAAGGAAGCACATATATCAATCTATGAGGATCTTGGAGGATACGGCTACTATGCTAATCAATGACCCGAGATAGATGGCACCTAGAAGCCCTTAGCGAGGCTTGAACCACGAAGAGTTCGCGTAACACAGTAAAGCCCTTATCGCCTGATTAACTAGGCATTGCGAAAGCTGACAAGGTCTGATAAATGCTATTCCTGTCGATGGGAAATTTGTGAATCATTGATGGCAACCAGTACTATGGAGTGTCGATCGAGCTGAATAACTTGATCGTAGGCTGATATGTGGGCCAGCCTCATCTGACCACAGCGAAGCGATATGAACCCAATGCATATCAGAACATATACTAGAATTAGAGTCAAAATGTCGGTCAGGGATGGAGAGGCAATCAGAATAGTCAAAACAATCAGAACTATGGATGGAGGAATAGTTAGAATAACATGCCACTACCCCGAGTGAATGAACCACCCCCTAAGAATAAAGTAGACTTGGGCTTGACACTTGCCTGTACCACCTCACACCGCCTTTATGAATGAGACCAAGGCGAATTTGCAAAACCAGACCACCCAATTGAACAAGCCCGAGCATCCTGATTGAGAAATTTAAAGGTGCGGAAATGGGCGAAATGAAAGCGATACGGTGATGGGCGGCGGGGGCATTGCAGTAATTCTGCGCGGGAAGTGAACCTAAGGCAAGAAGGTAATGAACATGTAAAAGCTGTCACATTAAGGAGTGGCAAAGAACTAAGCGGTGCAGGCGGCCACTAGTGACAGGGAGTTTGAGACAGGAAAGAAGTAATCCAGGCTGTGGTAATAATTAGTAAGGGAGCAGGTCCATCGAGAAAAGTTAGGTGAAAAAAAGCGAGTATCAGAAGTGTTTGCACGAGGACTGAACCCACTATCCTTCGTACCCTCAAGCGCTTGAAGAAGAGTAGGTGGACAGCAGTACCAAGTTTCTAGAGGTGTTCAAGAAACTGCATATAAACATTACGACACGCCGTGCATTAGAGATGCCCTGATTCGTCAAATTCATGGAAGGAATCACGTCTGAAAAGGTCTAACAAACTTTGAGACGGTAAACCTCTACGAGAGTGTAATTTAATCTTCATGCAGCGCCACAAGGCGAAAGACCTAGAAGATTTACCATACGGGTGCACCGTGGAAATTCCATCTTTTAGAAGGCCTTGTGTGATTTGGGGCAAGTATTAACCTCATGCAGCTATCTATATTCAAACGATTGGGGATTAGGTGGCTCGCACAGCCACGGTCCTCCGGTTGAGATAGGTCAAACACCAGAAGAGTGATAGAAGACGTTTTGGTCAAAGTGGACAAGTTCATCTTGCCGACAGGTTTCATTGTTCTAAATATGGAAGAAGATAAAGAAATGCCTATCATACTGGGTAGGCCATTTCTAGCGGCCAGCAGAACGCGATTGATGTGTAGAAGGAGATGAGAGTGAGAACAAGATGATGAGGTCACCTTCAATGTATTCAAAGCCATGAGACACCCAACAGAGAGTGATGCATGCTTTTTGGTAGAGATTGTTGAGGCTATAGTGTTTAGCCAAAGTGGTCCCACTGACCCTTTAGAGGCTAGCTGGTATAGAGTGATTCAGAGAACTTGAGTGAAGAAGGAATTTGCCAGTATGAGATTGGATGAACTCCTTGAACATAATGGTAGGAAATACTATAAGCCACTAGGTAAAAACACTTTCGGCGCGATACCCTCTTCTAAACAACCACCCAGGTAGAGGCAAAAGTCACTACCTTTGCCATTTAAAATATGCGTATCTTGGGGAGGCTGCCTTACCGTGTTGAGTACCCACAATTTCGGCGTCTCCCAATAGCATTAGAAGAAGATAAGCTATTGAGAGTGCTTAGAGATCCTGGATGTAATTGGTTAGTCTCTAGTCGATTTAAGGGATCTGGCCCCTCATGTGCATGCATCGAGATTCTATTTAGAAGATGGTCATGGCCGTCGGTGGAAACACAGAGGGAGGCGAATCAAGTATGAAAGAGGTTGTGTCATGAGTACTAAAAGTTAATTTGGATACGGGGTTATATATCCTATCTCTCGACGATTGCTTGGGTAGAATCCGGTATATGTAGTACCTAAGAAAGGGGAGGACAGGTGATCAAAGCAGAGACGATGTCGCCCCAATTTACCCTCCAAAACGATCCTGGAATGGAGGATTTGTATGCGACCTCTGGAAGCTGAATAAAAATTTTCGAGACCACTTTCCACTACCATTTCTAGATTAGATGTTGGATAGGCTAGTAGGGCATGAATACTACTGCTTCTTGGATAGGTATTCCGGGTACAATCAGATCTCCATAGCCCCTGAAGATCAGGAGAAGACAACATTCACATGCCGTATGAATGCGTTTGCATTGAGAATTCCATTCGTTTTTATTATAACGCCTGACACATTTCAATGTTGTATGATGGCCGTATTCTCAAGAGCCGGTTCGAGGAGAACAATTGAGGTGTTCATGGACAACTTTTCAGTATTGGGGGAGTTCCTTTGATGAGTGTCTAGGAAAACTTGCAAGCGGTGCTTGTATCGGGTGTGAAGAAACAATCTTGTACGTTAGGAAAAGTACCACTTTTTGGTATAAAGGGCATCGTACTTAACTTAGCCGTATTTCGTGAGAGAATAAGATTGACCGAGCTAAAATTGAGTCAATAGAGAAATTACCTCCACCATCATCAGTGAAGGGCATAAGAAGTTTTCTAGGACACGTAGGGTTCTATCGGCGGTTCATTAAAGATTTCTCTCAGTTGAAAGCGTATCACGATCTTTGGCACCTCAAAGAGACACCATTTGTTTTTAATGAACAGTAAGCTTGCCTTCAGTTCGAAAGATACGGTGGTATCAGCTCCCATGGTTGTGGCACTAGATTGGGACCTTCAGATTCGAGCTAATGTGCGGCCTTCCGGTGACTATCTTTGATCGAGAGCGGTGTTAGGCGGAGAAAAAGAAAGGATATTTCAGGTCATTCACTATGCTAGCCGAACTTTGAATGATCAGCAAGCTGAATTATGTACTTCACTTTCATGGAAAAAGACCTATTGGCCATTTCGCCTTTGATAAATTTAGGCCACTACTTGATTGTGATAAGGTGATAGTGCACACTAACCACTCGATGAATTAAGTACTGACCAATAAAAAAGGATCTGGCTGAGACTATCTGATGGAGTACTTAGTAAGCCAAAAAGCGTGATCATAAGTAAAATTAATACGCCTATGTGCAAGTACTGCGCTTAAGTATCAAGTAATATAATGTACCTAGTGCGGATAACTGATCACGGGAGAAGCGCGTGGTGCGAAATCGGCCTTTGAATATTATGCGGAAATGAAACTTTGAATGACTATTTTAGCAAGGTTCAAGGTTAAAAACTAAACTAAATTATCTTAGTAAATCACTATGTTGTGGAGACTAGGGCTTTGTCTCCCCCTGCCACTTTGATGGATTACTACACAGAATTACTATTAGATTATCAGTGACTTATTGATGAGCGAGGGTGATGCTAGCCTCTGAACCCTCTCTCGGGGGTGCCATCGCTAGCTTCCTTCGCGGGGTTAGTGTATCTCCTCCCTTTAGCGCTTCGAAGCGCTTAAATGTTCTAACCTTAATCGCCACCTCGGAATCGGGATATCTCTATTTGCAGAATTGATCGAGAATTTCGCTCTGTCGGATCCTTTGGGCGTCACTATCTCTCGTCTCAGTACCTAGAATCAGCAAATGTTAGCCAAACATCACATGTATATAAATCACAGATATAGAGCAGATGCAAACAAGTCATAAATAACCGAATAATATAAAATCAAAATCTTAATCCATGCAATCATGACAGGGTTCAACAAAACCCTAGGTGTGAATCTAGAACATACTGGACTTGAGTATACACATAATCAATCTAGAAATCATCAACATTTTTGTTTTGCAGAAAAGAAGAAATACAAAAGGAAGTATCTTCTCCAATAATCCCGATCATTATTTGCTCATTTCGTCCTTTCGTCCGTACATTCTTGATCCTGAGAAAATTAGGTCTCCCGGCGCGTTTGTGATTGTTGAAGTGCGAGAAATCATGGTGACGTCAGCGGCGTTGAGATGTTGCGGCGTCGATGTTATGACATCGCGGCGTTGTGTTCAACGTCGCGACATTGTGGCCGTTAGCTACGGCGTTGTGGCGTCGCGATGGTAGCAATATTTCTCTTGCTTCTTATGTTTAGCTCCAGATCGCCTTTAAAACCACCCTCTTAACTGCGATTCCACAAAAACTCAAATCTTATCTTTTGAGCTATAATGCACTTATTTAAATGTAAATCAACTAAAAACATAAAAGCGACCTTGAGTATACTATGAGTGTTTAGGCACTCATCAAACCCTGAGCTGGCTTCTTGCTTGTCCCCCGAAGCGAAGAAATGACTCAGCAGGACCTGAAACCTACATCACATAACCTAACACCAAGATTGTGATGCACATCCTGACGGACGAAGGATCAAAATGGACCGACTCACAAATCTTGCCTTTTCAATTTGGGGAGATCCGTAAGTGGCCGACTTTGCAAGAGTCGTTTGAACACGGGTGCGGAGTTGACAAGCGGCGTAACCTGAGGTGTTAATAGCCTTTGAGGACCCTATATTGCATTGAATATGTGATCTCTAGCATATACCTGCGGTTCCGCGACTACCCAAACTTGATTTAAACTCCTGGTTGGGAGAGTCCCAACTCTGAAGGATAAAAACGCTACTGTTTATTCATTAACCATACCTACTCGTGAAAGAAAAGGCGTGCCGAGTAAGTTTATGTTAGGGTAATTTCTGTGGCGAGGATTAGTTGGTGACTCCTACGGGTTGGTTGGGGCACTAGGGCATTCGATTCCTCGAACTTCACCCCAGAACATGCTTCGCCTAAGGGCCCTAAGTTGTGAAACTTCCATCTTGTCCCTATGCAGACGGTGAAGTCGATAGCTCGGCTAGTTGGCTGGGGCATTAGGAGGCTTTGAAAGCCCCTAGGATTGTGCCGGGATTCGGTCATGAATCTCAGCTTATTTCTTTTCATTTTTTTAATTGCCCAGGGCTCGAAGCTGATCCTCTTATTTAAGGTGTCTCATCACTTTGATGTTTAGAGACTCCCAGGGTTTGTTGAACCTTAGTAGTCGGGCTCGGCACCTAGGCATACCCTAGAGGTCATCTATGTGTGGGTGTGATAGGCTCGTTGAGAAGTGGTTTCTTGAGTATCCCGGAGGTGATTCACATTGATATTCCTACCTATTCAACGCAGAATTCCGAGCATCTAACACCTACGGATCGCTTTACGGATTTATACTATGTTCGATCCATGATTATTTGGACTCGGTCAAAGATCCTTGACTCCCATGCATGGCATCCACGCCAGCATGAGAAATAGGACCGCCTGCCAAACACATACTAAACACAAGACTCGGCATACTAAAGTAAGCGACCGCTGAGCCTAACCCCTCTTCATGAGCGAGCGAAAATGGAATGGCTGTACCTGTATGCCAACCTATGAAACTTTGATCACCACCCACACCCCCAAGCGAGATGTAGGCAGTGTCCCTACTTGGCTATGAAAGAACAAGAGAGGGTGGAGGAAACTTCCCCCGGTTATCGGTACGTGTCAGCTGCGGCCGCGGCGTATGACGGAGGCGAAATTTGGCGAAATATCCCTAGAAGGATTTGCTGATTTAGAGGAGAATGAGTCGCCTAGTTAGCCGGGGGCCGGTCGCATGTCGGCTTAGAGGGCCTCCACATCCTGGGTAATGAGGACTCGATGCTCCTGGGTCTCGTCCCAGAAAGCATTGAAGCGGTCAGTGAGGGCGAGCACCGGGTCCTCTAGGTCAGGGTTGGGACTGGATAAGGCCTTCTCCGAGGTCGGCTGTGGGAGTGGTGGGTGAGTGGAGGCCGCCCGATCACCACAGGGAATCGGCCCAGGGAGGCAGAGCGGGCCCTAATACTCTTGAAGCTCATCCTCGTGGGGTTCGTTGCTCGAGTTGGCCTGCTTTGCCTCGAATTAGGTGGTACACCCGGTTTGTCACGCTTGACCATTATAGCTTTAATATGGTGTATCCAGGCCTTATTGTCCTCTAAAGGCACCACAGCTTACCTTGCATGCGGCCATATATGAGAAAGGGCTGCCACAGAGTTCATTTACCACAACGTCCGGTTATGGAGGATGCCATCCTCATCTTTTATGGCACATCAAAGGGTATGTCACGGATGATGGCGTAGTTGGCAGGGCGAACACGCTTGAGTGTCACCTCACACTGCAGTGGGTGTGGGAATGGGAGCCGCCGGCGAGTGTCAGTGATCTCGAAGCCTTGGGAATCTGGGCGAGATGTTGGCAACCCAGGTGCATAGGCGTGCCCTTCGCTATTGAGCTTCCACTCACCCCGCCCGTTGGTCAAGACTCGGAGGACCTCAGGGTAGTCGGGCCGCTCATGGAGCCGATCAAAAGGCTCAGGGGGGACCAGGTCAAGATTATAGAATTGGTTAATAGACTTCGCGCTGAACTCTACCAACACTCCACGCACCCGGACCATTTTCACGACATGGAAGGCGAGGTTGGCGTAGAATTCTCGTACCACACTCGTCGTAGCTGGACGAGGTGGTTGGCATAGCGCCCGCCATCCCTTATTCGCAATTGCCTTGCGAAAGAAGTCGTCGAGGAGGTGGAAGCCCTTTTCTTTTATGAAGGACCTATTTTTACAAATGTTGCCAAACCTATCGGCTGCACCTTCATTGACAAACTTAGTGAGGTCGAAATTCGGTGTCGGTTCCTCACTAGCCCGACCAGTTTGCTTGATGCGACTTTTATTCGGCTTACGAACGCAACATAGGTGTGGGAAAGGTGGGTGGCTCTAGACCTCAATCACGAGGGCGCCTTTGAGGGCGAATGGTGCAAAGGCCAACCGGGTGACTTAGACAATTGATCGAGCACCTAGGGTGCACAATGGGATCAAAGGCTGGAATGTATGAAACTACCGACCTCTAGCACCTGTGTTCATGCCGAGATATATCAAACCAACGGTAGGAAGACGAGACGGTGCGGAGCCCCCAGAAAAGAGTTCAAACTCCTTTGGGAACCTCGAGGAGCGAGGGTTAGGGCATAAGCAGCTGACCCGCAGAGAAGGAGTGATAGGGGCTCTTGGGCGAAGGGAGATTAAAATGCAGGGTTATGTAGCGGGTGATGGCGAAGATGGTGGTAGAGAGGCGGCCAATAGATGGGTGAGAGTCGGCAACAATGGAGATCTTTGTGGTCAAATGAGCTATTCGTGAGAGGAAGAAGAAAAAAATGAGGGCTTTAGTTCGCCAAAAGCGGAGGCAAGCGTCAAGCGTTAGATGTGTCATAGCTTTCCCAGGGCGCCATCATCCCGACATCGACGTTCGTCCAGCGTCCACGCGGCGTTGAGGGGTTTGCAACGCGTCCTGGCGTGGCTGACGTTCTAAGGGGTTTGGCCCGGCGTGAGAGCGTTGGAGTCGCGTGGCAACGATACGAGAAGAGCTGCGGGGGATCGATAGCGTCCGCGGCGTTCGGGCTCAACCAGCTGACGTGGCGGCGGTGTTTACGGGTTCATTCAATGTCCGCGACGTTGTAGCGTTGCGGCGTGATGACGTCGCTGACGTTGTAATCGCGGCGTGATGGCGTCGCGGCGTTGAAAAGCCAACGTCCGCGACGTTGCGGAAGGTGAAAATGAAACATTTTTCCACATTGCATAAGTTTAAGAAAACCCCTGAATGAGGTTCTGACCCCTCGACTGGAATGAACTTATCGAGCAGATCCTTCACGTTAATTGCTTGTCTCGAATTTTAAAAGCAGAGCCGACCATAAGAGAAATCCCGATTACGAGGAGGAGACTAAAAACTAAACGAAATTAAAAACAAGCAGATAAGAATTGCAAACGCTATGGAGAGAAAGATTTCAAGAAAAGCTTGGGTTGCCTCCCAAGTAGCGCTTTTTGTTTGTGTGGTTAAGCAGTAATACACATCTCAATGTTCGATTTTTTAGAAGAAACTGGGAATGCTGACGCATCTCCCTATAGTGCTCACAAACACTACTCAAGGTGGGTAAAATATTTTTCCTTCCATGCCCTTGACCCTCGGTGTCTTCACGGTAAACCGCGAGGGCAATAGGAAGTTTTCGCGTCGCCTTGCAAGATCTCAGTGTAGTGAAGTTCCAAGATATCTTCATTTGGATCATCATCTGGATGCTTCATGGGTTGGAATACATGGAAAGGTGATCTGCCGTCTCCTTACGGACTCTCAATTTAAGCTCCATCTTCTTGCACATTGATTCGCCTTCCCACTGTAGCGAGGGAAGGGTCTACCAGCTGAGTCATCTTATCCATGTCGAATAGCGAAGTCTTTCTTTAGGCAATTTACCCACTTTTACTAGGACATTTCAATTATACCTCGAGGATGTTGGTAGGACCTGTCCACGATTTGCAAAGCCACGATTTTAGTCGATTTTGGTTCCCCCAACTTTAGCCTTTTAAACATCGAGAGCGTCGAGTTGATGCTTGCTCCCAGTCTGAGCTTTTCCGTGCGGTTCCTATAGAATGGTATTGCAGCTGCGGATCTTGAAGTTTTAGAGCTTCTTTTTGCGAGGATGTACCCTCGGTTAAGGTGATAGTCCCATATTCCTCCAACCTTTGCTTACTTGCAGATCTTTTTCATGATTCCGTGTTGGCATGTTCTCAGGTGCCTCCATAAAGGGTATATTAATATGTAGTTTCTTGAAGATATCAAAAACTTTCGCCTTCTCTAACACCTTTCTTCAGCCGGGATCTGAGTGGTATGGCGAGGGTTCATCTGTTCTTGTCTGTTTCTCTGTCTCTTTCTTTACTTTATTATCATTGACTGCTCTCGTATCTTGGGGCTGCTCACCTTGCATCTAATCTTTTGGGATGATTTGATCTTGCTCTTTAATTTCCAGTTCTCTTACCGCTGGTTGTGGCCCCGAGATTTCCAACTCTCTTCCACTCCTTAGAGTGATAGCCTTCACCGATACTCTTTCCGCTTCTCTCTTAGGTTTATCTAAATTGCTCGATAATGAACCATATTTGCCTTTACGCTTGACAGATGGCCATTGCCCGCATTTGTGCCATCTCAGTTACTTCTGCTCAATTATCTTTGCTTGATTGTTCAACTAGGTGGCCTGGTTCTGCATATTTGCTCTTGTCTCATTCATAAAAGCAATATGAGAGGTAAGCATTTTTCGCAAGGGCTTCTTCTGGTGCGGCGACGCTTTGCCGGGAGATGGTTCACTCGCAGGTGGTGGCATATTATTCGATTGTTCTCCATCGCGACACAACTATTTTGATTGATACGATTATTCGCCACCCTTGGCCTTGATTATGGATTCCCAACGATTTATTTGCTCCATATTGACCTAACTGTTTAGCGATGATTCTGTTAAACACTCCTTCCTCTTTTAGGCATGCTCTGTTTGTTGTCAGAAAAACGTGCAATGCTTTGTTGTCTTGACCTCCACATAATTCACATAACTCCCATGGGCTAGTCTGGATGGCATTTGCAGTACCTTACTGCCTAGTAAGCTATTTAGTAAGCTGCACGACATGAGTTACTAGATTGTTGAGAACCTCGTTATTTGTGCCACCCACGGCCTTCACTGGTGTAATCTTATCTCTAGGCCACTGATTGGTGTTAGTAGCAGCATCCTCTAGGATTTCATATGCTTGGTCCGGGGTCTTCTTCATTAATGCACCTCCTGCTGAGGCATTAATCATTGTTCTAGTTGCATTCCTCAGACCATTATAGAAAGTATGGACTTGCATCCATCTAGTCAGCCTGTGGTGTGGGCACTTCCTCAACAGTTTGTGAAATCTATCCCATGCTTCTGCCAGGCTCTCTCCCTCTAGTTGTCCAAAAGTATTGATCTCTTGCACTAACTGTGCAATTTTTCCAAGTAGGAAGAATTTTGTCAAAAACTTATGCACTAGGTCGTTCCATGAAGTAATAGAATTCGGTGGTTGACTTGTCAACCAGTGCTTTGCTCTATCACCTAGTGAGAGCGGGAACAATCTCAGCCTGAGTGCCTCTTTAGTTACCCTATTATACCATGCAAGTGTCACGTACTTGATGAAGTTGGTGAGTGCATATTCGGATTCTCATTTGGCAATCCCAGTAGACGGAGGATGTTTGAAGCATCTAAGATCGCCCGACTTCATTTCGAGGAAGTTGTTTACTGAATAGATGGTCTTGAATAAGCGAATGCGAACAGGTACGTGGTGATAGAATGAACTCTTCACCTGCGCGTGAATGGATCATCGGCTGTACTCCTTGCATGGGTGCATGATTCCTACCATTATTCCCATTGCGGTCCCCTTGTGGCTCGTTTTGCTCATGGTCATGATCGTGCTCTTCATTATTTTGCATGATTTCTAGATTTCTATACTGTGCTTTTCTTAGTTCTCGACGTAAATGGTGTAAGGTTCTTCCATTCGAGGTCAAGCGGATGTAGTTGACTGACCCGGAATCTTCGCATGCACTCATTGTAACCTTATTTACCCAATCACACACGAAACACAAAGACCAAATTACGGCGCATGATAAAGATACAAATAAAAAAGAAAATTCAGGCTAATATCTAATTGCCTTGTTATCATTATCAACACTAAACTAACTACGTAATGGCACCAAAAACTTGATAGGCGGCGTGATATTGTTGAAATATCATGTATCTTAGCAGTGCAGCGTCGTATCAAGTAATATAATGTACCTAGGTACGGAAATCAGCCTTTGAATATTATCTGGACGTAAGCTTTGAATGACTAGTTAACTAAGGTTCAAGGTTAAACTAAACTAAATTATCTTAGTAAATCACTATGTTGTGGAGACTAGGGCTCTGTCTCCCCCTGCCACTTTTGATGGATTACTACCTAGAAGAATTACTATTGTCGGTCTATCGAAGTGACTTATTGATGGTGGGTGATCTTGCCTCAGTTCCCTAAAGTGTATCAGCACCTTCCTTGCAGGGGTTGAGTGTATCTACACCACCTGCCGTGTTGAGAAACATTTAAATGTTCTAACATGTAGCCACCTAGATCGGGATATCTCTATTCTGAGATTGACCAGAGAGGGTCTGCACTCTGTCGGATCACTGGGTCACATCTCGATCTCGGATAACCCGACGCAAATCGTACGATGTTAGCCCGAACATCATATATATAAATGCGGATATGAAGCGGATCTGAGCAAAGTCATAAATGTAGAATAATATAAAATCAAAATCTTAATCCATGCAGTCATGACGAGGTTCAACAAAGCCTAGGTGTGAATCCTAGAACATCTTGGACTTGAGTATACATAGTGATCTAGAAATCATCGGCCCGGTTGTTTTTTGCGAGAAAGAAGAAATACAAATATCTTCTCGATGATCCCGGTCATTACCACTCTTGCTTCAGATCCTTTGGTCCGTGCGTTCTTGATCCTATCTAAAAATTAGTCCCTTGCATTTAGCTGATGTTGGTGTAGAAATCGTGGTGGCGGCGTCGCGGCGGAATTGTGGCGAGCGTCGAATCCTATTGGGACGTCAGCGGGGAGCACCAAGGTTTCCACACGACCGAACATGGTTCCGTGGGTGAGATGGCCACCATCTGGCGGCCGGAGGACCAAATTGACTAACTAGCTTTATCGACTCACCGACCTGGTCGTTTTACGGGACGTGTTCTTTGCTATACTATAACATTGAGGACAACATGCGTTTTAATTTGGGGTGTGGGTGTATAGATGACTATGTATGACTGGTTTATTTTTAGTATTTTGACTTGGTTTATTTTGACTTAGGTTATTTTGCTATTTTTATGTTAGGTCCATTTTTTAATATCTTTGCTATTTTTGCATGCTTGGGGTCCATTTTTTTAGGCGTGTGTTTGGTTGTTTCCATGCATAAACCTGTATGCAGTGCACATATTATAATATACCCGAGTCTCGAAGTTGATGGCTGATTATCACTTGTAATTTTGAGCATGATGGCAATAAAAGGGAGTTGTAGCAATCACAAAAACAACCCATGTTCAATGGAGTAGGGACTCAGGGATTTGTTTCCCGACAATTGGGATGTTGTGTAAGTCGAGACTAACCATTTGGCTACCCTTTTTAGATCTCGAACTCCAATTCAGTAGGCCTTTGCACAAACACCGATCTTCGGGGGTATGGCTTTGACACGGACTCCTGTACAGAGTCCCTATGAACCTTAGGAAGTAACACCTAAGTGATAGGACATAGAAAAAAAGAGGATAAATCTTTGGGCAAGAAATAAAAATAAAAAAATAAAAAATAAAAAATAAAAAATAAAATAATAAAATAATAATAACAATGTCGATCATCCAATCAGAATCCCGGGCACAGTCCAAGTGGCTTTTCAAAGCCTAATGCCCTGAACCAATGTAGAGTCGTGACTTCCTTGCCTTACATGGGACAAAGGATGGATGATCTACATAATCTAAGACCTCGAGGTTTGGTTAGTGTTTAGAGTGAAGTTAGGGGAACTAAATGCCGGTGCATAACCAACTAATTGAAGTCATAATGGATCCCGCTACATGGTGACTTTGCTTTCCTAGTTATAGGAACCCTCTAAACACTCTGATACTAGTGTGCACTGCAGATTTGTCTTTGAGTTAATCACCTTAGGAGTAACTAAAGTGAATAAATTGGTGCGTTCTCATCCTTCCGTGTTAAGCTATTCCAAATAGGCGAGTTTGATTCAAGTTTGGAGTCTTTGCGGTCAAACTATCATTGGAGATCTACATTAATCACTTAGGCTCCTTAGGAAAAAAAATTAGTAGTTGTATAAATGGGTTCTACTTGGTCAACCGAGACTAACCTAGTGCAGGTTCTTGAAAGCTAAACAATCAAGGTAGTCCCTGGATCTTTTGAACTAGTTAATATGGACTCCTTCTTGCTGTTGTCATGTGTGCTTAACCTATATCGTCATATAGTTTCACATTATTCTGCGTGTACGGGTGCAGGTCTGTTCTTGTAGGGATAACCAAAAGTTAAGTTCAAGTGTTGGTGGATGAATCTGTGCATGCATTTTAGTTGAATTCTCGGTGTGCTTTATAACTAAAATGCATGATTCCTGAATTTTCATTAATATCCACTAATCTCTCATAATTATATTGTTCTGGAAATATAGCTGTCATGGAATCAAAAGAAGCTGACTAAAGACAGAAGAAAAACATAATAGACGAACGCATGACAAGGCGGACAGCCGAAGTGCTCTTGATTTCGCCCTGGCAAAGAGACTCTTCACCGCGATGAAGCACTTCGCCGCTGCGAAGACCCCCTTCACAACAGCAAACCCAAAGACCAGTGTTTAGTGGGTCTCGGCTACATGGCAGCGAGCAACGCGTTTGTGTAGCAAGGTCCCCGCGCAAAAATAGAACTCCGCAGGGCTAATTTTTGGGCCATTGATGGGCCCATGTCTCGAGTATAAATCACGGGGTTCAGATCTGAGAGAAGATAGTGCCCAGGACATGAATTAACATAACACTTGGGTAGTCGAAGAATAGAGATATTCAATTTGCAAGGTGTGTGCTGAGGTTTGCACATTGGGCATTTCGAATTAGAGGGTTAGAAGCGGAGTGCAATACATCCACTAATGAAATAGGAAAATATATCTACAGAGAGAATATCTTGTGGAAAAGATCCTTTGTAAATAACTCTAACATGAATACTTGAGTAAGTCCTTAATTGGATTGACATCTATCAAGTGTGGTAGGAGACGGTAAAACCCTAGGTTTCTCAATATCAGTCTAATTAATCATTGATTTTAAGTTTTTTATTAATTCAGTAATTTAGTCGCAGAATTCACTTTGGATTAGATCGAATATTGTCAGTCGTTAAATCGTGGTCAACCGCTTCTCTTTGAGGAAGCGATATGACTAGCAATACACTCGTCAACTTCGACACGTATGCTACGCACGGGTTTGCACTTCCCACCTAATTTTACACACTCACTTTTGGCCCGTCAAAAAGGCCCCATGAAATCTATTCCCCACACATCAAAAATCTGCACCACCAAGATACCTTACACGGGCATTTCATGTCTTCTCCTGATACTTCCCATTCTTTTGCATTGATCCCAAGGTTTAAATTCAAAACGATATTTTGAATATAGTGAACAATAAAAACACGATTGGAAATTTTGTGGTTTCAATTTTGTCTCTGCTGAAATGTCCTCCCTATGGTGATTCATGACATTCATATAAAATTCTGCCTTGTTCACTTTCTGGCACACACCTCCTGATGATCATATCAGCTCCTCTTTTTAATAATAGTGGCTCATCCCATATATAGAATTTGCTGTCAGTCCTTAACTTCTTTCTTTGCTAGTAACTGAATTCTGGTGGCATAACTCCACAAGCTAGAAAATTTACAATGTCAACATACCAAGGTAATTGGAATGATAACTGGAATAACTGCTCATCTGGAAATTTTTATGCTAATTACAATCCTTTTCGCGCACGATGGTCTTTTCAACTGCCCGACCAGTGATTGTATCACATTGTGCTACCTTCTTGTCCTTAATCTCGGATCAAATTCTGCATTAACAATACCCATATAGTCAGTCTTACTACAATGAAAGCCTTTCTTGTCGTCAAATATGTAGTCTGGCATGATCAATATGGATAATGACATGGGATCCCAATATATATGGCCTGAATTTTTCACTTGCAAATACCATGGCTAACATCTCTTTTTCAGTAGTTGAGTAGTTCTCTTGAGCTTCATTAAAGGTTTTGTTGGCATAATATATGGCCATAAACATCTTGTCAATTTTTTGTCCCAATATAGCTCCCATTGCATAGTCACTAGCATCACACGTAATCTCAAATTCCTTATTCCAATCTGGTTTGGCCATGATGGGAGCTTCAACTAATACGGATCGGTTCTTCGAATGAAGATTAGGCGAGTTATCAGTCGCTTTCCAATTGTCCTTTTCGTGTCTACATATTGGTCTTTGAATTTTGAGAAGTCCTTGATAAATCTTCTATAAAAATAATATCACAAAACTTCTTATTCCCTTATTTGTGTAGGTGTGAAAAGGTCTTTATGGTGAAACTTTTCTTGATCCACTTCGACCTACTGTAGAAGTGCGTGTCCAAGGACAGTACTTATTACATTACCATAAAATGGCATTTTCCCAATTCAAGGCTAAATTCTTATCCTAGAACCTCTGAAATACTGTTCCCAAATTTTGCAGGCACTGCTCAAAACTAGATCCATAGACTATGAAGTCATCCATGAATATCTCCATAACTTCCTCTGCCAAATCTGAGAACATAGACATCATACATCTTTGAAATGTAGCAGGAGCATTGCATAGCCAAATGGCATTCTTCTAAAAGCAAAAGTACCATAAGGGCATGTGAAAGTAGTTTTCTCCTTGTCCTCAGGTGCAATAGCAATTTGGTTATATAAAAAATACCCATCAAGAAAACATAAGTGAGGGTGTCCTGACAGTCTATCCAACATCTAATCAATGAAAGGCAGGGGAAAATGATCTTTCCTGGTTGCAATATTCAATTTTCTGTAATCTATACACACCCTCCATCCTGTCACAGTTCTTGTAGGAATCAGTTCATTCCTTTCATTTACGGTCACGATGAATCACCCTTCTTGAGGAACTACGTGGTAGACTCACCAAGGTTGTCGATATTGCATAGATAAAACATGCATTTAACCATTTCAGCACTTCCTTTCTTACAACATCCTTCATCACTGGATTTAGCCTTCTTTGGTGTTCAATTGAAGTTTTTGCATTATCATCTAGCAGGATTTTGTGCATACAAATGAAGGTGATACCGCAGGATCGATTGACGGTACTTCCTTATATTTCATTAGAATCTTTAACAACTTTTGTTCTTCATCTTTTGTCAATGCAATTGATATAATCATTGGTTTTGCCTTTTAAATAAGAAGCATACTTCAAATGACTAAACAAAGTGCGCCAATATCAACCTTTGTTACTTGTTTCTTGCTTTCAGTTTCTTTCTTTTCTTTCTTCGCATGATTTTCTTGGCTTGTTTTCAATCAAACTCAAAATTGTTTCATGTATTGCAAATTTGGAATCACGGCAATTCATAATCCAACACTCTTAAGATACTAGAAATTATCTCTTTCATTGTGAGTGTGGATATTATAATCGAGTTCGATTCTGGCCCAGCGAGACTAATATTATCTATAGCCACTCTAAATTTTCCTCATCAACATCAAACTATGCTAAGCTTTTATTTGAGGTTAAGTGCAACTAACCAGTTTCCACTCTCGGGGTAGAAACTCACCCTTACATTACATCGATCAGGCGACTCCGATTGCTAGAAGGGTCTTCCTAACAACAAGAACACAGTGTGTCCTGCCATTTTCATGACAAAACAAAATCCACCACGGAAAAGTAGATTTCCTACGCCGGTAGTACATCCTCAAGGACTCCCTTACGGTTGTGTCATTGACTTCTCCGACCACTTGCGATTAACCAATTGTTAGAGTAAGTTCCCCCAAACTCAACCTTTGTACAACTGATAAGGGTATCAAGTTGATGTTGGCACCTGAGTCACACAAAGCTTTCTTGAATTCATATTTCCCAATAGTGCAGGGAATGGTAAAGTTGTCTGGGTCTTTCATCTTAGATGGTAAACTCTTAGGATGCTTGCACTACATGTTGGGTTAGCCTCCTCCTCCTTCTAATAAATTTTCTTTTAAGCTCGATCTCCTTCAGGGGAATTTGGCATAGTTTGGCATTTGATTTATAGCATCTGCAAAGGGAATGTTAATTTCTATCTTCTTGAAAATCTCCAAGAATTTAGAAAATTGTTCCTCCTTCTTTGCCTTTTGAAGTCTTTATGGGAATGGAACTGCAGGTATGTAGGCTGAAATCTTCTCTTTCTGTTTTTGTTCACAGTTTTTCCCATGCTGCTCAGTATTCACTTTATTCTCAGTTTTTGCGGTACACTCTGAATTGTTCTTTATATCATCTTCTCCAGTTTCCTTCTCTTCTTCTTGCTCAGACATTTCTTTCTTTTCTGCTCTGCTACTGCTCACTTCCTTGCCACTCCTCAGTTGGACTGCCATACAATCTCTTGGATTCTTCTAGGTGTCATTAGGGAAGGCATCCTTGGTCTGGTTTTGCATGGTTAAGGCCAGCTTCCCAACTTGTGTTTCAAAGTTCTTGAGTAAAGCATTAGTGTTTGCTTGAAAATTTTGTTTGTTGGATTTAAAAGTTTCCAACTCAGCAAATTTCTATTCATGGTTCAACATATTTGTTTATCCCCACTATGTTTGCCAAAATTTGCTCCTCAGCCCCGAGTCTCTTTTGACCTTGATATTCATTTCTATTCTCTCCATGTTGTTAGTGCTGCTAGAACCTTGGTGGATTATATCCTTGCTGAAAACCTTGCCCACGTCTTGGGCCCTGTGATGCTTCTCCACCATATGAGAAGTTCTCATGGCTCCTCAGTGCTGGTGTATAGTGTGTAGGCAAGTTATGGTTAGGCTTGAAATGGTAGCTTCTCTGTTCATTCAAATACTTAGCCTCCCCAACTTGATAGGGATCCTCATCAATTGGTCCCTCAACACTTCTTCTGATTCCATCTCTTTCCACTACTCCAATTTCATGAGCAAAGTGCATTTGTTTCTCTTGATTCCCCAACATGTGCATTATTGCATCAAGTTTTGCTTCCATAGCAGTCATTTTATTGAGCTTAATGACCCCACTCCCCTTTGTTTTGTTGGTGTTCACTAAAGATTCAGATGGAGCTTTCATGTTGCATTTAGCTAGGTCTTCTATCAACTGCCTTGCCTCCTCTACATTTTTTCACTTAAATGCCCCTGACAGATGCATCTATTATCTGGATTAAATTGCATCATTGAGGGAGTGGTAGACAATATCAGGTCTTCGGGTTTATGCCATTCCATGGGACATCTCTTCAATGCCTTTTTCCCAGTAATTGTTATACAAGCTCATCACTCCCATGTATGAACACAATGATCTCCTTCTTCTTTCGGATGTGAGGATTGATTAGTACCAAAGTGCCAATTTGAGCCTATTCAAGATGGGGTTTTGAGAGTGATTTTGCGCACTAATCATATCAATTGAGCCAATTGACGTGAGTAGGTCCACTTAGTACCACTTATGCCATTTCGAGTTTGTTTTTGGTAATTTTGCAAGTCTTTGTGTACCTCAGCCATTTAGTTCAAATCTGATGTTAAGATACGTGCCTAATACTGAAGATTCACGATGTCACCAACCATCAAAAATGAAGGAAAATGGGATGCAGTGGCAAAAAGGAGGATGCAGTGAGCAATACAGTGAAGCGGGGAGCAATCGAGAATTTCGCTATGATTGCGAAGAAATTTATTTGGGATTGAAGATTGCAATCATAGCGAAAATTTGCAATCTGGCGAGTGAATTACGCTAGGCTAGCGAAATTTATTATCTCACTGAAATTTCGCTAGGCTGGCGAGAATTTAGCTGGAAGCTAATGATTTGGCTGAACTGTGAAATTCTAACATCAGCGAGAGTGCGCACTATGATTTTGGGATTTGCTGATGCCCAAACGACCCGTTTTGGTGTATTACAGATTTTAGCCCCTTATGTAATTTCATATGTTAGGTATTTTGGTAGTTCACACTTTAGGTTGTACTATATAAACCTCCACAAACTTAACCACTAGCGACTTTTCATTGATACATTTTCCAGCGACTTTCATTTTAGGGTTCTATTTGCTCTTCTCTCTTCTTTCATTTTCTTATTTTACGCGAACACCACTCTGAGGGATTAATGACTCAAAGGGATGCGGCTAAGCCTCCTTAGCCTTGAAGAGGAGGGTTGCTAGCTTGGTTTTGGAAATTTCTTACGAGGTTGTCACTCTTGTTTAAATGATGCAGTGCGCATTTATGGTTCATTACCTTCAAACTAGGGTTTAATGCCATTTAATGTTCAGCTGGTCTGTGCGCGCACCATGCTTTAGGGTTCAGTGCATGCTTAATGCTAGATACCTTGATATCCTTTAATACCATTTACAAGCCATTGAGGAAATGAGGTTGAGTCTTGAGTTTTTAAAGCTGAATGGGATCTTTGAATGCATAATACTTGTCTTGACTCAAATAGGAGGTGGTTCTAGGGTTGGGTTTTATAGCTAAACAAAGATCCGGTTTTAACTTTGACATATGTCACTTGCCATAATGCGAGGAAATGACAGGGACACTTTATTACCCCATGTTGCATCATGCTGGTGACCTAAACAGCTGATTACCCATTTCACACTTCGCTTTCAACCATTACAGTTAGTCGATAAACAAACTGGCTTCCACTTTGTTTTTGAACCAATCCGAGAGAAATCAAGTAAAGCCTCACCATTTTCCAAACAGTGCAAATCATTCATGGGATGAAAACCATCCCCGTGTTCGACCACAGACAAGCTATCTTTGCGGTAACGACTACGGCGATGCAAGACTAAGGACCACAAATATTGTTGATTCCGAATCACCCTACTGAGTAGCCTGAATCAAATGGCTCCGTTGTCGGGGATGAATTTACCTTGAAACTACGTATGATGGTTGTTATTACCCTGGCACCTTACCTTATGCAAATCATTGTACATTGCACCACCACCACACACACCCTTAAGTAAGCGGAATTCTTTACCAGACCCTTTTTGAATTAAAATTGTTGCAGGAGCGCAAGTTTTCTTCACTTTCACGGTTATTAACATTTATTTTTTTTGTTTCTTACTTGATCGGTTTGTTTAACTAGCTGCCGGCCTTTTGCTAAAAGTTTGTTTGTGTTCTTTCTTTGCGTCTCATTTTGTGTAACGAGGAGGATGTTTATGCGGCACTTTGGGATAGAAGATTTGATGAAGTACAAGGGTAATTACAGTTGAATAAAGTTATTGAGGAAATCGGTGTACAGTGAAAATATGGATCCTCTGCACGAAGAGCGACAAAGTCAATGGGTACCCAGGTGAATCCGGCTGACCACGGTCGATGAGGACCATATACACCACTCTGATTAGTGCTCTTGCATCATACCTCTGCTTTGAAGATGTATGGTGAGACCACCTAGTGCCCACACACCACATTTCCTTGGTATGGGCATGAAAATCCACTTGTTATTCACATACGGGATTTTGAGGTATACTAAAGGAAGGTATAACCGAACATGGATTTGCTCGTGAAAAGCATTCACATTGACAACTGAAGACAGGAAAAAATTTGGCTCAATTCAGGCGAGGACTATTAGAACAGGCGATCTTCCAAGGCGATTTTTGAAGAAATTCTTGATGCAACCAAGACCAGTTTGAAGGCGAGATCTACACCTACTGGCTATCCTGATAAAAGTTCTACAATCTTTGGGAGAGATTCCATAGATACCATCGGTGCTTGTCCACGTCATTGTTTCGACACTGGATGTTAGTGAATCATTTCTATAATGGTATGTCTATACATGGAAACAATTGCTAGAAACCATGTGTGGAGTGATTTTTTTAAGCAAAAACCACGTGAGGCTATGGATTTCTTGAGTTATGTGGTGAAACTTCGAGGTTAGGATGAGCGAACCGAGAGAGGTGGAAAATTAGGCCTTGATACGCGAAGGGGAGGAATTTATACACTATCAGAGGACATGGAAATGAAAGCAAAATCTCAACCCTAGCTAGGAAGATTGGAGCTAGAAGGAAGAGGCTCCATGAAGTGCGGGCGTGGCGAAAACCTTTGCAGATGACCCATTCACCGATTATCAACATTTTTGCCGATCGGGAGGAACATCGTCCATGTGCCCCTTCGGTGAAGGATTTGATGTCGGAATGTGCAAATGATGTGTAGGTCAATACAAGCCACAACCTAATGCTTATATGGTAGCACACTACAATTCGATTGGAAAAATCACCTAACCTCCTGAAACCTCAAATCCTGCCTATGTGCCCGAGGTGCCCGAACCACGGAGTTTGGTTTCTCATCTCAACCTGACACCACCATCCTCATCTCACTGTGGAATAAGCCATATTAAACTTGAGCAAGGTGGTAGGTAACTTTGTGGAAGAACAAAAAGGGATCAATGCATAATTGGCATAAAGGATTGACACTGTAGAAAGTACACTGAACAAGAGAATAGATGGGCTTGAGATCAATCTTAATCAGAAAATAGACAACCTGCAGTATTCAATCACAAAGATCAACAATATTCTGGAGGTACAAGAGAGAGGAAGGTTCCCTTCCCAAACACTACCAAATCCGAAAGGAGTCCATGAGGTAGGTTCATCCGGCCCGGTCGGAATGGATGAGGTGAAGGCTATAATCACCCTGTGGAGTGGAAGGGAAATAGAGCAACCAGTGCCCATGACTGTTGATGAAACATGCAAGGAACGGGAAGGCGAGCACGAGAGAGTAATCATCGTTGAGGACTCAATGGCCGGCTGCTGCGTGCCACCCCATTCCCCGGGCAGAAGTAAGAAGAAGGCATCCCGGCGACGGGCATCAGATACAAAATGGTGAAAATTGACATACTTTTGGACATCATCAAGTAAGTCCACCTTTGCCTATGCAGTTTTGAAGGACCTTTTTGTACAATCAAAGGGGTTGGGTATTGAGAAGAAAGCCTTCCCTAGCCCGAACAAGTCGGTCTGTGTCCAAGCAGAACCCCCGGTCAATCTGAGGATCCCGGGATCCCCCACGATTCAGTCGACATTGCTGGAGGGACTTGCATAGACAAGGCATTGCTCGATTTAGGGGCAAGTGTAAACCTGCTGCCGTACTCAGTGTATAAGCAGTTGGGTTTAGGGGAGCTTAAGCCAACCAACATCACTTTGTCATTGGCTGATAGATCAGTGAAGATTCCTAAGGGAATAGTTGAGGATGTATTGGTCAAGGTGGAACCAAATTCCACGATGAAGCTTGTAGTGCCAATCTGAGACTCTTGTACTTAAGTGGGTTGATCCTTAACATTATCTGGGAAGACCATTTTTGGCCCTTGCCAATCACGATCATCGGCTGTAGAAATGGAGTCATGCAGCTCACGTTTCAACCAACTGACATTCAGACTCAATATTTTTCACTTGAGCCGCAGCTTCAAACCCCAGTGGAGGGGTGATGAGAAGAAAGAAGCAAGTGCGCTCGGATGGTCATAATGGGGAAACCAAATGTCCTTAAATTGCAGAATTAGTTAACAGTGAAAGCGATTGTTTGGGAGTGCCATCGAGGCCTGCCAGAGAAATTTAGTGCATTTCGAAATCACCCGGTGAGAAAGAAAATCCAACGATGGGAAATTAAGCATCAAGGCATTAGCTCGGGGCCAACTAAGGGTTAGGGAGCTTCTCCTCTTGACCCTCCTTGAGTAAATCCGTAATTTGGGCTGGTTTGATGTTCTACAAAAACTAGATTATGGCTCGATATTTTATGGTTTGTTTTAAATTAGTCAATTTTCAATTTTAGGCTATTCTTAGTGGTTTCCGATTTAGCAAAATTTTCCTTTTGCAGTATAAGCAATATTATTTTTATTTTTATTTTTGTTATTAGGTTTAATTATTTTCGTTTTTGTTGTTTTTTATATGGTCTAATTAAATAATTTTTATTATTATCATAGAGAACCAGATTTGAGGTCGAATTTCGCATAATAGCGAATCAACTTTAGCGAATCCTTCGTCCCTTCAAAGCTCTATTTAAACAAAGGGGGAGGGCCAAACAACTTCATATCTATTCCCTCCCCAAATTCGAGCCCCGAGCCTCCAAAGAGGCCGCGCCTCGCCGAGCCCAGTCGTGACCTGCCACCGCCGCCCGCACCGCCACGCCCACGCCGCCCGTGAGCCCCGCCCAGGCCGCCTCCCGTCCCAAGCCCAGGTTGCACTCACTACCGCCCTCGGGCCGCACGCCGCATACTGCGGCCCCGACCTACTCTGTCTGGTCACAAGACGAGCTCACTTACACCAAGCCACCCCACCCAAAGGTTAGCTATTCCCACACCCGTGCCTTCCCGGTACCCCCTACGCTGAGCCCCGGGTTCGTTCGGGTCCCATCACGCTGCAGCCCCGTGCACCGCCCCGCCCCCGCCTTTGAGTCCTTCAGACATACCCATGGTCCGGCACTCAGAGGCGGGTCCCATTGAGGCCCCGAGTCGTTCAAGACTCTCGAGCGATGAGCAGCTCCAGCCTAGCCTGGGCCCTAGGCAGCCCCGAGGAGCCCTGTGGGTTCAGAGGATACCAGACCCGATGGGACCCTGCCCTTCACCCAAGGCTCCTCGTAGGGAGATCCGCAGGGCCCTGGCCTGCTAGGGCCCGTACATCAGCCCGGAGTCTTCAAAAAGATCTAGCCCGAGCCATCACCGTCCCAAAGGAAGAACAGGAGGCCTCCCTATCGCCCCACATCGCCCGCTCGAGGATCGACGACCTCTTTACAGGACCCCCGACCCCGGGAACGGCCTGCCCACGCCGTAGATTTCCAATGGAGAGTCAGACACGATCGCCCTAAGATCACCGCGATCCCAAAGTTCGTGTGGATCCATGCGACCGCGGGAGCATTACTCTCTTCCGTTTATAATGCCACTAGCTCTAATTATCCCCGGTGAAGCCTCGCCCTACCATCTCATGACCTCCTGGGAGCGCCGAGTCCGCTGGAGCTCCGATTCAATATTGATGATCGACCTGGAGTACTTCGAGCGGCAGACATTTCAAAGCAAAGATTGGGCCCATAGCAAAGGCAGCCACCTCGAGGTTATCGAGACCGGCCTCAACCGACTGCAGAGATGGTCCCGCTTGTCTCGCCGAGACACTACCAGGGCCGGCATTTTCAGCGCAGCCTCCCGCCCAGATGCTTCATTGATCATCCGCCCGACCAAATTCCTTCCCGTCACGCACACGCCCGGAGCTATTCCCAGGCTCAGACCGATCTCTGAGGGATTCGTTCAGCCCTCCGAGTCGGCGGACCGCCTCGCAGATTTCTCAAGATAAGGTCCACCGCAAGGGCCTCGCTCGAGCAGAGGTATACCCTTGCCGATACCACGTCCTTTGAAAGCTGTGTCCTGAGCACTTGGGCTTCCAGAGGAGCCCCGATCGAGAGTGAGGATCGATGCCTCAGTCCTGGGCTCTCGAGCGAGCCACGGTGATGCCTATTTCTTTTCTTCTCCAAAGAAATGGGACCAGAGGGAGGTACCTGATGAGGAGTGCGCAGGATTCTCGCATGAGAGATGATCTCGCTCCCGGTGTAGAGATGGAGAGGAGTCTAGAGCCGATATATCTCCATCTCTCCTCCACCGTCTGCACCTACGTACCCGCTTACACTCCCAATATATACAAAGACAAAGACTCTCCCGAAAGTAATGCCTTGATGTCACATTCGTGGAGATAGTGTGTTATGGATGCTGTCTCCGTTCCATTAGCCTCTGCACAAAGGCCGATGGACCGGGAGGCTGACTGAGCCGAGACTACTTTTAGAGCAAGGTCATACCATGCTCCAAAACAGATCATGAGTCACCCTGCCTCCGCATGTTTCGACCATAGAGATGAGCGCCAGGCACAGCAAAGAGCCCCTTAGACATGTCACAAAGAGCCAGCCTTCACAAATCCCACCACCATCAGATTATAGGTCACACTGCCTCTAACTTTCCTATCCCTATTACATGCTTTTTCATGTTTCCACTGGGAGGAAAGTTGCAGGTGTGGAGTGTCTTCTCGTTATGCTTGCATAGTTTTATCATATCAACCGCCACTAATTTTGCTTGTGATTCATGTATTGTGCCACAAAGAGGGCAAAAGTGATATTTTTGTATGTTTAGCTATATTTCTCAGATAGGCCATTTGGTTATATCAAAAGCTTTACAAAGACTATTTACGCTTATTATACTGCAAAGTACTTTGTGTCTTTATTTTGTATATCTACTTTCGCTTTCACTGACAATCGATCGGGCTTTAATTGAACAATTGAATTGCCTTTAATCGAACAATCGAATTGCCTTTAATTGAACAATTGAATTGCTTTTAATTGAAGAATTGAAATCTTGCTTGTTACCTTAATGTTAGAACACCTACGTATGATTTAGTTTTCGGGTCAATCGAGATTTCGCGTATTCAACTCAACATTCCCTTTAGCTAATTCACACACGCACACCGTATTGTACCAATAGGGTTTAGCCTATGTACTCCTTTCACTTTGCAAAGTCGGGGCCTAGGCTTGTCGACGAACCATAATACAGTTAGTATTACCTATGTATGAAGGCCAATGTAGTCTTCCAAAAGGAAAAGAAAAGCAAAAATAAAAAGAAAAGTAGAAGAAAAAGAGTAATGGGTGCCGTGACACATTGAAACCTCGAACACGGTCCGTGGGGTATATGGCGAAAGCCTTAAGCCCGATGCCCTAAACCTTAATTGGTTGGGATTCACGAATTTAGCGCTCGCTAGTACGGGGTGGACGGGTAGAGCAATGTGGTCAGAAAAGCACTTCAAGTCATTCCTGAGTCCGGTGAAGCCCGCAGAGTTTGTGGTCAAGTGATCCTTAGCTTGATGCCCTAAACCTAATTGTCGGGAGTCATCTGCGGACCTCATACACTGAGACTTCATGGTCGAAGTTTTTAGCATCAGACCCTACAATTTAGTCAAATAAAGAAATAAGAGTGTAAATAATCCTATTTAGTTATCACGCTTTAAGGTCATGGTAGTAGCTAGGTTAGGGGAGGAATAGCTTTGCAATTTATTGCCTGAATCGGTTAATACCTTTAGGAACAATTAGATTTCTATGGGAATTGTGCTGATTTCTTGAAATGGTACTACTTCTAAAACTTGTTCTTATATGGTTTTGCTCTCTTATGCCTGCTACAGGTGTAAATTGTTCATTTTAAAGGTGTAATGACTATCTCATACACTTTTTTTGTAAAATCACCACATGCATCCCATTATTGTTTTAGCATTGCTCTAGCAATGCGGTTTCGTTGGTGGACAGACCCTAAAAGTGCTATTTGAAATTCCTATTCAAGATTAGGTTTTGAGTGTTTTTCACAGACTCAATCATATCAATTGAGCCACCTGATGAGAGTAGGTCCACTTAGTACACCACTTATTACTTTAGTTTGTTTCTTGCACTTTGTGTGTCTACAGATTCACCATTTAGTTCAAATCATGTTAAGATACGTGCCTAATATCTAAGATTCACGATGTCATCAACCATCAAAACATGAAAACGGGATGCAATGGAAAAAGGAGGATGCAAGTTTTAAAGCAATACAAGGAAGCAGATAATCCTGTGAATTTCGCTATGATTAAGGGCTGGGATTGCGGAAATTTCGCAATCATAGCGAAAATTTCGCAATCCTAAATAAATTGGAAGTTATGCAGGGCTAGCTTGGTTTGGGGCTACTGTGTTGTCCTCTCGTTTTAAAATGATACAGTACGTATTTATAGTTCCATACCTTCCAAACTAGGTTTAATGCCATTTATTGTTGTTCCTTCAAATAATACTACAGCTTTGTGTGGTTCGGGCAGATGCTTAATGCTACGTAATCGATATCCTTGTGATGTCATTTACAAGCCATTGAAATGTAGGTCGAGTGCTAGGTTTTTAAACCGAATAATTGAATGCATAATACTTGTCTCTGACTCAAATAGAGGGTTCTAGGGTTAGGTTTATAGCTAAACAAAGATCCGGTTTTGGCTTTGACTATACGCCACTTGCCATAATGCGAGGAAACACCCGAGGACACTTCATTACCCCCCATGTTATCGTTAACGACTCAAACTTCAAGGTTACCATTTCACACTTCACTTTCACCATTACGCTTAGTCGCAAACAAACAACTTCACCGTTTTGAATCAAATCCAGAATCCAAACAAAAGCCTCACTATTTTCCAAACACCGATGCAAATCATTCATGATGAAACCCATCCCCTTGTTCGAATTCCTAGGACCGCTTATATCGGCAGAGCTTGACTACTATAGAGGAGGAAACTTAAGGATACAAATATTGTTGATTCGACCGTGGACTGGGAAAATTTTCCAAGGTAAGCCTCCACCAACTCTTCCCATGTTTTAACTGAGCCATATGGCAATGATTCAAACCATGTAGCTGCAATATCTCTCAAAGAGAAAGGAAAGAGTTATAACTTGATCACCTCTGGTCTCACACCATTTGGGCTTTTATTCATGTCGGGCCCTCCTAAGGAATCGCCCATGTGCTCATTAGATCTTCGCAGATTATTTATAAATTTGACTCGTGCACCATGGTGATCAATGTTGGAGCCAAACAAAATTGTTAAATGATATAAGAAGTCGCCTAACTACCGATTATTCTTCGATAACTCGGTCTCCAAAAATCCTCCATCAGATCTTCATAAGAGGCCTTCGCCATTGCTTCTCAGGCAACCTGGTCTCGACCCATTCTTTCATCTGCCATAATCGTTATTTCTGCACTTCTGACCTACCTTAAGTTCCTCAATGTTCTTTCCAACTCAGTATCTAAGGGAAACAGATCTGATTTGGTTTCCTGTGCATGAAACAACTTCTTGAAATGGAAATATACTGAGATTAAATGGAATCAATGGTATTAAAAATCATATATCCCTTAAGCTCTCTAAAAGATCGTAGTTGCCACTGCTGTCAAAACTCTTTTTGTGAATTTATTTTATGAAGTATAGAAAAATGTTCAAATTATCATTTCTCTCTTTTGTCAGAATATTGATTTTGTCAAATCCTTTCAATCCCCGACAACGACGCCATAAAACTTGTTTGTCTGTGAATATATAGACTAAACCTTTCAATTTTTATTCCTCTACTGAATCCTTACAATTCCCCTGCAAGTGTACCAAAATTGGAGTAAGTTGTTTAAAAAGTAGAAAATGGTCTAATGTTCTTGAAATTATAAAATGAGTTTAGTCTAAGACACTCGTGAAGTGCAAACAGTTACAAGTAGTAAAAAAGACAAGTCGAGATATCATTCCCGTATATTTGACAAGGATTTTAAAATAAACTAAATTCTAACTACTCAAGATCCATAATGGTTTGACTTCCTTATAAATTCAAAAACCATGTTGGTTACACTTATCCTATATGATGTTTCTATATTATGGACAAAATTCAAAATTAAACAAATAAAATAAATTGACCAACTCGCTTCTCTATTAGAATGAACACTAGCAAGGAACTGTTGTGAAATCTGCCACCGACATCATAAATATTACCGTGACTTTCTCCCGATTCCGGGATCTCGATTTGTCAAATATCTATAATAACATAAATTGATTTTTAACTTCACTAATTAGATGTCCTCGCTTTTCATAAACAAAGGATCTAATAAGTTACTTGTATTCGTATCACTTTTGATAAGATTCCAGGGCATTTTTCTTTCAATACTTCATACCCATTTCAGTGGACTATAGATTTCTTTGTCCCAAGATATGGCCATCAGAAACTTCTTACAAAATGGTCAGTTGACCCATCCTTTAGATATGATGAAATTCTTCATTTCCTTGATTATATCTCAGCTAACACGGGATCGGGATCTTTCCATCATATCAAGGTGAAATCTCTTATTGTTTAAACCGATAAATAATCCAACTCAACTTCAAACCATGAGCGAATTGAAATTTATCGAAGTGAACTCTTAGAGCTCCTTAGTTCTTCAATAATAGTCTAACATACCCCCAATTCAATGCTCCAAGCTCTCAAGAATCTTCATCTCTGTGTCACTCAGAGGGCCTCCTAGAAATCAGAGCAGGATACAGTCCTTTGGAGAGTATTCGATACTAATATTGAGAACAATTCAATTCATGAACAACATCAACCAAATAAAGTCCAAATCCAGAAAATTCCTTCTAATTTATGCAAAAAAGACTATAACTAACAACAGATCCATTCCAAAGTGGGAAGTCGTGGCTTCTCAAAAAACTCGAATCACAATCGACTATGGAGTATTTATCACATTCCACTCCGTAATCGTAAATAAACTGAAAGAAACGAATTCCAGAAATTCTCCATACTTCATTAATTCCAGGTAGTAATTGGAAAAGAGATTTAACAATTTAATCCAGCTTCAAAATTCAAAACAGATTACTGGTTCAAATCCAGAAAAGAAAAAAAAAATCAAAACACTTCTAACTAAATCTTCTAAAAATATACAAGTGAGTCTTCTTCAATCCCCCAAGAATCTGGGTTCCGGAAGAGCTACTTTCTCCTGACGCAAGGTCATCTATTTATACATTTCTAGAAATCACCGATCTGTAAGCTTCAAGTGGATTTTGGTTAATTCAATGGCCTAAATTACTATTCAGTTCGTGACCTCGAAGGAGCTTGTCGCAACCGAAAGGTAAATCTAAGTTTTTAAAGTCTCGTCGTGACTTCAATTGTTTGTCACAATCTTCTTATTTCAGGTTTGGCACATGGAGTCGCGACTCGTGTCTTCGTTACAACACTCTGTTTTTACATCATTCATTTGGTCAGTTGCAACTAGTTTCTTTGTCGCAACTTAATTTGTTGCCCATCCCCTTGATTCTTATTCCAACTAAGTTTTCAGTTGCGACATGAGTTTTGCCTAGAGTTTCTTCATTCTCTGGAATCTTGTCGCGACATGAATTTCTTTGTCGCGACTAACTTTTGGCTTCACCTCTTTTATTTCTTCAGGTGTGTGTCGCAATCTTGAAAATCCCTGTTGTTTTCTTTTACTTAGCTTTTTCTTGAGAATCATCCTTTTTTTAGTCACGACTTGAATTGTTTTGTCGCTAATTGAAGTTTTTTTTCCATGTCACAACTTTTGACCTGCCCTTCCTTTAGAGCCGAAGTTCCGTGTCGCGGACATAGTTTTTGTCAATACACTATTTTTGTTGTCGCCAATTGATTCCCGGCTATACCTTTATGTTGCGACATCGCTGTCAGCTTCAGCTTCCTTCAAGCCAGACTCAAAGCCGACTGTGAGAATTCTCGTCGTGACATACAAATTCAAGTCGTAACCAGACATTTCTTTCTTGATGCAATTTCAAGCCATGATTACAAAAGATAGGTCACGACCCAATTATATGTTCTACTTCTCACTTCTGTCTCTCAACCTCTTTCTCGCTACAACAAATACTGCGGTATTCACTGCTTTCTAAGCACACCCAAGAAGAGGTCTTCACAATTTCTGGCTTATAACTCTTCTTCACCCCTGCCCCTGGCTGTGAGGGGCTTGCCTAAACATAGTAGCAACATGAGTTAACTGTTTCATCACCTTTTCATGTCGAGACCTGAAGCCTTTGTCGTGACCTCAAATGATATCTTCATCTTGTCAACATGTCGCAACATCGAATTCCTTTGTTGAAACTTGGTCAGTTCATAAAGCTATCATTCTTTGTCGCGACATTATTTTTCTATTGCGACAAGAGTTTTCTTCTTTCGTTGTTATGGATATTAACGATGTCGCGACAAGATCCTTCTTGAATCTTTTCTCGGTCTCAAAGATTCGACCTTTGTCGCAACATTTTCCTCGCCCCAAGATCACTTCGTCAGCGACTCGATTCTCTATCGTGAACCAAGTTTTGTGCAATCTTCATTGTTTCCTAAGTGACATATTACAAAACGTGTTGCAACGTATTTTAGGCTTTTATCTTAGACCTTGTAGAAACATCACTGTGTCGACTTAAAAACTTACCGGGTTTTCGAATCCCTTTATCTCGACCTCAAAGTCTATCGCGACCTAGTCATTTGGTCATATTTTTCCGGTCTTTGCATTTTGCTTAATTTCGCTTATAAAACCTACAAAACATAAATTTGGTATGGTTTCATATTTCTTACATAAAATATAAGCACCTATGATTTCCCCTCTCTCTCTCTCTCTCTCTCTCTCTCTCTCTTCATATAACAAGTCATAAAAATGGGATTTGCGTGAGATTTAGGCTTTTCACCTACTATCTTACTCAATTTCACTTCGCCCCCTTTTCTTTTCTTGTTTCTTCAGTTGGTTGCTCAGTCTCTGTTCTTACTTCTGGTCTTTCTTCCTCTTGCGCTACTCCTGACTGAGCCTCCTAAATAGCTTCTTCCACAATCTCTAAGTATTCTTCCATTATTTCATTTAGGTTCGGAACCATATTCGATGGTTCAAACATGGTTGAAATATGGTTTGGGGATCTAGGGTTTTCGAAGGAAGAAAAGAAAGGGATTTTGTGAAAGTAGATGAGTGGTTTGATGGTTTATGAGGAGGGTGGCCTTTCAGATTTCAAAATTTTCTATTTATAGGCCAAATGATTGTTTGTATTTTTCTAATCTTCGCAACATTAAAAATTTATGTCGCAACATAAACCTTAGGATTTTAGGCTTAAGTTATCTTGTGACATATAATTGTTGCGACAAACAATTGACCTAGGGTTTTTGGAACCTATGTTACGACAAAGAAGAATAATGTCGCGACATAATTCAGTCAGCTCAAGTAAAATAATGTTGCGACACAAAAAGTATGTCGTGACAAAATTTCCTACAACTTTAAAAAGGCTAAACCAATATTTGTCGCAACAAAGAGAAATAATGTCACGACATAGTAGAAATAATGTCGCGACATATTAGAATTAATCTCGCGACAAAAGAAAGTATGTCGCGACAATTCAATGAATTTTCCTCAAAATTGCACACTTAACATTTTTCAACCTATCAACACAACAAATAGTATGCAATACATTCATACCACTCAAAATATACTTGTTAAGACACATCTGACATCAACGAACCTCAATTCAAGTATGAACAACACATTTCATTTCTTCACTCAATATAATTCAACATGATGATGGTCAAAATATTCAAGGAATGGGTATAACAAAGCGAGTATTCTTTCGCTTATAAAATGCACTCCCGAAACTTCAACTACAATATCACAAAGAACAAGTAGGAAAAGTATAAACTCCCCTTGTTGCACCTTTCAGATGATGAGTCTAAGAATGATGTTTCCGTAAATAAATTCAATACTATTTCATTCTCTTGAAAAATCAACAAAATCACAAAATAAAATTTCAAACAAAAATTAAAACTAAATTTCAAACACATAAAATTTAACAAAAACTGCTAACTATGAAAAGTAAAATCGCTTGGTCAGCTTCCCAAGAAGTCGTCATTAATGTCTTTAGTTAGACATTTGTTGCAAAATGTTTTTCTTTTAGCAAAATTCTTCCATCTCTTTCCAAATATGGAACTAATCTTCATTTATGTTCCTTCCAAGATAATGTTTTAATCTCTTATCATTCACTTTAAACTCATTTCCATAATTAGTTTTCAATGTTACTACTCCAAAGGGTGTTCTTGCTACTACTGTGTAAGGACCACTCCATCTTGACTTCAGTTTTCCTGGAAAAAGTTTGAGCTTGGAATTGTACAGCAAGACTAGCTCTCCTGCTTTGAATTCTCTCCTCATAATTTTCTAATCATGCCACTTCTTTGTCTTATCCTTCTAAATTCTGGCATTATCTCCTCAACTCTACCAGTTCATTCATTTGGAGTAATCTATTTTCCTTGGCAGCTTGGAAATCACAATTCAGTTTCTTGATGGCCCATATAGCTTTATATTCAAGTTCAAGAGGAAGCTGACAAGGTTTCCCAAATAAAATCTTGTATGGGGACATTCCAATGGGAGTTTTGTAAGCAGTTCTATAAGCTCACAATGCATCATCTAGCTTTATAGACCAGTCTTTTCTGCTTGAGTTCACTCGTTCTAGAATCTTTATCTCCCTATTGGAAATCTCATTGCCCATTTGATTGAGGGCAGATAAGCCAATCCCATTACATGTTTGATTCCATATCCGAGTTTAAACTCGTTTTCAAAAATGACTCTTATCACTGGCCTGGTTGGTTCTCGTGTGCTCCAAATCACTTCAAAATATTTCTTCAATAAACCCAACCAATCGTGTTGGCATCATTTATAGGATTGCTCATTGCTTCCACCCATTTTCGATACATAACTGCGGGGCTAGAGAATGTATAGATTTCCAAATGAGGATGGAAAAGGCCCTAGCGAAGTCTATCCCATACATAAAAATTCAGACCACCAGATTCCTAGGCATCTCATTTCTTCTTTCCCCATTCTCTGACATTTATCACAATGTTTCACCTATTCAAAATAGTCTCTAAATAGAGTGGGCCAATAAAAACCTTATTGGAGAATTTTATGGGTTGTTCTATATCCTACAAAGTTTCCTCCATATGGTGATGCATGACATTTATCCAAAATTTCCACCTGTCGCTTCGTACACATCTCCTCGATAATCATATCTTACCTCTTCTAAAAAGTAGCGGGTTATCCTAAATATGTAAAATTTGTTATCGGGCTCAATTCTTTTGCCGTAACCTGAACTCGTGGCATAATTCCACAAAGCATCTACAATATCGCATACTGTGTGGTACTTTAAATGAGCAACAAAACAAATGGGCTTCATCAGAAAGTTTTCTCGCTATTTCAATTCCTTTTCCTCTTCAGTAGGGGTCTTTTCCACTTCACAAATGATTGAAGTTATCACATTGTCACTACCTTTTATGTCTTTGATTTCTAAATCAAACTTCGCAGTTAGCAATACCTATCTCGATCGCCCCTGGTTTGACATCTTCTTACCATTAGATATTTAATCAAGCAAAGATGATCACTGTGTATTATAACATGGGACCCCAATATATGGGTCCGAATTTTCACAAGCAAACACCATTGTCAAGATCTCCTTTTCCGTATCGTAGCAGTTCTCAGGCCTCATTGAAGGTTTTGTTGGCATAGTATATGACCTTGAATATATTCTCATATCTTTGTCCCAATACTGCTCCCATTACATAGTCACTGGCATCTCACATTATTTCAAACTCCTTGTTCCAGTCAAGTGTTACCATGATGGAAGTTGTAACCAATCTGAACTTAATTTCTTCAAATGTAGATCTGCATGATTCATCAAAATCAAACTTTGCATCTTTTTCAACAGTCTACATAATGGTCTAGAGATTTTTTAGAAGTCCCATATAAATCTTTTATAAAATCCAGCATGTCCTAGGAAATGTCTTATCCCTTTAACTGTTATGGGTGGTAAGAGAATTTTTATGACATAAACTCTTGCTTGGTCTACTTCTAACCCAGCTGCAGAAATCTTATGCCCCAAGACAATACCCTCTATTACCATGAAATGTCATTTTTCCCAATTCAAAGCTAAATTTTTGTCTTGGCACCTCTGAAGTATTGTTTCCAAATTTTCTAAGCATTTCTCAAAACTGGATCCTTATACTGAGAAGTCATCCATGAAGATTTCCATAGCCTCTTCCACCAAATCTGAAAACATAGACATCATACATCTTTGAAAGGTGGCAGAAGCATTACATAATCCAAATGACATCCTTCTAAAGCAAAGGTGCCATAAGGACATGTAAATGTAGTCTTCTCCTAATTCTCAAGGGCTATGGCAATCTGGTTGTATCTAGAATATCCATCAAGAAAACAGTAATGGGGGTGTCCTACTAACTTGTCCAACATTTGGTCAATGAAAGGTAAAGGATAATGATCATTTCTTGTAGTAGTATATTTTTCGGAGTCTATACACACTCTCCATCCTGCCACAGTTCTAGTAGAAATCAATTCATTCTTCTCATTTCTAATAACAGTGAATCCACCCTTCTTGGGAACCACATAAACTAGGCTCACCCAAGGGCTGTCTGAGATTGCATATATAAAGCCTGCATTCAACCATTTCAATACTTCTTTTCTGACAACTTCTTTAATTCATCGGATTCACTTTTGATGTTCAATGAGGTTCTTCCACGTGAAGCCCCCAACCTCGGTGTCCCGTCGACTCACTCGTCAACCTCGTGACACCTATGTCTCATATCGTGAGACTCATACATGAGTAAAAATGGCCACATTAGCCTACACATCAATACTCACCAAAATACATCAACTATATTACCATAGTTCAAGAGTTAATACATCACTCTTAATACAAACATATATTAAAATTTAAAATTCTAATACATGTTATACAAAAGATTCACTGAAGCCATGTCGACTTTCTTCCTCAAAGCATGTTCTCGTGAGCGTCCCTCTCGAACACTTCAGACCGAATAACGATTCGATAAAGAAGAATGCCCAAGAGCGATAATCTCCTACATGGGTTACTCCCCACCTAAGTGTACATGTAATGGAAACCAAACACACTCAAGCAAATACATGATCCTACTTGAATGTCTACAAGCCCAATCCCATGTCTCGAGTCCTCACCGACTCCCTCACACATGCCTAAGCCAAATGTGAGAAAATACGCTTTTCAAAACAAAGGTTTTTGCTCGAAAAACTTACTAATGAAGTTTCAGAAAATCTATCGGACAACCCTCCGAGCGACTTGTTATAACTCTCCGAAACAATTCATGGGGCCCTCCGACGTGAATTGTTGGACAATCTCCCAACCCAATTCTCCGGAAAATCTTCCATTGAAATTCCTTTCACAACCATTTTCCTTTTTATTTTTCTTTCATGTCATGCACTCACACCTATCGTTCTAGGGTGCCCCGAAGGCATACGTGAATGCACATGCCATTTCCAAAAATTCATGTTACAGAAATCATGCATATATAACAACTTCACATATTCATCACATGTTATTCAATTCATAACAAGAATATCAAAAATTAGCCCAATACTGGCTAATAAACAATCTAAGCAATTCATTTTGAATCACCCAAGCAACAAAAATCACACACAAATCACGTGAACAAGAAACCTGTGTCTCTGAGACTGCTCACGGCCACCTAGGATTTTCTTCACTGGCCCAACATTTGAGACCGAAACACGCCATCCAGCCTTAACAAGTCTCTCATCCATTAAAATGGCTCTGAATAAAGAATAAACCAAGTAGGAAAAAATCACTATCTCTTGGAGTTGTTGGAACTCCATAAAATTGGTGTCCACGCGTAGCTCCTAGCGTATCAATTGCTTCTGCTCCAATGAGAATCACGATCCGAACGCCAGAAATCTGTATATATTGCTCTTTCTCTCTCTAAAACCGCCTCTCCTCATCGCCTGCTTTCCAAAGAAATGGAGAAGAAGGTGAAGTTGTCTTTATTTTTAAATCTTTTCACTTAATTCCCATTTCCTTGTCTCTTTAGTTTTGACTTTAAATGCTTTGACACTTGGCTTCACTCCAGTTTCACTTATCTCCATCGTTCTCACTAATCATGCGACATGTGTCACATGGGTACATATAGTAGGTGACTTTGTCACATCACATGCCTCCTACAAGTTTATAATACAAAGACCACATCCAAGGCTCAAAAAATATGAAATTCGACTGCTCTCGAATTCACCAAATTCAGACATGGTAGCCTAGATTCTCACGAGACGATTCCAATCTGAAGTCTCAAGCCACATCTCGAGATCTAAAAATTTCGGATTTTGACCGAAATTATTTTAATTTTTTCATGTAAATTAGAATTTTCTGCTTTTACATTTAATATCTTCCAAGAAGATTCCTTATGGTATGCAAATAAAAGGATCGATTCCTTTCAAATTCTATCGATCAAGCAATTATCTATGTATTTTCTGAAGAATTTAGAAGTTGTTGTTCTTCAAGCTCGGGCCATTAAAATTTATTATAATAACAAGTTTTTCTTTTCCTGGTTCTAAGAAAGCATACTTCAACTGTCTGGGTAATTCCTTCAAGGTTAACCCTTTTGAACTTGTTTCCGTTTCTTTTGCCTTTTCTTCATTGCTGCTTAATTTTTCTATGTTGTTCTCATTCAAACTTAAGACTGTTTCCTTTAAATCAAAACTGGAATTTAAAAATTCAAAATCAAGATCATCAAGATACTGGAAATTCATCTCATTTTCATTTATTGAATTCTAATAATTACAACCAAAAGTCAATTCGAGACTGAATGGAACTACTATTTCTACAGTCTTACAATCTATACTTTCACATTCAACCTAAGCTCGTGCTTTTGTTCAAGTCAAGTGTATCGTTTCTTTTCCCCACCCCGAGAGAGTGAGTTCCATTTTTAACATCTATCATGCGTGTCCAAAGTGGGCCAGAGTTCTTCCAAGTAGCAATGGAACTTGTGTATCTTCCTCCATATCCATAACTACAAAGTCCTTAGGGAAAGTGAATTTTCCCACCTCAATGAGTACATCTTCAAGGACTCCTTTTGGTTGTGCCATTGTTCTATCTCGCCATTTCAAGTGATACTCAGGAGGAGCTCCCCAAATCCAAGTCTCGCCCATCGATAATGGCATCAAGTTGATGCTATCTCCCGAGTCACACAAAGCCTTCTTCAATTCAAAATTCCCTATGGTGCAGGGAATGGTCAAGCTGCCAGGATCTTGCATTTTCACTGGTAACCGCCTCTGGATCACTGTACTGCATGTTCCTGTCAAATTTACCACTCCTTTTTTAGCATATTTTCTCTTCTTACTCAGAATGTCCTTCAAAAACTTGGCATAGTTAGGCATCTGCTTCAATGCCTCAACAAAAGGAAAATTAATCTCTATCTTCTTTAAGACATCCAAGAATCTAGAGAATCAAGCCTCTTTTTTTTGCTTCTGCCTCTCGAGGGAATGGAACATGCTACGAAAGCTTTATTCTTCCTGTTTCTTTTCACCCTCCTTTCTCCACTTACTCGCTCACAAGATGCACCCTTCTTTCTCACCCTTCAAACAAGTCCGGGAATGCTCCTCAACTTGGTCTATTTTCCGCTTTCTTTCTTCCTCTCTACTTTTCAGCCTTTTCTTTTCTTTTTCTTTTTGTTTTCTACTTCTCTACCACTTCTAAGAGTCACCAACATATAACTCAGGATTCTTCTTTGTATCACTCTGGGGCATCCTTGACCGATTTCGCATTGCCAAGGCCAACTCCGCCTCTACTTCAGGTCTTCGTATTTTTAAGAGGAAAATTCATAGCTACCAAACACATCTTTCAGGAGCTTTTCCTAAAATGCTACTAGCTCAGCAAATTTCTACTTATGAATATTTAGTAGCCTCTTATTTTTCTCCCATGAATGTCAACATCTGATCTTCAAAGGATTAAGATTCCTGTCCCCGATTTTCCTCGTCTCTAACTTTGTTTACATCGTTTTTAGAACCTATGTGCAGTATACTGTTGTAGAAAATTCTCGCACCGGTCTTGGACTTGTCGTGCTTCAACTCCATAAGGAGAAATTCTCATGGTTCTTGAGTGTTGGTGTGTAGTGAGTTGGAAAGTTGAGGTTTGGCTTAAAGTTGTAGCTTCTATTAGCATTGAGAAACTGTGCCTCCTCAACTTGATAAGGACCCTCATGGGCTAGTCCCTCATAAGCACTACTCTTCTACTCATTTCTTTCAATTGTTCCCACTTCATATGCCGAGTGCATTCTTCATCTTGGTTTCCCATCTTATTCATCAATGCACTGCTTTGCTCCTATGGCGCTCATTCCCATTAAGCTCTATCACCCCACTCTTCGCATGTTGTCGCTCCCGGTCTTAGATGGAGCCTCTATAGGTCGCATCTGGGCAAGACCTTCAATCAACTATTTTGCCTCTTCAACACTCTTCCTCTTGAATGCTCCACAGCAAGCTGCATCAATTATACCATTGGAGGTGTACTTCATATAGTGATAAAAGATGTCAATTTAGGTGGTCAAATTCATTCCATGCATTTGGCATCTTTTCAGTAATCTCTTATATCTTTCCCATGCATTATAGAGACTTCATCCTCTCCTTGTTTAAACACTATGATTTCTCCTCTTTTCTGAAGGGAGGGCAAGAAGGAAGAATCTACTCATGTAAGCCTCCACCAGTTCTTCCCAATTGTTCACTGATCCATACGGCAGTGATTCCAACCGAGTAGCTACCACATCTCTCAATGAATAAGGGAAAAGTTGCAGCTTGATCACCTTTGGTCTCACCCCATTCAACTTCACTGTATTTTCCATCCTCGTAAATCTTCCCATATGCTCATTAGGGTCTTCACTAGGATGGCCAGTGTATTGATGCTGCTACACCATTGTGATCAAAGTTGGCTTTAACTCAAAATTGTTAGCCTCTATAGCAAAAGCTGTCCTCACGCAGAGTATTCATCTTCAATAACCGCCCCAAAAATCCTCCATACCATTCTCTGGCTCTATCCTCCGCACGCTTCTTCCTGAATGTGTCGCAAAGATCACCTCTCGCTCCGCCAGCTGTTGATTCAACACTTTTTACTTTTCTAAGATTTCTCAATGTTCTTTCCAATTCTGTGTCCAAAGGCAGCCATTCTGCTTCTGGTTTTCTATGCATGAAAAACACACTAAGATCAAATGAAATTTGTGGAAAACAGCTATATCCATTTAAGCTCATAAATACTTTCAGTATCTTACTCGGTTATTGAAATTAAAAATATTTTTGTAAATTTTTTGAATTTTTTGATAAAACATATAAAAATGTCCAAATTAGCAATTCTCTCTTTGGTTGGAATATTGATATATAAATTCTCCTTTCAAATCCCCAGGCAACGGTGCCAAAAACTTGTTAAAGACCAAAATATGTGTTCAACCAAATCTTCAACACGGCTACTAAAGATTATTAAGTCCCCGATAACGACGATAAAAACTTGTTAAGACCAATTTAATCAAGGATTTATCACCGCCATCAGAGACCCTATTTCAAACACAATCAAGACTAAAAACTTGTTAAGCTTAGACATAAAATATGTTGTTTGCCTTATCTGAGAAGGCTTCATTTGAAAATGTGTTTTGGTCTAGATCACTGCAAGTGCACAGGTCATACAAGTAATAAAAGTGGATTTAAGTTCAAATATCATTCCCACGAGGATTTATGAAAAATCTAAAGATCAATTACCCCATCTACTCAAGATCCTTACTATTTGAACTCCAAAGTTTAAATATGATTTGATTAAACTAAAGGAAAGTAAAACTACTTAAAATTCTATAACTATATAATAAGAATTCAAAACAAATGGGATTAAAAAGTTCACTGAGTAAAGTTAACACTGGGAAATAGATCAGTGTACATTTATCAATTTCTGCATCATTCTATAACATGGTTCAGCCATTAGTTTGAAATATGAACTTGTCAAAGATGTCAGGTAGTATAGTTTGTATTCCTCCATACACCATACATTTCACTGGTTAGATATCAATGTTCCTTCCAGATACATGAGGCTAATCAATTACTTGTAGGATATAATCGTCTTTCTAAGTACTGGGTATTTTTCTTTTCCACTACTTCACACCAGGACTGAAAAATTCTTGCCCCTATAGACAGGATAATGTAAGCCTCCTCCAATCTAATTGGTATCTCATCCTTCGAATATGATAAAATTCTTTATCTCCTTGATTAGATCTCTACTAACACGGGATCAAGATCCTTTTATCAAAAAGAGGAGAATCCTCTAATCAACTAAATTGATACAACATCCAACTAATCCTCACACCATGAGTAAATTAGTGATCTATCGAAATAGTTTTTCAAAGTTCATTAGTTCTATAATATTAGTCTAACATACCCCTAAGTAACTACGCCATACTCTTAGGAATCTCCATCTCTGTGTCACTCAGAGGGCTTCTTGGAAATCAGAGCAAGATACAATCCTTTTTTAGGTACACGCTACAAATATTCGGAATAGTTAAATTCAAGAACAACACCAATTAAATAAATTTAAGATTTCCAATTATGACGTTCTTTCAAATTGTGCAGAAAACAATAATTAACATCAATCCATTCCTAGAGGGAGCTCAATCTTTCAAAACTAGATTACATAATACAGTGACTAAATGATCAGGAAAATTCACTGAAATTGCAATCGAACTTAAATAAATGAACTCCATAAAATTTCCAAATTCCATTGAAACCAGACAGTGATGAAAACTAAAATTTTACAATGAACCTAACTCAAAACTCCAACCATATCACTACTCAATTCCAAGAAAAATTAACTAAAAAGCTAAACTATATCTAAACTAACGAAAAAGAAATAAAAGAAAAATAAAAGAAAAGCTAAACTATATCTAAATTAATATACAAAGGAGTCTTCAGCTACCCAAAAGTTCCAAGTTCGGCGGAAGCTGCGCACAATGCCCTAGGTGGTTATGTTTATAGATGTTTAAATGATGGGTCACACTTCGAAGCTGAAATTGTAGATCCCCAGTAGGTGGCTTTGTCGTGACATTGAAAAATTATGTTGCGACATTGTTTCGTGCCTTTTTATTGAATTATGTCGCGACATACCTTGAAAGTGTCGTGACATAGTTCTGCTGAATTTATCATGTAATTGTCACGACATGAGTGTCTTGTGTCGAGACATACTTTAGTGCCTTGCAACTTGAATACTCGAATGATCGCGACATAAAATCTTTGTTGCGATAATGTTTCCTTCTTGCTGCTCTTGATTGTGTCGAGACATAAAATTTCTTTGTTGAGGCAAAGTTTCTCACCCTTCAGCTTTGTTTTATGTCGCGACATAAATTACTCTTTTGCTCATACTATATCGCGACAGTCTTCTGTTCTCTTCTAGGTGCTTCTCTTCATCTTTTCATTATGTCGCGACATAAATTACAGTGTCGCGACATTCTTTCTGTGGTTCTTCTCAACCTTTGTCGCTACAATGATTTCCATGTCACAACAGAGTTTCTCTCAGTCGTATGTTGCTTTGTTGTCGCGACATAAAACTTTTCTGTCGCGACATACTCTTGTTACCTTGAAATGCTGACTTTGAACTTTATGTCCCGACATACTTTGAAAATGTTGCGACATATTTCCTTCCTTGATCTTTATCATTCGTTGAACTGTTTGTCGCGACCAACTTGTCTTGACTTGTCTCATTGCTCTGCTGATTCGTGCCACAGTAGGGTGATCTGAAATCAACAAAATTTGTATCCTAAATTCCTCCTACTGCCATAGTAAAACTACTGTAGTATAGCGGTTCTAGGGTCGAACTCAGGGATGGGTTTTCTTTGTACAAATGATTTGCAATGATTCAAAAATGGTGAATTTCAATTTGGATTTTCATGTTTGGTTAAAAACAGGGGAGTTGATGGTTTGCAAACTGAAAATAAGGTGAAATAAAATATAAAAAGAACTCCTTGAAACATTAGGCCCGCGGGTTTAGGTTCCCCAGGCTAACCGAGAGGTCCTCGGGTCCTTTTCCTCGCGTTGGGGAGGATGACATATAGTCATTTCCCGAATCGGATCTTCATTTGCTCTAAAACCTAAACCCTAATAATTTTCCTTTTTGATAGAAAGCATTTATTTAGCATTTATGGTTCCTATAGTAAAAATCTATCACCTTATTCCCGTCCTATGATGATTCGTAAGAATGATAATAATCTCGTGAATCTAATAATAAGCATCCAGATCTAAAAGATTACCAAGTATTGATAAATGAGGATGCATCTACAGTGAAAATATAACCCCTTAACCTACCTCCAGTGGCTCGTAAAGAGCAACTAATGGATATCAGTGTATCTAAAGCAAAGAATACATTGAACCCTAAAAGCTTGCTAAGTATTTTCCAAAGAAAGTACATCAAAAAGCTTTAAAGCTAGAGTTGCAAATTTGGGAACCAAAATGTCAAAACCTGCTGCGTGAAAAACAGGGGAACCAAAAGTTTACCTTAAAACCGTTGCCCGATGGCCCTCACTCTTCCAAGGAGGAAGAATTACAACCAACCATCCTCTGAGTTGTCATCTTTAGAGGTGTTTGGCGACCGAAAAGGAGAGAAGAAAGGAGAAGAGAGAATATGAGGCGAAAACGGGGCAGAAAATGGCGGAAGAATGCTTCAAATGAAAGTTAGGTTACAAAATGTTCATAAGGTGGCTTATACAAACATGTGAAATACCAAATTAACCAAACTAGAATAATTACAGTGAGGGTAGAAATGAGAAAAACCAAAAACGAGGTCGTTTGTACACAAAAACAGGGAGCAGACACTTTCGCTAGAAGCAAAATTTTCGCTACAAAATGTTCTTCTATTTTATGCTCTTCTTTCCTCTTGGTCTCTGATTTACGATGTTGAGTTTGACTCGAATTCTTCATGTTTGGATCGACTCAACAATTTTGGCATGATTAGCTCACAAAAACGCAAAATTTTCCACACAAAATACGTCGGTATAATAGTAGGAGACCTTAATGTGCAAATCGGGTTAATTAGAATGATTAGTATACAAAAAGCACTCAAAACCTATAATAAATAGGGTTCAAAATAGCACTTTTTGGGCACTAATCATCTACCATTTTCTGTCGCGGCATAGTTTTCTTTTGTCGCGACATTCTTTCTTCCCTTTTCATCTCTTTATGTCACGACATAGGTTTGATTGTTGTGACAAAACTCTATTTCCATTTGCTTGATCTTTGTCACGATAAAGCAAAATAATATCGTGACATTCTTTCAAATATTCTCAAACAATGTCGCAACATAAAAATCCATTGTCGCGACGAAGTTCTGTCTTCTGATTACCATTATGTCGCAACATTCACTTCTTTGTTGCAACATTTGTGACGCCCCAACCCGACACCTCGTGTCAGGAAAGGGTGTCACAGATCTAAGAACTATAAACCTGTTAACTTACATCATTCTAAACAATTATGAAAAAAAATATATAAATTATAATATCACAAAATAATATCATACCCCACCATTACAGTGATCAACATATTCAATTTCATTATATACAAAACATTTCATTGTTTTCAAAAATATATGTACATCATCTGAAAATAAACCAAAACATAATTGATGGGCACCTATTGTTATGTTGGCCTTTGCTAATGTGAGACGTCCTTTTCTATCACCGCCTCCTCGATACCTACATGGATAAACACCCATGCTAAGCTTCATAGCTTAGTAGGGATCCATAAGTATGGACGACCACTATAATGATCGTCACAAACACATGTGCAAATGCATCTAACTATACATATACATATACATTTAACCATATATGAAACAATACTTCAACCACTTATCACTAACATCTCAACATAAGGTAATAAATCATAACAATTCCACTAATTGATTTATTTGCATATTCATGACATTCATTAATCTTTAGCCTTATGAGTTATGCTTCATGTCTTATATCCTGTCATTTATAATTTCATTACATTTTTCATTTCATGTAATTTCCATGTTTTATGCCTTTTATAAACATTACAAAATTTTCACTCATCTCTTGTCATGTCTGCATATTCCAAAGAAGTGGATCATAGGACGGAACTGTATGTACCCGAATGCACTATCACTATACAAGACAGTGATTTATAACCTATATTGTATTGTATGACCCAAATGGGGTCACTCTATTTGTAAACTATATGTTGCAGCATTGTTATCCCTATAAGCATATCTATCTATCTAACTACCTGGTCATAAGCCAGCAATCAGTTTTATTATGTTTTCTTAACAATCTTTCAGATATTAGAAAAACATATCCCATATACATAGACCTTCGATATCATGTATACCTATGAGATATTCATTATCAAATAATCTCTTATAAACATTTTAACTATACTTTGCACTTTTTCATATAACAAAAATATACGTGTATTCTCTTTAGCTTTCATAACACATGTTATCATGATCATATTACTATGATGTATTATTTCATATAACAATAAATTTATATAACCTTTATAAAATTTCAGTTTCCATAACCAGTTCTGCCTAAACAGTTCGAGGCAGCTCTCAAGTCCATTTTCGACTACAATTTGACCTTGTAAATGGGATTGTTAGACAAAGTGATCTTCTAACCCAATATACTCCTATGTCTTAAGTTTCCTATGGTTCAAAAATCATGTCATTTGGACTTTTAATTTGGGAGATATGGTCCTAATATCCAAACTACTTCGAGACAGTTTTCAAGGACAGAATTGTTCCCTTACTTTGAAAACTTTCTTGGGACCAATGGGAAGCAATTTGGTTACACTTTCTTCATGAACATTGTTCTCCTAGATGTCTAGATTACCCAAAAATTGGAATCACTGCATTTGGATCAACCCATCCCAAGATATGACTTAAACACTCAAGGCTGGTCTGGATGAACCTTAATTGACAAAAAACAGAGCTCAACTTTGATGAATTTCTGGGTACAATGGGGTCCAAATCTGAATACACTTCCTTCATGGAATTTATTCTACAAGAATTATAGTTTACCTAGAAATTAGAATCACTCATTTTGGATAGCCAGCTTCGAGGATGAGCACAAACTCGAGGTACAGTCGACTAGTCGAGACAAATCGGGCCCGAAATTTGGATATATTCGGGGTTATGCCAATAATCGGACCTTTAGATATTTAGCACATTTGTAGATAAGAGACTTAAGATTCTCTTCAACTTAGAATCACACAATTCAGAGGTCTCTAGGCCAAGATATGGCCAAATAACTCACTTAGGGTTTGGGGAAAATTTGACAACATCTCCCTTACCCGGCCCTACTTCCCCCTTACACTAATTTCTTCACGGTTGAAAGAACCAACAAACAAAAAATACCAAGCAATTCATTGTAGAATGAAAAGCATAAGGGACCAATCCCTTCTGCTAGAGCTTACAGTCTTTTCAAGAATTTTCTTAATCTCCCTATTGGAAATTTCATCTTGGCCATTTGTTTGAGGATGATAAGCTAGACTCATTATGTGTTTGATTCCATACTTGTTCATGAGTTTCTCAAATACCTTGTTTCACAATGGCTCCTCCATCATATGATGCGGGTGCCCCAATGCGCTCAAAATATTTCTGCGTAAGAATCCACAAGCGTATTAGCATCGTTCTTAGAATGAGTTGTTGCTTCCACCCATTTGGATACATAGTCCACAATAAGGTATGTGCGATTCCCAGTGAAGATGGAAATGGTCCCATGATCTATTCCCCATACATCAAAAAGCGCACCGCAATATACCTTGCGGAGGCATTTCATGTCTTGTGCTAATACTTCATTCTCGACGATCACAAAGTTTCACCCATTCAAAAGGTCTTTGAATATGGTAGGCTGATAAAACCACGATTGGAGAATTTTATGGAGTAGTTTTGTCTCACCGCCAAAATGTCCTCCCGTATAGTGATGCATGACACTCATATAAGATCCTGCCTTGTTCACTTTCTAGCACACACCTCTTGATTATCATATCAGCTCCTCTTTTGAATAACAATGGATCATCCCATATATAAAACCTGCTGTCAGTCCTTAACTTCTTTCTTTGCTGGTAGCTTAATTCTGGTGGCATTACTCCACAGGCTAGATAATTAACAATGTTAGCATACCAAGGTGATTGGAATGAAAACTGGAATAACTGCTCATCTGGAAAATTTTCTGCTCATTTTGTTCCCTCTTCTTTTACAGTAGTCTTTTCAATTCTTGACAAGTGATCCGCTATCACATTATCACAACCCTTCCTGTCCTTGATCTCTAGATCAAATTCCTACGACAACAATACCCATCTTATCAGTCTTGGCTTAATGTATCGGCTGATCCCGGTCGACCGAATGGCAAGTCGAGGCCTGAAACCGGGCCTTCGATTTTATTTCTTTTTATTTTCCGTGTTATTAAATTTTCTTTTTCAAAAAAAATGTCGCGACCCGAATCCCCGGCCCGACCCGAATGGCGGATCCGAACCGGAGCCCGGTTTACTCCGACGTTTTCATTTACCTTATCAAAACATTTTATTATGTCATTTCTCTTTAGGTTTTCGATTTTGCAGAAACATTCTCAAATGGTAGGCCCACAAACATTTACATTTCATCAAATGCAATTTCAGTGAAGGCATTCTATGCCCTTTCAAAATGATAAACAAAACAAAACATTTCTTTAGAGTTCAACTATTTGTTCACAAAATATTCCATGTTCAAAAAGGAAATGATATGCATGGCGGGGGTATGTACTTATACGCGCGACTTCTTGCCTATATTTCTGACCCCGCGATCTTTGTCTTATTCTTATGCTGAAACATGCGCATAGATAAAAACTATCTGGCTAAGCATTTTCATGCTTAGTGGTTCTATACAGTTCTATTTCAATATTCAATTTAACTTGGCATGCATTTAACATTAAACCGTGCCTATTATATCAACAAATACTCATGCTATTCAATTTTGCATGCTTTCATTTTTACAATTCATTTATCATATCACAACATGCAATTTCAATGCATTAATTCAATTCACGATTCAATTTATGAGATTTAAGCGTATACATAAAATCCCATTTACACTCGTTAATGTTGGTTATTTCACTTTGACTATTCAAATCACATTTCTGACGGATTCCGTTTGATGAATCTCGCCTCTTATTCTCATTCGTTAATGTGCTTACACATTTAACAATTCGGTCTCCCATCATGACGGATGTCATTTGGTGCACCCCGACATATGGTATCACTTAAATGTCATACGCCATCATGACGGATGCCGATTGGTGCATCCCTCCAAGTGGGACATTGGATAATTTCGAGGTGCCTTCGTGACGGATGCCGATTTGTGCATCCCGTCAGGCGGTTCATTCGATATATCATTCAATTCCCACATTTATAGCCGGATTAGTTTAATGAATCCGTCTTTATCATCATTCATTCATTCGGTTTTCAAATATCACATTTCAATTCCATATTCAATTTCGTATTCACATTTATAGCGGATTAGTTTGATGAATCCGAGTCACTTATCATCATTCATTCATTCGGTTTTCAAACTATCACATTTCAATTCCATATTCACTTTATTCACATTTATGGCCGGTTCGTTTGATGAATCCGTCCTTATCATCATTCACATTCATTCGGTTTCAAATATCACATTTCAATTCCATATTCACTTTCGTATTATCTTTTTTCAGATATATTCAATCTATATTACTTATTTCATACCATTCACGTGCTCATTTCATATACTCATTTATGTACTCGTTTCATATACTCATTCATGTACTCATTTCATATACTCATTTATGTACTCGTTTCATATACTCATTCATGTACTCATTTCATATACTCATTCATATACTCATTTCATAGTTACTTGGTAAACTACCAAAATACTTGAAATAAGAATAGAGTCAAAGAACAAACCGAAGATTTCGGATATAGATTCCTTCTCTTCGATCTCGGTCCTAGGTTAGGCGATCATCACCCGTCTCAATCAATAACAATCACGCCACTCTTAGTTGATAAATAATTCTTAAACAATTTTAGTGAATTACAAGTTTATTTCCTTTAACGGTCTTGGGTTAAGACACTAAGTGCGCAGAGACCCGCTTCATAGAGGGCGGCGAGTGCGGTACATTTTTCACTTATTTCTATCCTTATTTGAACCCCCATTAATCACTTCTTAGGGTCCCTAAACATTCGGGGTACGAATACAGGACTTAACGGTGCAAAAATATATCAAAGCAGAGGAATTTCTTGGAAGTAGTGGTACCGATTACCACTTTGGTAGTCTGCATTTTCACTTGCCATTTGCATCATGGTCAGGTACCACTTTTTTGGTACCGGTACCACCTCTGAGTTTTGCCCAAAATGCTTAATTTTGGCATTTTCTACATTTTCTTCCACCAACCTTCTCAATTCGTCCCATATCAAAAATCCACCATAGGATGCAACAACCAAATGCGGTTTTAGAATCAATAAAAAATCTATTTTCCTCGGGTTAGGGCTTTTCAACCATATCGAATCAAAAGAATGAGGTTAGGGTTTGATTTTTCTCTGCCCTCTTTAAAATCTCCTCTTGTATGTTGCTTGGTCTCATAGGAGCAAGAAATGGGAAGCAAAACCAACCAAAGCCACTCCTCCTTGCAAACCCTAGATTTTCTCCCTTTTCTCCTTCGTTTCTCCCTCAAAAATGAGATGGCTCAAAAATGAGCTCCCAAAGACCCCTTTTGGTCTTTAAAAATCCCACTTAAGTGTAAGGCCATGTTTGGCCTTCCACCCTATTCTCAATTCTCATTTTTCCCCTTTTTGGTCTTAAATCCCTTCGCCTCCCCGATGTTATTAAGTAAATCATTTCATTCAGTGCTGCCATCTGCCATCTAATTCACTGATCATTTATTCTTTATAACAATTGACCCTTAGGTCCTCATTTTACAATTTTTCCACATTTGCCCTTTTTCACTTGGGTTTATTTCCGGGTTCACTCAATTTCTCATTTTTAGCATATAATATTAAATCATATGCTCACACTTTCAATTTACATTTCACAATTTATCATTTTATCAATTTTCCAGGAAAAAAACCCAAGTTTGGCTCAATTCATACCCGGAATATATAATAAAATTATTATAAAAATTCTAGGGTATTTTTGGGGCGTTACACTTAGCTTCTTTCTTTTCCATCAAATATTTAATTGCAACATGATTAGTATGGATGATGACATGGGATCCCAATATATAGGGCATGAATTTTCACATGCAAATACTATGGCCAACATCTCTTTTCAGTAGTTAAGTAGTTCTCTTGAGCTTCATTGAAGGTTTTGTTGGCATAATATATGGCCCTAAACATCTTGTCAGTTTTCTGTCCCAATACATCTCTCATTGCATAATCACTGGCATCACACATAATCTCAAATTCCTTTGTCCAGTCTGGTTTGGCCATGATGGGAGCTTCAACTAATCTGGATTTTATCTTTTCAAATGAAGATTGGCAGGACTCATCAAAATTAAACTTGGCATCTTTCAATTAATCCTACACAATGGTTTTGCAATTTTGAGTCTACGATAAATCTTCTATAGAAACCGACATGTCCCGAAGCACACTCCGCAGTTGTTGTAGGTGGTAAAATAGTCTTTAAGATGGAAACTTTTGCTTAGTCCACTTCCAGCCCTGCTGCAGAAATTATGTGCCCAAGGACAATGCCTTCTGTTACCATAAAATGGCATTTTTCCCAATTCAAAGCTAAATTTTTGTCTTGTCCCGGCACTGGTGGGAAGTATTGTCCTCAAATTTTTCAGTATTGTTCAAAATCGATCCATAAACTCGTAGTCATCCATGAATATCTTCATAACCTTTTCTACCAAATCTGGGAACATAGACATCATGCATCTTTGAAATGTAGCAGGAGCATTGCATAACCCAAATGGCATTCTTCTAAAAGCAAAAGTACCATAAGAGCATGTGAAAGTGGTTTTCTCTTGGTCCTCAAGTATAATAGTAATTTGGCTATATCCAGAATATCCATCAAGAAAACATAAAAGTGGGGATGTTCTGCTAACTTGTCCAGCATTTTATTAATGAAAAGCAAGGGAAAATGATCTTTTCTGGTTGCAATATTCAGTTTTCTATAATCTATACACACCTCCATCCCATTACGCTCTTGTAGGAATCAGTCTTATTCCTTTCTATTTCGATCACGTTGAATCCACCCTTCTTGGGAACCACATGAACTGGGCTCACCCAAGAGCTATCTGATATTGCATAAATGAAGCCTATATTTAACCATTTCAGCACTTCCTTCCTTACAACATCTTTCATTACTGGATTCAGTCTCCTTTGGTGTTCAACTGAAGTCTTTGCATTATCTTCTAGTAGAATTTTGTGCATACAAATAGAAGGGATCGATACTTGAGATCTTCTTACAATCGACTTTCAAGCAATCGCTTTCCTTGTATTTTCTTAGAATTTTAACAGCCTCTGTTCTTCATTCTCAGTTAATGCAGCAAATATAATTACTGGTTTTTCCTTTATTGGTTATAAGAAAGCATATTTCAAATGACTAGGCAATTTTTTCAATACCAACCTCTTCAAGATCGTTTCTTGCTCAATCGCTTTTCTTTGTCGCATGAATTCTCTCCGCATCGTTCATTCAAACTTAAGATTGTTTCAGATATTGCAACCGGAATGCAAGAATTCATAATCAATAATCTATTAAGATACCTGAAATTCATCTCATTTTCACATAAAAATGTTGAATGTTATAATCGTGAAGTTCGCTTCTAGATCGACTGACTAAAGTTTTCGCCCATACAATTTTCTTCTTCATCAAGACGATCGTGTCAAGCTTTTGTTGAGGTTGAAGTGCACTACTTCATTTCCTACTCTCAAGGTCAGCTCACCCTTCTTGACATCAATCAGAGCAGCTCTAGTTACTAAGAAAGGTCTTCCTAACAATAGAGGAACCTGTGTGTCTTCTTCCACTTTCATGACAACAAAATCAACAGGGAAAATGAATTTCCATACCTTGACCAACACATTCTCAAGGACTCCTTCTGGTTGTGCCATTGACCTATCAGCCATTTGTAGTGTAATTGTTGTTGGAGTAAGTTCCCCCAAACTCAACCTTCCAGACACTCGATAAGGGCACTGTTGATGCTGGCACCTGAGTCACATAAAGCTTTCTTGAATTCATATTTCCCAATTGTGCAGGGAATGGTAAAACTGCCAGGATCTTTCATCTTAGCTGGTAGGCTCTTTTGAATAACTGCACTGCATGTTGCAGTTAGGCTCACCACTCCTTCATCAGCAATTTTCTTCTTTTTGCTCAGTATATCCTTGAGGAATTTTGCATAGTTTGGCATTTGGAGGATAAAGACTCGGCAAAAAGGAATGTTAATTTCTATCTTCTCGAAAATCTCCAAGAATTTAGAAAATTGTTCCTCCTTTGCCTCTTCTGAATTCTTTGTAGGAAGGAACCGGCAGTGTGTAGGCTCAACCTTCTTTCGCTTTGTTCACAATTTTCCCTAAGCCGCCATTTTGCACTTTATTTTCGCTCGCAGCTCAACTTAAACCGCACTTTCTATTCTTTCTTCTAGTTTCTTTCCCTTCTTCTCAAGCCAGCCTTTCTATCTTTTCCTCGCCTCTGTTGTCAATTCCTTGCCACTCCCCAGCTAGACTGTCATACAGTCCCTTGGATTCTTCTGGGTGTCACTAGGGAAAGCATCCTTAGTTTTGTTTTGCAAGGTTAAGGCTAGTTTCCCAACTCAGGTTTCCAAGTTCTTTGTTTACACAGATTTGCTTGAAAATTCTTGTGTTTCGACAAATCGTTTAACTTCAACAAATTTTTATTCATGGAGGCTTAGCATCTGTTGTCCCCATGAATCTACATTTGCCCTCAAAGGATCGAACTTTTCGAATTCCTGATATTCATTTCTATTCTCTCCTTGTTGTTGATGCTACTTAGAACCTCGTGGATTATATCCTTGTCAAAATTTCGCCCCGTCTTAGGCCCCGTGATGCTCCTCCACCATAGAGAAGTTCTCATGGCCCCCTCGTTGTCGTGTAGTAGTGTAGGCAAGTCAGTTAAGCTTCTGAATGGTAGTTTCTATTCATCTGGGCACTCATTTCCTCAACTTGGTAGGATCCTCATCAATCGTCCCTCAAGACTTTCTTCTTTAAATGCCCCACAACAAGTCGATCTAACATATCTTAGAGGTATCATTCAGGAGTGGTGACACATCCATTTGGGTCTTCAAGTCTATACCATGCATAAGTACCTTCTTCAACACCCTTTTTGTACCTTTCCTAGGCGATATAAGCTTTCATCTTCCCCCCGTTTGAACACAATAATCTCCTTCTTCTTCATGCAAGATGGGGGAAAATTTGCCTAGGTAAGCCTCTCCACCAACTCTTTCCCATGTATTAACCGAGCCATGGGTAAATGATTCACAAGAAATTCCAGCTGCAATATCTTCTTATGTGAAAAGGAAGAAATGTAGTTTGATCACCTCTGTCTCACAATTACTTAGTTTATCTGTGTTGGCCATCCTAAGGAATCTGCCCATGTGTTCATTAGGGATCTTCGCAGGGCTCAGAATTGATTTTGTCGCACTCCATGGTGATCGTTGCTAGTTTCAGCTCAAAAAATTATTAGCCTCTATAGCAAGTCGTTTAACTGGTCAATATTCTTCGATAATTATTCCGGTCCTCTATTGTATCTTACATAGGAGGCCTTTCTTCTACTGTTCTTCAATTGTCTGACGCATTCTTTCTTCTACCATAATTGTTTTTTCTGCACTTCTAACCTTCCTTAAGTTCCTCAATGTTCTTTCCAATTCAATATCTAAGGGAAACAGATCTGATTCTGGCTTCTTGTGCATGAAATAACTTCCTGAAATGGAAACATATTGAGATCAATTGGAAATAGTGGTATCAAAAATCATATATCCTTTAAGCTCTCTAAAAGATCAATAGCTTATGCAGCCACTGCTGTCAAAACTGTTTTTGTGAATTTCTTTTATAAAATAAAGAAAAATGTTAAAATTAGCATTTCTCTCTTTTGTCGAATATTTATTTATTCAAATTCCTTTAAACTCTTAAGAATCCACAATATAAACTTAGTTTGTTCTGTTTATGAGCGTGACCAAACCACTCAATTTTAATGTTCTGGAGTGCCTTCCGCTTCTATAGCGACTGTGTTAATTGATTGAAAGCAGAAAGTGGTTTTATGTTCTTCGAAATTATAAAATGGTTTAGTCTAAGATTACTGACAAGTACGGTGTCATAAGTAGTAAAATTTTTGGATAAATTATATTTGTTCCTCTCATAGATTAATAGTTAATTTAAATCAATCTGGCTCTACATCCGTCACTAGTTTGTACTCGTGAAATGCCTTGAAAACTGGGACCAAAGATACATAATACTTTATATTACATTTAGTCTAATTAATATAGTTTGAACTAGCTCAAACAAATAAAATGGACCTAATCACCCTCTCGCCAGGAATTGACACGAGATGAAACCGCTGTGAACAGCCACCCTACATTATAATCTGATTTCTCTCAATCTCGAGTTTGGATCTCGATTTAAAGTCAAAGATGCCTCATTACCGTACCTGGATTTCCCTCTCAATTATTTCACCGCAGGTCCCTACTCAGCGCATGGATCTACTAGTTACTTATATTCAGAACACCCCTTTACAAGATTTAGGTAGCTTTTTCTTTTCAATACATACCCATTTCTTACATCGTTAGATTTCTTGTATCCAAGTCCCGGTCATTGCAAAACTTTCTACAAATGGTTGATGCTCATCCTTGTGATCCGATGGATTTTCTCTTCCATGATTAGATCCTCAACTAACACAGATCAAGATCTTTCCACGATTACAGGAAATCTCTGATGATTTAAATTGATAAATAATATCCTTCAACTTCAACTGTGAGTGAAATGGAAATTTATCTAAGTGAACTCTCAGAGCTCATTAGTTCATCAATGGTAGTAGCATACCTACAAATTGAATGTTCAAAGCTCTCAAGAATCTCCATCTCTGTGTCACTCAGAGGGCTTCCTAGAAATCAGAGCATGGAACAGTCCTTGATAGGATACTCTATACTACTATTGAGAACAATCAATTTAAGAACAACATCAATCAAATAAATCCCCAATATCAGGAACTTCTAGTATGTGCAGAAAAGACTATAACTAATGACAATTCCAAGTTAGTGGAAGCTGTGCTCATCAAAACTGCATCACAACGACAGTGGAGCATTGATCAAATACACCAGCAGTAGTTGCAATTAATCTAATAAGAAACGAATTCCAAAATTGGTCTAGATTCCATTAATTTCAGGCAGTAATTGGAGAAGAAAGTGAAAAATTAAATCTAGCTTCAACATTCTGAACAGGTTACTGGTTCAGATCCAGAAAAGAAAAATTAAGAAAAGAAAAGAAAAATCTACTCTAAAATTATACAACTGAGTCTTCTTTAATCCCCTAAAATCTGGGTTCTGGAAGAGCCTCCTTTACTAACGCAGAAACGCCTATTTATACATTTCCAGCCATTGGGCCTGATTCCAAGGCTCCAGGTGGATTTCCCCAAATTTAATGGCCCATCTTAGTTGAATCAAGTCACATCCAACGCTCACTTATTTGGCTTTGTCATAAACTTCCAAGTTTACTGTCAAATATCTTTCGCCTTGTTTTTGTAATATTTAGTCATTTGACTCTAATGTCCTCTCACACGACATTGTTCTTGTAGTTTTCTTCGCTTGGTTTTCGTGGCATGGAAATCTTGTTAATCGCTTACTTATCATGTTTTTAATCATCATGTTGCAATAATGATTTGGAATTGCTTCATCGTGACCATGTTTAGTTGCCAATAGTGATGACTTTTGTTGCGACCACATTTTCTTGTTTCCATGTAGTTGTATCGTGACCACAATTTCATGTCGCGACCTGGCTTTCTCTTCCTTTGCTTAATTATGTGTCGCAACAAAGTTTCTTTGTCGCAACATCATTTCTATTGCTAGCCACTTGAATCCTCGTCATGACAACTTTTTCTGGTCTCCAAGTGTTTGTGTCGCGACTACAATTTCATGTCGCGAATTCCGCACCGCTCTTTCTATCAATTTTGTGTCACACACCTTTTCATGTCGCGAAGACCATTTCGCGGTGACCACCTGATCCTCGGGTCACAACCTCCTTTCTCTTACAAGGCGACATCATATCTTTGTTTTTTGTCCTCAAGTGCAAGTTGCGAATACCCAATTGCTGATCTGCTTATTTTTCTTATTGCGACATGGAAATTAGGTCGCACAAGTTCGCTTTTCTTACCAATTCCCGTCGCGACTTCGTAAGCATGTCGCGATCGATTAGCTTGGTCTCCTCTTGCCTTGTTCTGTTTCAGCTTTCTCAAAACTTAGTCACTACATGTTTAAACTGTTCAACTCATTTTTATGTCGCAACATGAAATTCATGTCACGATTCTCTAATTAGCGCCTCTCAAATTTTATATTTTTGTCGCAACATCAATTTTTCTCCGATTAGGAGATCTATCGTACTGTCCAAACATCCATCCCTCATCGCGACCCTCTTCACTCATTGTTGCAAACCTTAGTTGTCTTCTTGCGTCGCTGAATCGATTCTCATTGGCCGAGACTGGTTGTAGCAAATTTAAAAAAATTCCTCTCGTGATGCATCACAAGGATGCATTGACACACTTAAAGCCTTATCTTATAAAATTGTCGCAATATTATCACTCAGGTCAAGACTTAAAATCGCTTAAATCGTTGAATTCCCTTGTCGCGACTCTTCAACTGTATGTCACCTAGCTTCTTGGCATTGATCTCATTTTCTTCTGGATTTTTACTGAAATTGTAGCTTCTTCTACATAAATCTGCAAAATATAAATTTGGTAAAATCTCCATATCTCTGCATAAAAATAAGTAATTACGTTGTAACACAAATCAAAAAAATGGATTAAAAATCAATGAGTTTTTGGCTCATCAGTATGTTAGACTACCATTGAAGAACTATTGAGCTCTGAAAGTTCACTTAGATAAATTTCCATTTCACTCACAGTTGAAGTTGAAGGGGGTTATTTATCAATTTAAATAATCAAATATTTCACCTTAATCTGATGGAAAGATCTTGATCCTATGTTAGTTGAGATCTAATCATGGGAAGAGAAAAATTCATCAAATCTAAAGGATGAGTCATCAACCATTTTGTAGAGGTCTTGTAATGACCCAGACTTGGGATGCAAGAAATCTGCATTCCTAAGAATGGTAGAAGTATTGAAAGAAAATACCTGCATCTTATAAAGAGTGCTCTGAATACAGGTAACTGATTAGATCCATGTCTTTGAAAGAAGGGGGACCTCTTAATCTAGTGAACTGAGGAGAAATCCAAGCTTCACATATTAGGCATTTTGATAAATCTGCATCCAAGATCGTGGATTGAGAAAATCAATGAATATAATGCGTAAAATTGACTGCTTCACATAGCCAAATTAGTGTCAATTTCTAGCAAAGACTGATTCAGTCCAGTTTATTTTGTTTGTTTTAATTCAAATTTTATTTTAATTAGATAAATATAATATAAGTATGATCTTATTTATAATTTTTGTTTTTAAAACATTTACAAGGAGGTGCAAATAATGTGGATCTTGAGTAGTTAGGGTAGTTGATTTTAAAATTATTGGCAATCTCTGAGGGAATGATATCTAGACTTACATCCAAATTTTTACTACTTGTACAACCTGTGCACTTGCAGTGTCTTAGACTAAATCCATTTTATAATTCCAAGAACATATAACCACTTTCTACTTTTCAAACAATTAGCTCCAATTTTAGTCCACTATGGGGGAACTGGAAGACTCTAGTAGAGGCATTAAAATTGAGTGGTTTAGTCTATACATAAACAAACAAACAGAAATCCCATACCTTTCGTAAAAAATCCCTCAAACCTTAGCTTCTCCTTCTCCTTGTTCCTCACTTCTTCTCTTGAACAAGGCTAGATCTCCAAAGCAAATGAAGAGAAATCACCAAGAATGGCTTCTCCTCTCAAACCTATAAATGTCCTAGCTCTCTAAAACCAAATGGGAAATGCTTCTTCTATAAGGCCATGTTTGGCTTTATCCCATTTTTGGCCTAATTTCTCATTTTTCTATTTAGTCATCACATATCATTCAATTTGCAAAACAACTTATCAATATTCTATCTTATCATAAAATCTTTTAGCTTAATGTCTCTTAAGTCCCTAATTTGACAATTGACCATTATCTTTTTTTGTACTTCTTTAATAATTCCAAAAAATTCAAATTTTACTTACATTATACCCTAAACTATAACAAACTACTACGGTATAATTTGGGGAGTTATAACATTTATCATTCAATCCCTCTCATTTTGTGTCGTGACAAAGTTGTGAAATGTCGCGACATTCTTCACTTCTAACTTGAGTTTAGCTTTATCTTTGTTGCGACATAGTATCTATTGGTTCCCTTGAAATTATGTCCTAACATTCTGAAATTATGTCGCAACATTTCTGCCTTAGCCAATTTTTCTGCTTTTCTTATTGTAATTGTTTCTTTTTCATTCAAATCCTGCAAAACATAAAGTTGGTGATTATTCCATAATTCTACATTAAAATAAATCATAAATCTCTAAAAATTGTAAGAAAAAAATGACTAAAAAAATATATGAGTTTAGGACTCATCACATATCCTCTCTTCGACTTCTCCATGCTAAACGTCTTTAGCATCTAAGTTATATAAGTAAACTGTGAAAGACCAAGCAACCTACCCGATCTATCTCTATAGATCTACATCCCCAATATGTAGGTCGCTTCTCCAAGGTCTTTCATCGAGAATGTTCTTATATTGACATATTGTATCTTTGAGACATCGTTTCCAATAATTAATATGTCATCCACATATAATATTAGGAATACAACTGCACTCCCACTAACCTTCTTGTACACACAATGCTCATCCGCATTTTGTGAGAAATCAAACTCCTTGATTATCTCATCAGATCGGATATTCCAACTCCTAGATTCTTGCTTCAATCCATAAATGGATCTATTAAGTTTGCATACTTTATTATCATTTCTAGGTGTGAAGATCTCTGGTTGTGTCATACACACAAACTTACTCTAGGTTTCCTTTGCCGAAAGTTGTTTTCACATCTATTTGTTGTATCTCATTATCATAATGAGCAGGAATGGCAAGGAGTATCCCTTTTGGATTTAAGAATAGCCACTAGACTAAAGATCTCGTCATAGTCAATTCCTTGTCTTTGACGATAACTTTTAGCTATCAGCTTAACCTTATAGGTAACCACATTACCTTCCATGTTTGTCTTCTTCTTGAAGATTCACTTACACCCTTTGGGTTTTATTCCTTCGGGTGGATCAACCAAAGTCCATATTTGGTTAACTCGCATGGAATCCATCTCTAACTTCATGGCTTCAAGCCATTTTTCAAACTCTGAACTATTTAGAGATTTACCATAGGTAGCCTCACTCAACCCCCTCGTGGGCACACGTTCCACCGGCTCACTACCGAGAAATCCGTATTTCTCTCGGAACAAAGACGCACCTTACTTCAGGCGTCGATGTGTCAGGTTTCGTATGATTTAGCCACATTTCATTGACATGAATAACAACCTTAGATTAAGTTAGTTGATATGTGTCTGTTTGAACACTTTGAACTTCACCAAGTTCACCCTTGCTCCCACTGCCTTCTCTTAGAAGAAACTCTTTATCTAAGAAGACTGTATACTTTGAAAAAAACAACTTTTGTTCCAAAGTGTTGTAGAACTGATATCCAATTGTCTCCTTAGAATATCCTATAATCAGACACTTATTAGATTTAGCTTCTAGTTTGTCTAATAATTTCGCATCTTATAAGCAGGATAACCCCATACTTTTAGGTGAGAAAAATAGGGATCCTTCTTAGTTCATATCTCATATGAAGTAACCTCAACTAACTTGGACTGGACTTTGTTTAACACTTAAACAGTAGTCTCATGTGCATACCTCTAAAGTGACTTGGGTAGATTCGCCTTACCCATCATAAACCTCACCAAGTCCAACAAGGTTCGGTTTATCCTTTTCACCACACTACTTGGTGCGGTGTGTAAAGAGGAGTCCACTTGGATAAAGCCTCATTATCCTGGAGATAACCCAGAAACTCTTAGCTTAAGTATTCGCCACTTGGATCTCAACTAAGTGATTTAATACTTCTCTCAAGTTGTTTTTCTACTTCATATCTGAATTCTCTGAACTTTTCAAAGGATTCAGATTTGTATCTCATCGGATACAAATACTCAAATCATGAATGATCATCGATAAAGGTAATGAAGTAGATGAAACCACCTCTGGCATTAGTGGACAAAGGACCACAAACATTGGAATGTATTAGGTCAAATAGTCCATAAGCATGTTCACCCTTTTCCATAAAGGGTAACTCAGTCATCTTTGTCTCATAAGCAAGATTCACATTTGTCAAATGAATCACAATCAAATGACCCTAAGCTACCACAATTGTGTAACTCAATCATGCGTCTCTTACTTGCATGCCAAGGCGACAATGCTATGAGTAAGATGATTTCTGATTATCTCCCTTTGGCCCTTTTATTGTCATTAACATTTAAAATTGGATAGGACATATCTAATATGTAAATCCCATTGCTTAATGTACCACTAGCATAAAAGACATCATAATGTAACAACCATTGTCACAAAATATAAATAAAAACCTCTCTTGTTTAAATAGGAAACTGGAAAAAAAAAGTTTTTCATCAATGCTAGGACATAACAGCAATCATCCAAATTTAAATAAAGATCACTAGGGAGGTTCAAAACATAAGTCCATAGAGCAGCATCTGCAACTCTTTCACCATTTCCCACTCAAAGGTCGGACTCTCCCTTGGTGAGCTTCCTACTGATTCCTTAGGCCCTGCATATCAATCAATATGTATGAGCCACAACCGGTATCATATACCCATGTGTTGTCAAGAGAAACAGTATTAACCTTAATGACATAAATACCTAAAGATGATGGAGCATCACATGCCACCTTCTTCTTGGATTCCAAGTAGGCCTTATAGTTCCTTTTCCAATGGCCATCTTGACCACAGTGGAAGCAAGTATCTTTCTGCTGCGCCCTTTGCCTTCTTTCCTCAAATTCCTTTTTTCCCCGCCTATCTTAAGCACATCGATCAACTCGGGTATGGTAGATATAATGTAGTATATCCTATAGTCAAGCAAAAACTATGCAAAACTATAGGGTAAATTGGCTAAAATCAAGTCTACACTCAATTCAAAATTCCATTCAATAACCCAATTGATCCAACCTCTCAATGTGTTTATACATCTTCAGTGCATGATGCACTAAGGATGTCCCCTCCTCCATCTTAGAACTAAAAAGCAGTTCAGAGACTTTGAACCTTTCAGTTCTCATCTGCTCATTATAATGTTCCCTTATATCACGTACTGATGAGTATCTTAAATACTCATTTTATCCCTATGCTTTAGTTAGTTTTTCTAGTTTTTATGTTAAATAAGTTCCCTAATGCTCTAAAAGTTCACACTTATGATCAGCCATCCATTCGTGGAATTTGCAAAAATTGGTGGAAAACCAAGCATAAGCAACAGAGAGGCTACTGAATTTTGATGTTTTCAGACATCATATGAGATTCTATTGCATCAAGCCATATATGGATGGATTCTACACTTCAATATCTTTCCAAGGATACCAAGAACACCGAAATTGGAGTTTGAACAAAGAAGTTATGCAAGTTCCAAAACTTGAAGAAAATCAGCAAACATTGCACCAACTTTAGCAGGAGAGGCTACTATATTTTGACTTTTTCAGACATTATATGAGCTTATATTGCATCGTTTCATATGGATGGATTCTACACTTCAAGAGCTTTCCAACGGGTACCAAGAACACTCCAAATCGCAGTTCGTATGACAAAGCTATGGGCCACGGGTTGGAGCAAAAATAGGATCGGGCAGCGAACGTCATGACGTTGAGAACCAACGTCGCGACGCTATAAACAGATCATCCCGACGTTCGACGTCGGGCCGCATCGACGTTGTGACGTTCGAGGTCAGTTCTTTGGGTGGATTTTTAGCCCATTTTGATCTATAATGGGTGGTTTTAAGCCTTCAAACCCGAAAGAGACGACGGAGGCGGCTAGTGGCTCGTAGAAGGACTTTGTCCACACTTTCGGGACCACAGGAGGTCGGGAGCCGCTTTTAAGATTTGGGAGAAGATCATGAGATTTGTGGAAGAAAATCCGAGACTCACCATCATTTGATCATTATAGTTTCTTCTCCCTCTTTTCTCATGTTTTATCCTAAGTTTATGATGTATCAAACCTCTATCATGCTTTAAATTCATAGATCTAGGGTTTTGGTTGTATATTGAACATGGGTTTTATATCTATTTGTTAATGTTTTGTTTTCTATTGTTTCTGTGAAGGCACTCTATTGATTCATACTTGCTCCTATTTACATATTGATTTCTCGCTAATCTCAATGTGTGAGTGGTCTTTGCAAGATCTCGAAGAAGGAGTAAAGAACTAGATATTAAAATGAATCAACTCTAATTACCGGTAGTGTAGAAATTATCGGTAATTAGGAGGCGTAGAGACTTCGATCTTAAAGCATCTCTAATGCTTAGGCTGAGCAGAAGCAAAGACCTAGTGTTAGTTGGTAGTTATTCGAATTTCGAGAGAGGCTTATAATTAAATTAGATAAGAGTCGCCTTTGAAAGTATTTTCATGAAACAATAGAGTAGAATTTTGACTAGATCTAAGAGGATTAACTGACGCACTAAGTACCTCAGGAATTTATCATCTCTGGTATCCCTTTAGTTGCTAACTTCATTAGTTAGATTTAGAAATTCTCTACATAGTTTAGCTTAAATTTTGTTTTACTAGCACAATTGTTAGTTTGGATATATTAGAGAAGTATTATAATTTCAAAATTCTAGCATCCCCATTTTCCCCTTGACGACATCCTATTTCTAGGGTACACTTTATTACTTGACAGCAGATATTGCAACGGGAATAGGCGCTCTTTTTATATTTTTATGCATAATTTTATATACACATCACAAAAAACGCCTATCACGTACTATGGAATATGCATCCACAATCTTATACTGCTTCTGAAACTCAACTAACATAGAGGTGTGGATAATCAATCCCACCCTCGCCCTATCAACCAAACGTTTTTTATATGCCCTTTAAACGTTGTCAGGTGCATTAGCAGCTGGGGATCGAGGTAGTGGCTCAACAATGACATAGGCTAATCTTTCCCTTTTGAGAACTATTCTCAAATTCTTTAGCTAGTCCAAGATGTTAGGCTTGGTCAAACTATTGGCATCCATAGTTGACTGCAAGTTCACATTCGTTAACATGGTTTGATTCTTATAGCATATATGTTAAAGAGATCATGTTAGATTGTACTTACGAATGCATAATTGTTATGACTTGATAATTACGCATTATGGCTCCCACTATTTTATTACGAATCATTAGCCCTCACTATTGATATGAGAGAACCTATATGGAGGTTCTCCTAATGGGTTGAGACTCAATATAACCAAGAATGACCTTAGGTTTTACCAACAAGCCAGCTCATGTCAAAATGTAGGTAACTTGTCCATACTAATTGCAATCGTATGCAATTAACGAATCTAATATCACTAGGAGTGACCTTGGGTTTACCCAACAAGTCATCTTGGATCAATAGGTAGGTATCCTATACCAATTTCAATTCGATGCAACTATCGAATCTAATGCAATCAACTGTTGATTTGTCCATTATCATTGGGCTATCAACTCATGATATGTGTACATCTTATGTACACTTACCCAACTATGTCTCTATCCAACATTAACCTTGGGTTTGCTCAACAAGCTAATGAGTTTAGTTAAGATCAACCCACTAATCAGGAAAACTCATTTCCATGGATAGAGCATGTCCTTATAGAGTAGGGCTTGGGTTTACCCAACAACCCTAATTTCCAGAAGAACTTAGGTTCACACCATATTAGTGGAAGATGTTAGCCTTAATATTAATAATGGAGGGGTTTTTTTAGATAAGTCTCATCATTTCATTAGCATGTTTTATCCATTCATCTCATGAAATTATAAAGATAGTTACTCTAACTATATGGCATGATTATGGACATTCAAAATCAAAATGGAATTAACTAGGTCAAACCTAGGGACATGCATAATTATTACAACCCATGAAAATAAATCAAATTTACATTTCAAGGTCTTCTTTCTTAGATCCTCCTCCATGCTTCTTTCTCCTTTGTATCTCCACTAACTAATTTTAATCCTATGTAATCTAATTACATATATTCAAAAGAAGAACCTCAAGTTACATTTGAGGGGGATTTAGATGAGAAGAGAAATACCTAGAGAAAATAGAGAGAGGCAGGGACACACATGCCATATTTACCCAAAAAGAAATAATAATCAAATGCAATATGTTCAATCACCATTGGGCAAAGTCCATAATCATCCATCATGCTAACATACACCCTTAACATGCATTCTCTAATGCATGACATTGAAAGTTAAAGATAATGGCACCCCATGATTTCAAAAGCACATGAAAAGGTTTGTCAAAACTTGAAATAAAATGATCCATATTCGTTTTGTTCAACACTTGAATTATAACCTCTGTTCAACACTTGAACTAAATTGATTCAAAAACTTGAACCATGAACCCAATTCAACTCTTGAATCACAAGCCCGATTCAACTCTTGAATCTTTAACTTATTCAACTTCTTGAATCATAAGCCCGATTCAACTCCTTGAACCAAAATATATCCAAAAGAGTGGTTTTGTCCAAAGTTCTCTCGTAGGCAATTTCAACATGGTTTTAGAAATCCATGATTCTAGAAATTTTAAAGTTGAACGGTTCGGTTTTAACTTACACATCTCTATTTCAAACATACTAGAGTAGCGTGTTCGAAATTGGTGCAAAACAATAAAAGAAAGGAAACAAACAAGGCGCCAGCAGCACCTTATGTCGCGACATTGATATGTCACGACGTTGGTGAGGTTCAAAACCTCACTATTAGTCCTCATGTCGCGACGTTGGCATGTCACAACATTGGCATGTCGCGGCATTTTCTGGGCTCAAATGAACAACATCGCAATGTTATTGGGTTCTCCAACGATGGGAAACATGTAAAAATCCTAACTTTGGGACTTTTATCTCATCCAAGTTGCTTCTCCATCATAATAAACATCCTTGATCATGTCATGACCATATTACATGAAGAAAAACATTGGATCTACACTTTTCAAACAAAAAATCTCATTTTGAACCTTTGAAAAACATGGGTACCAAAAACCAAAAACTCTCAACAAAGAATCGATTTTGATGCGCACAAGTGGGCTTTGATACAACTGTTGGGTTTTGAGGGTGGCATCTCATGCCAAAAGCAATGGAAGACAAAAAAAAATCTCAACAAAACCCTCCCAAGGATCCCTTAAGGCATCAAATCTGGTTCACAAGTAAGGAGAAGGGTGCGGGATTACCTTGTGTCGATTTCAAAATCGATCTAATGGTCAAAGAAGCGAAGACCAAAGCAAACCAGGTCCTTGGTTTGCCTCTAACGATATCCACATGAAGACAAGACTCGAGAACCTCCAAGGAGACAGAGTTGAAATCACACTCAATACTAGCCAAGTTTAGTCTCAATGAGGGATGAAGAAGAACTCTAAATCTTCTTCTTCTTCTTGGTTCTTCTCAAGAACAAGAAAGAACCCACTACTCTCTCTAACAAGTTGGAGATTAGGGTTCCTACACTAAACCCATTTTCATCTACTATGGTTATGGTTTCTCCCATAACCACATATTTATAGGAGAAACCCACCCTATGAAAAGCCTAACAAGCCCTCACTAAAAGATGGAATATGCTTCATGCATCTCCATGCATGGTAGCATGCTCCCTTATGGGCCTTAAGCCCATGAACAAGCTTTTACCTATCCTATTCTCTAAATGAGTCCTCTTAGTCCCGAGATTCCACTAATCCCGGAGCAATCTAATCCTCAATGTGAAGTCCCTCATGATTAGATCACATCCAAGTTCGTTTTATATCAAGTCTCCATTTTCTAAGTGTGTGACCCATTAAGTTCCTGGTTATGTTGGCCACTTGATTCAACTATTGAATCAAGCAAGTCATAAGCGGTATCTAGCAACACATCATGACCCCCAATTGACCAGAGAATCGGTGGTGTGATTGCATACCCTTCCATAGACAAATACCGCGTAATTCGTTCTTTCACCGATCTATACCCTACTTGGTTCAAACCATGGACAAAGCATAGCTCCCACTAAACTGGCTACGCCACATCTAACCCAAGTGATGTCAAATTTTATCCCCGAACTCATCAGTTATGCAACTGAAGACACTCTTCACGACATTTCCACTCTAGCTAGAGATTCCCAAGTAATGATCCCGATAAGAGGCCATGGGTATACCCTCCCTCTATTGGGAGTGATGAATCCTTTGTTAGCTACCCAATTACCTTTGAACACCTCAAGCTATTCCCGACTATAATCCAAAGAGCAACCGCCAAGAGGCAACATGGACCGAGGTCAAAGTACATAATCAGCATCCAAGATATCCTTGAGCAACTCAAGTCTAAGGAAACATGCACCATTGCTATGATGAGACAACCATCTACATTTAAATAGATAATCCATACGATTGTCTCATGGTAGGTCTCCAATGTACTTAGCTACTCTTAGCAAGCATCCACATGTCAACTCTGAACAACTCATGATCACAGTTTATAAGATCCACTACTTGATCCAATCAAATAGTATGACATGTTCTAGTATGTTTGGATCAACAATGTCTAGTCTCGTTAATCCTACGACTAGGGATAATTTAGATACTAACATAATTGCACATGATAGGAATCTTATTATCATGATCTCATCATGATTTCCTTCATGTTATGTTATGTATCATGGACTTCATTAATTCGATTAAAGATCTAAATCAATTTGACGTACAAATATCTAATTAATGAAGATGCCTTTAATATGTAATACGTACAATAAGTGCTAAGGGCGATTGCCTTTAGAGTACTTCTCTAAAAAGATGCCCATTAGAGCTTGGAATCCAAGTATACAAGATGAAGGATTGGTTTAAAGTTTAAACTAGTGGAACCCTTATTACATTCAAGGTTGAGGAGAAGTGGACGTCATCAAGAGTATCTCAAACCATTGTAAAAATCAAGTTAGCATCTCCAACCCTTTTCTTTACTTTTTCTTTCTAGTTTAAGTGAAATTTCCATTTGAGTTTGCAAATAATTTTTTGAAACCTCAATCCACCTCCTTAGGTTATCTTGATTAACCATTTAGATTTTAATTTTTTTTGTTTTTAAAAACAAAAAATGTTTAATTTTAAGTTCTATTTAAAAATAAATAAAAACAAATGTTAGCTTACTATTTACAAAATTTAAGCATTAAAATTGTTTAACAAACTCAATTTATGTTTTTTCTATATTATTAAATTCATATTTTTAGTTCCATTGGTATGAAGTGAATATGTCCCATATCACAAACAATATGTCCAAATAAAAATACTCATTACTTTTTAAACCCACTATGATATAAATAAAGATAACTACAACTCTTTTCCATTTTTTGGTTCTCATTGTGAAGAAAGGGGGAGTAAATGAGTTGAAGGTGTTTAGACACATTAGTTTAGTGGGGAGTTTGTACAAATTGATCGTAAAGGTGCTAGCCAACATATTGAAGAAAGTTCTAAGTAAAGAAGTTTCTCTTTCCCATAATGTCTTTGTGGAAGGTAGACAAATCCTAGATGTGTCACTAATTGTCAATGAAATTATTGATTCAATCTTAAAAAACAAAGATAAGGATGTGCTTTGCAAATTGGACATTGAACAGGTGAACGATAATGTGAATTGGTAATTTTTTTTGGTTCTCAATCATGGAAATTATGAGTTTCAGGAAGAGGTGGATTGATTGGATCATATGGTGTGTAACCTTAGCTTCTTTCTCAGCGATAGTCAATGGAAGTCCTATTCTTCTGTAGCTTGAGATGCCTAACGCACAGGGACCCTTTGACCCCCTATTTGTTTGTTCTGGGAATGGAGACCCTTTCCAAACTTATCAATATAGAGCTATGGAGGGTGGATTTCCGTCCAATTACAATTTTAAGTCTAATAGGGGTAAGGTGGTATGTGTAACGCATTTTTTGTTTGCAGATGACATGCTAATCTTCTACAAGGATTCTAGGGAGGAAATGACCTATTTGAGTTAGACAATAATGTGGTTTGAAGCACCTTCGGGATTTAGATTAAATCTGGAAAAGAACTTCATTCACACGGTGGGAAAAGTTGAGAATACTAAAGGTGTGCTTCCTTCGACCTATTTAGGGTTACCGCTGAGTGCTTCTCACAAGTTGGAGATTGCTTGGGATGTGGTGGAGAATATTATTTTTTGTCTCATTTACAATCCCACATTGGTTAAAAGTTGGATTTCCTTCCACCCCTACCCTATAAAAGGGCCTTTGATGCTTTGTAATATTTGCAACTCTTCCTCATCTACTTTAGGGTATTTGTAGTATTGCCTAATTGCTTGGGTATTTACTTTTTCGCTTAATTTATTAGGAAATTGATTTATAGCCCAAAGTTTGTAATTCTCTTTTATCAGTGAAAGTTTTCTGTGGCGCTCGAGGATTTAGGTATTTATATCGAACCTCGTTAAATTTCTTGTATTCTCTTTCTTTTCTAGCTTTAGTTATTCTAATTTTTATCGTTATTTGGTGCATTGGCTCAACAATTGATATTAGAGATTTTAGTTTTTTTAAATTTTGAAGTATGCTCTATAGTTGCGACGTAGCCCGATCTTCCACATCAGAAATTTGTCCTTGAACTATTGACAGTTGAAATCCATTCAAGAGAAACTCTGTTATTTGGAATATATGTGGAAGTTCTGGATAAGGAGATTGGTATTTTGACACCATTTGGACCAATCCAACCTTTCTTGGGAACTTTTGTTCTATCTAAGGAGACTGGTTCTTAAGTAGGACAATGGTGGTCAATTCAATCTTTCCTAGGAACTATCCTAGTATTCGCAAGCACAATTGTGTGGAAAGATGGTAGAATCCGGGTTAAAAATGGCTATCACAAATTTAAAAGTAAATGTTGAAAAATTTGTTGGCTGGAATAATTTTGGCTTATAGCAGAGTGATATGACATATGTTGGTTCTACTAGGTCTTTTTGGTAGCGAGAGATGTGTTAAGTACACCAAGAAAGTCCCTAGGTAAGTGGAGGGATCACAATGGTCCGCTATACTTGATGAGTCCTAAACTCATCTATTTTTAATCCATTTTTCTGGCATATTTCTAGAAGTTTATGATTCATTTTAATGCTAAATTATGAAATATTCACCAATTTTGTGTTTTGCAGGTTTTAAATGAAAAAGAGACAATTCCAGCAAGAAAATGAGAAAAATTGGCTAAGGCATAAATGTCACGACATAGTTTTTCTTTATCGCGACATAATCTCAAAAGAACCAGCAAAAGCTATGTTGTAACAAGCAGCATTATGTCGCAACAAAGATCAAGCTAAACTGAAGCCAAAAACGAAGATTATCGCAACAAAGTGGAAGAACTGAAGGCAAAAATATTTGTCGCTACAAAGAAATTTATGTCGCGACATTTTTCAAGAGCAGTAAAGAATGACAAGTTAGTTGCATAAAATTTTTTCTATCGCGACACAAGACACTTATGTCGCGACAATGACTAGACAACTTCAACAGAATTATGTCGTGACATTGTCAAATTATGTCGCTACAGAATCTAAGAAGGAAGCAGAAAATTATGTTGTGATAGAAACAACAAGCCACGACAAGAGCTGGGGAACAAAGATAACAACTATGTCGCGACATGATTTTCTATGTCGCGACAAAGCAACCAATTGGGCCATAATTTTTAGGGATCCATAATTTCAGCCTTGAAGTGCAGCCCATCATTTGAAAATCTATAAATAGAAGCATCTGGGGCACTATGCGCGGCTTCCGCAAAACCAGGAATTTATGGGTAACTGGAACTCCTTTGTATATTATTTTTCTTTATTTTTCTTTTCTTCTATTTAGTTTTTAGAGTAGCATTTTATTTAGTTTTTTTTTCTTGGAATTGAGTAGTGATCTGGTGTGAAGTTTCGAGCTGATTTTCTCTGTAAAATTATGTTTTTCATTACTGTCTGATTTAATGAATTTGGAAATTTTCTAGAATTCATCTATTTCGCTTGTTTCAATTCTGAATTTACCTCGATCGCATTGTTCTTTGTAATCTAGTTTGAAAGACTAGCTCCATCTGGGATTGGATCGATGTTAATTATTGTTTTCTACTAAACTTAAAAGAATGTCATAGTTCGAAATCCTGAATTTATTTAAGTGGTATTGTTCTTGAAGTTACTTGTTCAGAATATTAAGTAGCGTTGTACCTTAAAATGATCGTGACTCGCTTCCGATTTCCAAGAAGCCCTTTGAGTGATACAGAGATATAGATTCCTGAGAGTATGAAGCAGTTACTTAGGGGTATGTTTCACTAATATTATGGAACTAATGACTTTGTAGGACTACTTCGATAAATCACTGATTTACTTATGTTGTGAGGATTAGTCGGATGATATATCAATTTAGTTTCTCCTCTGTCTGATGAAAGGTTCTTGATCCCATGTTAGCTTAGATCTAATCAAGGAGATAGAGAATTTTGTCAGATTCAATGGATGAGATACTCAATTGAAGCTGTAGCTTGCATTATCCCTCGTTCCATGTAAAGCATTTTCACCCCAAGAAAATTGGCAAGCAAGTATTTCAAGTATGAAAATACCTGCAGATCTTAGAAAAGGATTATATCTCTATTAAGTAATCGATTAGGAGCCATGTGTCCGAAAAGGAAAGATGCTGATCTCACTAGTGAAATGTATGTTGTGTGGAGAAATCCAAGCTATACTACCTTGCATCTTTGATGTTCGGGATTTCAAACTCACGGTCGAACCAATGTTATGAAATGATGCAGAATTGATAATTATATATCAACTATATCCTAGTTGTTACTTACCCAATAAACTTGCCAATCCAATTATTTTAAATTCTTTATATATAGTTATAGAATTTTATTTAGTTTTTACTTTTCTTTTAGTTTAAAACCAAATCACTTTTAACTTTGGAGTTCAAATAGCAAGGATCTTGAGTAGATGAGGTAATTGATGTTTAGATTTTTCATCATTCCTCGTGGGAACGATATCTGGACTTAAATCCACTTTTATTACTTGAATGAATTGTGCACTTGTAATGATCTAGACCAAAACACATTTTCAATTGAAGTCGTCTCATCCAAGGCAACAACATATTTTATATCAAAGATCAGTCAACAAGTTTGTGGTGCTGTTGCCAGGGGATTTAGTTAGTCTTTGGTAGTAGTGTCCATAAATTTGGTCAACAAGTTTTTAGCGCGTTGCCAGGGATTGAATAGTCTTTGGTGGTAGTATCAGAAGTTTGGCACACATTGACCTCATCATATTTAGTCAATTTGGTCTTCAACAATTAATCAGTTTTTGGTCTATATATAAAAATCAGTTAACAAGTTTTTGGCGTTGTTGCTGGAGAATTGAAAAGGATGAATGTAAATATCAATATTTTAACCAAAGAGAGAATTGCTAATTTGGACATTTTTCCCTATTTTATCATAAATTACATAAAATCACAAAAATAGTTTTTAACTGTAGTAGCTGAGTAAGCTACTAAAAATGTTTTATGAGCTTAAATTGATATAGCTGTTTTCCACATATTTAATTTGATCTCAATGTGTTTCTATTTCAGGAAGATTTCACATGGACATAAAACCAAAAGCAGAATTGCTGCCTTTGGATACAAAACTAGAAAGAACACTGAGGAATTCGAGAAAGGTTAAAAGTGTTGAATTAACAACTATGACAAATCAGAGAGAAATAATGCAACCTATTCTAGAAGAAGCAAAAACAGAGAGACCTCAAAGGCAAATGACCATGGAGAACTTTTAGGAGGCCAATTATTCGAGATGAATACTCTACTGTGAGACAACCTGCTATAGAAGCCAACAATTTTGAACTTAAGCCGGCTTTGATCATAATGGTGCAGCAACACCAATTTACTGGGCATCCTAATGAAGACCCCAACGAGCATATGGGAAGATTTATGAGGATGGAAAATACAGTCAAGTTGAATGGGGTGAGACCAGAAGTGATCAAGCTACAACTATTTCCATTTTCACTAAGAGATATGGCAACAACTTGGTTTGAATCACTGCCTATTGGATCAGTGAACAATTGGGAAGAGTTGGTGTAGGCTTACATGAGAAAATTCTTCCCTCCTACCCTCACTTCTGAAAGGAGAGGAGAAATCATAGTGTTCAAGCAAGGAAATGATGAAAGTCTCTATAATGCATGGGAAATATACAAAAGATTGTTGAAAAGATGCCCAATGCATGGAATAGATCTGACCACTCAGATGGATATATTTTATCATTCTATGAATTATACCTCCAAAGGTATAATTGATGCAGCCTGCTGTGGAGCTTTCAAGAGAAAAAGTGCTGAAGAGGCAAAACAATTGATAGAAGACCTTGCAAATGAAATTATAGAGCTCCATCTGAAACTTCAGGGAGTAGCAGTAGACCGGAAGGAAGTGGTGTGATATAGCTAAATCAAATGACTACCATAAAAGAAAAACTAGATGCATTGATGAACAAGATGGTAAACCATCAAAGAAGAATGCACTCGGCAAATGAAGTGGGAACAGTTGATGAAAATGAGAAGGGGAATAGTGTTGAAGAGGGATTATCTCATGAGGGTCCTTATCAAGTTGAGGAGGCACAATATCTCAATGCAAATAGAAGTTACAACTTTAAACCCAACCTCAACTTGCCAACTCATTACACACCAGCACTCAGGAACCATGAGAATTTCTCTTATGGAGGAGGAGCACAACAAGGTCAAAGACCTAGGCAGAATTTTCAACAACACTATGCTTCACATGGGTTCTAACAATAACAACAACAAAGAAGTCAGAGAGTAGAAAATCAGGGACAAAGAAGATCTTCTTCCTTTGAAGAACAGATGTTGACTTTCATTAGAGAAAATAAGAGGCTGCTGAACATTCATGAGCATAAATTTGTTGATCTAGCAGCATTCCAAGCAAACACAACTGTGTTTCAGGCCAACACAAATGCCTCTTTGAAAAATCTGGAGACACAAGTAAGGCAACTAGCCCTAACAATGCAAAGTCAGTCTAAGGGTGCCTTCCCCAGTGATACAAAGAAAAATCCAAAGGATTGCATGGTGGGGACTCTGAGAAGTGGAAGAGAGATAGAAGGCATAAATGAGAAAGAGAAGAAAACTGAGGAAGAGAAAGAAGAAATTAGAGGAGAAATGAAGTAGTATAGTTCAAAGGTTGCTAAAGAAGAAAGAACGGTAAAAATGCAGCAAAAGCAGTAAGCTGAAGAGGGAGATCTAGGGAAGAAGGAAAAGGTTCAAGCTTACAAGCCTCAAGTCCCATTCCCTCAGAGGTTGCAGAAGGCTAAGTTAGAAGAGCAATTCTCTACATTCTAGAACATGTTCAAGAAAATAGAGGTTAATATCCCTTTTTTAGAGGCATTGACTCAAATGCCTCACTATGATAAATTTATGAAGGATATATTGAGAAGAAAAAGAAAAATTATTGAAGAAGGAGTCAAGAGACTAAGTTTGGGGGAGCTTACTCCCACAACTATGACCATGCAGATGGCAGACATAACCTTAGCTCAACCTAAGGGCATTCTTGAGGATGTGCTTATCAAAGTGGAAAGTTCATTTTTCCATTAGACTTGGTGGTTATTAATATTGAAGAAGACAAACAAGTCTCACTGCTGCTAGGAAGGCCTTTCCTTGCTACAGGAGCAGTTTTGATAGATGTGTGAAGAAATGAGAGCTTAGTCTAAGGGTTGGAGATGAGGCAGTGCACTTCAATCTCAATCACAGTTTGAAACAAACATAATTTGATAATATTGATTGTAAGATTGTAGAAACAAAAGTACCCATCAGTTTTGAAATGATAAATGATTGTAAGATTCAGAGTTCAATGAGTGAAAATGAGATGAATTTCCAATATCTTGATGTTCTTGATGTTGAATTTTTTAACTCTAATTTTGAATCAAAAGAGGCAGTACTCAGTATTAATGAAAACAGTATAGAAAAATACAGCAATGAGAAGAAGGCAAAACTAATGGCCAGCCCACGCAAGGCAAGGATGGTTGACAACATAGTGTTGAGCTCTTACATTCAGCCAATGGAATGGGACCGTCCATCCGTGGACACACCAGTCCCTGGTCTAAAGGTCGCTCAGTCGATTATCGACCAATGGGCTCCCTTCAACCAAAGGGACCCTCCGTTGCACACATGCGAGATCTCTACCCCACTCTTCTCCAAGTGCCAGTGGTGGCTCGTACCGATGAGTACTTTATCCCTTTCCCCGGCTTGATGGACAAAAAGTCCTTCCAACGGGTGGCTGAAGATGGGATATACATCCGCAACCACAACTTCAATGAGACAACTAAACTGGTATGGTTGAACTTCTACCGTTTTGAATATGGGCTTCATGTTATGATTTTATTCTGACTCTTTTTTCTTGGCATGTCGTCACTACCATCGGGAATATGGCGCGCCAACATAGGAAGCTTCATTACTGGTTAGATGACGCCGAGAGGCTACGACTCTATGCCCAGTCGGCTATCTCAAAACACCGTGCCCTAAAAAAAGTCCCTAAACAAGGCCAAGTCTCAGTTAAAGCATTGGGAACGAAAGGCCAAGGAGGGCACAGAGAAGATGAAGGGCGCTGATGAGGAGAGGGACAGGGCTAAAGAGGAAGCTCAGGTTGCTCGACTGGCTACTGTCGCAGCATCACGCCGCAGTAACCAAATATCAAGGCTCCCTGCCGGCCTCGTATAGCTTAAGAGCAAGGCTAGCGAGACCGCCTGGTCTGAGGTTGAGCAGACGTCTCTCTTACCGAAGATCGGGGCGACGAAGGATGAGGTTTTCTCCCTTTAATCCAAGGTCGGCAAGGACAAGGAGGCCATGGAGGAGGATTACCAAAATGCCCTGGAGGTGATCTTTGCCTAAGGCTACGGGTGTTGTGTGTTTAAGCACAACATCTATAGGGATCATCCAGAGGTTCCAGATAGTATGCCCGACTCCTCCGTCTCGCTGCCTCTTGAGTTCTTCAGGAATCCCAAGTGCCCCCCAGTCCTAGTGGCCACTGAGGATACGGAAGCTGAGGCGCATCTGAGCAAGGCGACCTAGGAACCTGAGGAGAACACTCCCGCCGGGGACAAGAGCTGACTTTAATCCTTCCTTCCTCTCTTTTTTGTAAGAGGCCTTGTTCGGTTGCCAGGACTTGTGTACTTTTTTTGACGCCTTTGGCGCTTTTAATAAAATACCATTTTTGGCTTTATTTCCGCTATTGTCTTTCTATTTTTCATCTTAACGCGATTGGCGTACTTATGAAATATAACTTTCAACTTACTTGAGTTATTGAGAACTCCCTTCCACGAAATTTAGCTAGGTTAGTCGCTTCGGGGTATAAATATTAAGTCAGAGCTGGGTAGGGTTACTGCAGGGCTTGGTCATGCACTAACAAGCTAGAAGGCCTGTTTGGTCTTGTCATTTAAAAACGCTGGCTGGCTAAAATTCGTGCCTGTTTTTTTGTTTTTGTGCTTTGAAAATGCAAGCAAGCTTAGAGCCACAAGTCTGATCTTTTGAAAGTGCTAGCAGGCTTAAAGCCATAAGTATGGTCTTTTGAAAGTGCCATCAGGCTTAAAGCCACAAGTCCGGTCTTTTGAAAGTGTCAGCAGGCTTTGAGCCACAAGTTCGGTCTTTTGAAAATGCCAACAGGCTTAGAGCCACAAGTCTAGTCTTTTGAAAGTGCCAGCAAGCTTAGAGCCACAAGTTTGGTCTTTTGAAAGTGCCAGCAAGCTTAGAGCCACAAGTCTAGTCTTTCGAAAGTGCCAAGAGGCTTAGAGCCACAAGTCTAGTCTTTTGAAAATGTCAGCAAGCTTAGAGGCACAAGTTTGGTCTTTTGAAAGTGTCAACGGGCTTAGAGCCACAAGTCTAGTCTTTTGAAAGTGTTAGTAGGCTTAGAGCCACAAGTCTGGTCTTTTGAAAGTGTCGGCAAACAAATTTTAGTGGTAGTCTTTTGAAAATGTCGGGCTTAGTATAAGTTTTGTCTTTGGAAAGTGCTAGCAAGCTCAGAGCCACAAGTCGAGTCTTTTGAAAGTGCCAGCAGGCTTAGAGCCATAAGTCTGGTCTTTTGAAAGTGCCAGTGGGCTTAAATCCACAAGTCTAGTCTTTTGAAAGTGCCAACAGGCTTAGAGCCACAAGTCTGATCTTTTGAAATAGGGGTTATTCCAAAAATAATGCCTTTAAAGAACACTTGATTGGTAACAAAGATTGAAAGAAAATACTTTAAAGGATGTTTTATTGATAACCACCTTAAAGAAAACTTTACGGATAATACCTTTTAAGGTGCTTAGCATTCCACATCCAAGGCACTGGTGCCCCCATCTAGTTTATTTATTGCGTACAACTCGTCCAACCCCACTCTTACAATCATGTATGGCCCCTCCCAATTTGGTTGGAATTTTCTAGTCGTTAGGTCAGTCGTGTTTTCAAAGACTTTTCCCAAGACTAGATCCTCGGCTCGGAATGCACACGGCTTTATATGCTTATTGTATAAGCTTGCCATCCTTTGCTGATAAGATGCTATACTTATAAGCATTTGCTTCCCCAGCTTTCGTCTGCCGCTATCTGAGTCGCGGAGATGAAAGCCCCGGTGCGGAGTTCAGGAACCTCAGTTCAAATCATGGGCATCCCTATTTCTATAAGAATAATGGCCTTCATATCATAAGTGAAAGTAAATGGTGAAACTTGGACAGTTGGCCCGAATTTGGATTGTTACATAGGCCCCGAGGACTCCGGTAACTCATCCGCCCCATTTTCCCTAGCCGAATCGCAGGCGCTTTCAAAGTCGTCGAGAGTTTGTTAGATGTTGACCTAGCCATTACTGAAGTCTTTGGGGTTGAGTCTGAGTTTTTTATTGTCAGCTCATGGCAAAAGTTTCGTATACTTTGCTGTCAAACTATGGTCCATTATCCATTATGATCGACTGAGGTATTCCAAACCGGTAGTGTAACGCCCTAAAAATACCCTAGAATTTTTGTAATAATTTTATTATATATTTCGGGTATGAATTATGTCGAGCAGGTTTCAGTGAAAGCGATAAATTATGAAAAGTGAAATGAATATGTAAACATATGATTAAATGTTATATGCTAAAGATTTAACTTAGGAAATAAACCCAGTGAAGAATAACAAATTTGAATTTTGTAAAATGAGGACCTAAGGGTCGAATAGAATAAGCATAAAGTGGATTAAATGATAAATGAAAGTGAGTAGAAAACCAAAGGAGAAAAATGATAAATGGAATTTGTGTGTAAAGTCAAACATGGCCTTACGGCAAAATGAAAATAAGACCAAATGTGGTCTTAGAAAGCACATTGTGTGCATTTGGTAGCTTATGTTTGAGCTTGAAGTGAGAGAGAGAGAAAATTTAGGGTTTTGGAGGAGAAGAGGGATTGTTGTGTAAATCCTTCCATTTGTTCAAGATCTTGCAAGAAGGAAGAAGGAAAAAGGCTAGGGCTTCAAGTGCAAAGGGATTTAAGGTAAGAACCAAACCCTAAAGTTTCTTTGATGACGTTTGGGTTAGAAAAACCCTAAACCATCCATAGGTTATGTTTATGGTTGGTTTAGGATGATATTAGGATGTTATTGGGAGTGATTCCCATGTTTTGTTTTGGAATTTTGAGGAATTATGGAGGAAATCGCAAAAAGGAGGAAAACTGGAAAATCTGGGCATTATGAGGTTCTGTGTCCAGGCATGGGGGAACCCGATGCGTAGACCCTCGCGAGGCGTCGGATACCCTCGCTAGGTAGGCGAGGAACGAGGTGCAAATGGCACCTCGAGTCTGCTTGTGAGCGTATCTCTTTGTTCCTGAAGGCAATTATTTTTATTTTTGTTTCCGAACACCTCGTATTCGTACATCGATAGTTTAAGGACCCTAATAAATGATTAATGGGGATTCAAATAAGGATAAAACTAAATGAAAAACGTATTATACCTCGCCGCCTCGGCGAAGCGTTTCGTTAAGTGTGATAATTGTTTACCCACTAAAAGTGGTGTATTTATGTTTGACTAGGAGCTGGTGAAGATCACTAACTGGGCCCAGAATCGAAAAGCGAGTAAATGACTTAGTTAGTTCTTCGGGCCTTTATTAAGATTCAAGTATTAGTTCTTGGATTCATAGTAATTATATTCGGTTCAAGTGTTTTGGTAGTTTACCAAATAAATGCGAAATGATTATATGGAGATAGTATATCTTTGAAATGATATTACGAGTGCATATGGATTTGAAAATGTGATATTTGAAATGTCGACAATTAATTGCATGTGAGTGAATTAATTGAATTATCAAAGCGAATTTAATTGATTCTTGACATCTTAGATTGAATCGATATCACAGGAAACGACCCGACATGGCGGGATGCATCAAGCGGCATCCATCATGAAGGCAAACCGAAATTGTTCAATGTCCCTTGGCGTGGGATGCACCCGGTCGGCATCCGTCGTGATGGGAAGACGAAGTGTTAAATGTGTAAGCACATTCTTAGAATGACAAAAGGGTAGTGCCATTAATCGTCATGGTGTGAGTTGTAGACAAGGAAATAACAAACTTTGATGAGGTGTAAATGGGATTTTGTAAACTAAATACATCCTTGAGTATATGTTTTAGATCTCATGATTTGGAGTTAAATCAGTGGTTGCATGTGAAAATGCATATTTTGATATGATCAATGATTTGTAAAGTGAAAGCATGTGAAAATTAATAAGCATGAGTATAGTTTGATATAAAAGGCATGGCTTTATGATAAATGCATGTCATGTTAAACTAAAAATTGGAATATAACTGTATAGAACCACTAAGCATGAAAATGATTAGCGTGTAGTTGTTATCTATGCGTAGGTTTGGAGAAAACCGGAAAGAAGGCAAGATCAAGAAGCGCAAAGTCATAGAGAAAGTTACGGCATATAAGTATATACCCCGTCATATGCATACCATTCTTTTTGAACGTGTGACATTTTGTGAACAAAAAAGTTAATCTCTTAACTATTGTTTTGTATATCATTTTGTAAAGGCATGATATGTCATTTTGTAAACATATTGTATAAAAGTAAATGTTTATCCATTTACCATTTGAAACTTGACTTTCGTGTTAAGAAAACTCTAAAGCAGCTTAAACATAAATAAAATGTTTTGATAAGATAAATGAAAGCGTCGAAATGCATGGGCTCCGGTTAAGTCTGACATCGTCGAGTTAGTAGGGATTCGGGTTGCGACACTTTTAAAAAAAAACAAAATAAATAAAAGAATTAAGCAGGCGTCCGAGGAACCCGATTCGGATCAGCCCGATGCGGTCGGGTGAAAGAGGTGCTTCTGAGCCCGGACAATATTCTTCCACGAATTGGGTGACATCCGCGTACTGGTGGGGCGAGAGGCTTGGCTTCTATCCATTTTGCTGGTAGTAGATGGCGACCCGACAGCTTTTTTGGTGGGGCGGAAGGTAGTAGTCTAACTATATTGATTCCCTACTAAGCAAAGGGCCAAGGGCATGTAATAATGGCTAGGTCTTGAGCTAGCACCCTCGATACGGGAGCTTGTCATTGGCAGCGATCGCACTTCTTGACATGAGGCTGTGCATCACGCTCTCATGGATTGCTTGATAATACCCTTGCGATATGGGCCTGTGAGCTAAAGTTCCCTCTCTTTGCCGGGATGGTTTTACGCACACTCCTCGGAAGTTCTACTGTATATATTACCTACTAGGTGAGGTGAGACACTTAAGATATGGCGATCCGGCCCATTTGTACAGCACCGTTCACCAAGGCCTTCTTAGACATGGACCTTGTGGGCTTCGGTTCTGTTATTCAACAGTTCTCTCGTGCTCGGATAATGCAATATAGGGGCCAGTCGGGCAGTCATTTATTGTACTCCCTTTCAGGTGATAGGAGCTTGAGATTCCATTATCACTTTAAGTTGAACGGGATTGGTCTCTATTCTTCTCGGGGTTACCATAAAGCCCAAAAACTTGCCCCAACTAACTCCGAATGCACATTTCAGAGGGTTTAGTTTCATTTCGTACCTTCACAACAGCTCAAAGGTTTCTTGTAGATGCTTCATGTGGTTAGGGCGTTCTTTGGACTTGACGAGCATATCGTCGATATAAACCTCCATGGTCTTGCCTACAACGGTCGAAATATCTTGATTAGTATCCTTTGATAAGTCGCTCCGGCGTTTTTCAAGCCAAAAGGCGTTACATTGCAATAGTATAACCCAGCGGTGTAATAAAGGTAGTTTTCTCTACGTCAAGTGAGTGCATTGGAATCTGGTGGTATCTAGAGAAAGCGTGTAGAAATGACACTATCCCATGCTCGACTAAGGCATCAACAATCGAATTACATGCGGAAGGGGGCTATCAGCCGAGCATGCTTCGTCGGATCCCGTGTAGTCTACACATACTCGCTTCACAGCCCTTCTTTGGAACCACCACCACATTAGCAAGCCATTCTAGGTACTTTATTTCTCTTATGAAACACCTTTGAGTTTGTCTATGTCTAAATAATCGATGAAGTCGGGTGGCAACGTCTCACTTTATGTCTTACTGGTTTGTGATGCGAATGATATTGATTGTAAAGAGAGACTAATATCGGTCGATTCAACCATATCTGAGTGACTCAGCGAACATCCAGTTTTAATATCACACATATATACGCTCCTTTCTTTCTGGGATAGGAATCTTGTTATAGCGAACTTCTCAAATCATCAGTCTACTATTTTCGGGGGATCCATGTGATGGGTCCTTTCTTCCGTCGCGTGACTGTGATTGCTATGTAGGGGTGTAATCTTGAGGAGGAATTTCATAATTGTTCGCCCCTCTCTGAACCTACATAAACAATTGATAACACTTTCGTGCAACAAGCTAACTACTTAAAAGGTCAACCTACCAAACATTAGTCAAATAGATGACCGTTTGATGGTAGGTTGAGGGGATAGCTTTCATTGAGTGCAGCTAAGTACGCCGCTATGGGCGTTGTAGGCCCACGATTCTTCGTGATTGAGAACAAGATTTGTTGGTGGTGGTCCCTACAATGCGGGGAGTGCAACATCTTCTAATGTTATGGTAGTTGCCCCTTTGAAGCCTAAGAGGATTAGCTCAATTTGAGTTCAACATTTATGTGAGGGAAGCTTCATCTCTGCCTCAAGAACAGTGGTTGTACTAAATCTTTCTTATTTGCCGGGATCCACGAGTACCTTGTATACATCAAAACCATTAATACGAGAGAGTGGCTTCTGCATGGCGTCATAGTGAGACCTGATGACCCTATTCGGGTTGACTTGAGGGAAGGATATGGGGCCATCTATTGGCTCATTACGCCGCGATTCTTTGCCAGCCTGGATTAGCGTTTACCTGGCTTTAATCATGGGCGCTCCCGAGTTTCTTCTATTGGTGCTTTGATTGAAATCTTGTCGTCCGGACTAACTTATGATATATAGTTTTATGGATGGTCTAGATTCTAGCGGGGCTACTACGCCGGTAGCAATTCTATCTATATCTTGCCTTGGTTCCGACCCTTAGTCAATTTCCCTTATATACCTCTTGAGGTGACCCACTTTGATCAGCTTTTTCACCAAGAACTTTAGACTTCAGCACTTGTCGATCTCATGCCCGTGATCTATATGATAGTCGCACCGCAAGGATCTGTTTCTTTGGGAAGGACCCTTCTGGATCAAGGCAAGCCATTTAAACTCTGGCAAGTCGAATGATGAAGTAGCTCTCATAAGAGGCGTTCGAGGGAGTAAGTGCTAGGGCTTTCTCTTCTTTAGCGATTGATCACGGGATCGCTTCCGGTCTACGATGCTGCCCTTCCTTAGTTGGAGGCTGCTTCCTAGGCGTGATTTCAGCCGGTAGACTAGCCAATGTCAGCGGGTTTAGGTCCCTTTGCATGGATATTATCAGCCGGCATTTAGTACTATCGACCATCGTTGTTAAAGCGGAGTCCCAAGATAGGGATTGGAAGAAAGAAGTGGATGGCCCAAAGCTTCTCCTAAAGTTTTGGAGTACAGCGTCCATGCTATACGACTCTATTTGCTGGACGGCTTACCTAAACCTCTTTGTGAAGTCACAAATTGACTCTTCTTCCTGTTTGAGAATGATTTGTAAGGAGCTGATGTTTCTCTTTTGTCGTATTTGACCAGAATCTTTGTGATATGAGTGCGGCCGTAGTTCGTTGAATGATTTTATTAGGTAAGCGCGGGAGCTTGTTAAGCCCGAAGCCGGCGAGCCATCGCTGGTTGGGAGCTCTTTGCATAGCTGCTTAGTAATCAAGGATGTGTGTGGCCACACAGGGGTGGGAGACCAATATCATCGGGTCTTTGATTAAGTGGTGGGGCATGTAAGTTGGCGCTGCTGACGGCTGCGCGAGGCAGCGGTGGCAGCATGCAGGGCAACCTGGCGGGTTCCATAGGGCAACCCCTATCAGCCTTGTCTTCTTCATGCCTCTCCTTGCCACTGCGAGATGCTGCCAACATGTCCTTGCGAAGAAAGGTTGTTGCGAGCTTTGCTATCGGGTCCTTTTGCTTTCCCAGTATTCTTTGCGTGAGATTGAGGATGGGAGGCGCGAAGATAGTTCATCGTCCGCTAGGGTGTCAATGTTATCAATAGGAATGGGCCCCTTCCCTCTATTGTGGGTGATCGATTGCTCATCGCGGCCACTACCTCATACGTCTTTCAATGCTTGACTTTTTTTCAATACGGGCCTCCATTTGGTCATTCTCCTTGGCTGCCAAGCGCCTCGGCTGATCTAAAACTTCTTCATCGTCTTCTTGTTCTCTTTGCTTTCTCTCCATAATCTATTAATGGAGGATTGATATTTTAATGATTGTTCATCGAAATACTCATCGTATGGTACCTCAGGCGAACTAGACGTAGGATGTGGGATCGACAGAACTCCAGGTGATGAAGGGCTACTTGACAGTCGTTCAAGCGAGCTCTTGCAGCTTTTATGAGACTCTACATTCGATTCTCATAGGCGGCTTGGTGTTGTTACCTTGATTATGTCTTCTAGCATCGTGGCTGCGATGTAAACCTATAAAAAGGGTGGTCCGACAAAGGTGGGTCGGCCGCCTCTCCGATGATTTAGTCAACAAAAGTATGGAGAAGGAGAAGAGAGTATGCGCAGTTGGAATTACTTACCTTTCCCTCATAGGGGATCTTCTTTGTTTATAGAAGTTTGTTGTCGAATCTCTCTTCTATCTCAGGAAGGAATCTCTTATTTTTAGGGATAAATCTGTTTTTCCTTATCTAGGACTGATTTTCCCTTATCAAGAACTAATTCTTCCTTATCAAAGATTATTGCCCTGATAAGTATGGGATTTGGAAACTATGAAATTTGCGGATAAATACTCTTTGCGTATTTCCCGCCTTTACCTATTTATCAATAACAAACTTGCCATATACAAAAGGATGGCCGGCTGGGGGACCAAAAACTCTAGACGGGACACCCCGAATCTAGCATTTGGGGAGACATCCATTTCTCTGGGCCTGAATTTCAGTCTAGGTAGTGCTACCGGTTTTAATGTTAGGTGGGCTCGGCGGCTGCATATTAGACCAAGCAAACCATGGGTCGGCTTGGTGAGCTGGGCCCATTAGTGTGGGTTTAAAGCCACTGTGGTACTCACATTCATGTTGTAGTATGATTGAGCTTTGAGAGGCCAATGGAATGGCAGAGATGTGATGAGCCAGGTGCAAGTTCTTTGATTCACCTCTTTAGCCCCACTCTCGGCTTGAAGTAGACAGCTTTCCACGTATTTTCCAACAATTGTCTTTGTTGTGGCATGGTTTCTTATAATAAGTGCACCAAAGATAGTCTCGAGAATCACTCTTGGGTGTCATGTTGAGATTGGTGTCATCTCTTGCAATCATGGTCGATGCATCATTTGTGACTAGTTCTATCATGATTCCTTCGGCTTTCCTCTGCTCGGATCAAGGCTATTACTTCATTCAGGGTTGGACATCCTCCCTGCCAAGAATTTGAATACGGACCTGATCAAATTATGCATTTAAGCCAACCAAAAAATCATACACACGGTCCTTCTCAATAAAATTCTTTAATATTGTAACATCTTCAAGACATTTTTTCTGAATTACCCGATAATGGCCAAGTTCGTGCCATAAATTCTGCAACATATTGGCATACTCAATAACAGTCTTACTACCCTGTTTTGCAGCGGTAGTTTTCATCTAGTCTTCATATACTAGAGCAGCATCTTTGGCTTTAGAGTAGGTTTGATGTAAGGTAGATAATTTTCACCTTGACTTCATATACTCAAGCAACATCTTTGGCTTTAGAGTAGTTTGATGTAGGGCATCCCAAATATCCTTTGCAGAAGTGAGGAACATGCACGTATCACTTATTTCGGGTGCCATGGAGCTCCACAACTAGAACATTATCATGGAATCTTCTTCATCCTAAGTAGCAAAACTCGGGTCATCAGATTTTGGCCTTGTTCTAAGTAAATGTCGAATTTTTCCTTTACCTTTCAAGTAGGTACACACCATTTGAGACAACTTCAAATAATTTTGATCATTCAGCCTATATGACTGGCGGAGATTATGCAAATCACCCGTATGATGAGGGTTTGACACTCTATCATCCAACAAAGCAGTGGTTTTAGTTTCGACAATCTCAGACATGGTGGATAATGGATAGAAATTAGGAATGAAGGTTGAAGGATGGTTGAAAAATCTGGTACAGTAATGAAAAATACTGGAGAAGAAGTGGAAAAAACTGATACAAAGAAGCCTGAATAATGGCTGGAAAAAAAAAGGTTAGGCGCAGCAATGAAAGCTACACAACAATTCCAAAAAATGAAGATTCTGTACAATAATGAATGCTGCACAAGAAAGGTCCTCGTGATGAAGGATGCATAAAAAAAGCTCTCAAAAAATCCAAGGCTATGATATAAGTAGAAACATGGAATAAGAAATTTTGTCTGTATTTTTCATTATATAGATTGCTGAATTTATATAAGTGTACATTCATAATGAAGCTCTAGTAAAAGAAAAGAATAAAGCATAATAATTCAAAGAATGAACAAAATATTTTGCTTTCCTTAATATCTAATATCTTTAATCTTCATACTTCAAAACTGTCAAATCAGTCACCAGGATTCCCAAACTATTAATCATATTTCTAAAAAATCCCAAAATATTTCTTAACAAGTACAAAATTATTCCTTTCCTTTTCGCAACTTTAAAACAATATTGTTGTTGACCCGAAACAAACACCATGTGGAGCCTTTAGATCTGGTGCCAGCTGTGGATTCAATGTAACTTTGTAATTTAATCAGCAGTAGATCTTCCTGTTAGCTGATGCCCTTAGTGTTCCTTGACACAAAATGTAATCATGCTGTCACAATTTACATGGCCAGCACGCTTATAATTTTCACTCTGTTATTTCCGCCACTTGTCAGTCTATGAGTAGTACTAATACCATGACTAGGGGTTCACTTTGTAGCTGTTTTTTTTTTGTAGCCTTACCTTACAGCTCATTGAAAAATGAACAAACGAGGCTTATTTAACCTGAATTTGTCCAATGATTGCCATCTTACTCTCACAAAAATTAGTTGGCTGTGAATTTGGACCACGAGGTGTCATACCATACGGGCACAATTTCATTCTTTCGCTTACGTTTGTTGTAGTTTTTTTAATACCTTCTTTTTAGAGAATGAAATAAATCTAAATCTAAAATAGTAGTATTATATTAAAGCTATTCAACTTGAAATGAGATATAAACAGGTAGGATTATAAGACAAAATATATATAATTAAAGGAAAAGATGATGAAATCAGAATATAAAGTAATTGGATTAAGATCTAAAACAATTAACTCGTATATAAATGGGATAATCGTCTATAAGACATAACTTAAATGGTTAAAAACTTAAGCTGGTATAAAAAAGGAGAGATTCAAGGTTTAAGTCCAATGAAAACGAATTTATGAAAAACAAATAATTATGATGTAATGTAAAATGAATAAATATAAATAAAAAAAAGACAATCATGGATCTGTGATACAGTTTTTTGGGTTTTCCTCTCCATTTGAACAAAAAAAAAAGTATAAATGATATATTTAATTGGTGGGTTTTTTTAATCAAAGTAAATTTCATTTATATATATATATATATTCACTTTCTATTGCGTTATAATATTTAGATCCTTAAAATTTTATTCCGATTGAAACTCGAATTTAGACCCTAACCTATCGTCATCGGAGCTCTTGACAAAGAGCTAGGTCTAATTGGGAGTGAATTTCACTTTTAAATTGTGAGCTTGCCGTTTAATACTCACATTATTTGAATCTTCGTTTTTTCTTTTCTTGCCATATTTTCTGTCATTATATTTTCTCTCTAATTTCCCCAACAACAACTAACATGAAGTCAATACAATGATTCTGATTTAGCTCCAACTCTAAATCCGCTTCATTCAGATTTTAGATTTGGGGACGATATCCAATTACAGCTCAACGGACCCACCCGTGGAAAATGCTGAAATATGATCGGGAGGCACGTGTTTGCAACGTGAACAAAAAGGAAAAGGTTTCCAAGAGAAAAGAAAGGGGAACGGCCTTTCAAAACAGTCACTAATAAGGAAAAAGTATATCACATATTCTAATATCTTAGTCATTGTTGATGTGTAACACATGTTGGTTTGAACTTGATTTTCAATCGATATTAGTTTTTTTTTTTTTTTTTTTTTAAATAACGTACAAAACAAGAGGAGGAAGAGAGGGTCACGGTGACCTGTGGGAAGTAGTTGGGGGAGAGTTGATGGGGCCAGCAAGGGTTGTGTGGTGTCTAATAAATGAGGTGAGGGAGGGAGGGAGTAGTCAAGACTCTTACAACATGACCCCCCCCCAAAGAAAAATAGACCGTTAGGTTTGAAGGTTAAGTTTTGAAAGGTGGTTGAAGAAGAAGAAAATCAATGAAACGTTTTGTTTGTTTGAGCGCCATGACGATATCCAGATTGAAGACTCGACTTTTAGTTCGTCAAAATGAATCACCAACTAATTATCATCTACCAAATCGTCCATCCCTTTTTAAATCCCCCTCTTCTTCAGGTTTCTTGCTCCTACCATGCTCAAGGATCCATCCCACTCCACTGCTTTCCGCTTTCCATAAACTTGGATCCTCTCTCTTTTACAATTTTAAGCTTGCCCTAGTAAGTCTCTCCAGTTTCTATCAGCATTACTGTTTTTCTTTTTTATTGTTATTGTTATTCCCCGAGGAATTCAGTGCTTTCTCTGTACTCATAATTGATATCTTCATAAATGAGAAATCCTTCTACCAATGTTTCTATCAACATCACTGGTTTTTTTTATTCCCCTAGGAATTCAGTGTTTTTTTTTTTTTTTTTGTACTCATGACTGATTATCTTCATAAATGGGAAATCCTTCTAGCGCAATGCTCTTCTATTGTCAATGCTAGTCAGTACTTATCACATTGAGACTAAATTAGTGCATGGGCTTGGTTGATTTTTTGCCCTTGATGCTAGAATGTTTGTATGGGATGTGTTGTTTGATGAGCAAACCGTCTGGCTGACATGATAGGCAGATCTTGTTTTATATTTTCACGATCACGATCATGTTTCTATCTCACACAGAATTGGGAATGTGGTTCATATTGGTCTTCATATCATTCAAACTTACTCACATAAGGCGTTCACAAGAGTAGAACTCATGCTCATTTGGACCGTTAACCCCTGTGCTTTATGGGTTTGATTCATTTTGGTTCTGACATGGATGCTTGATTCTGATGGATTTAGTTCCAGGTTTTGAAATCTGAGTCATGGCGGAGGGTCTGGACAAACCATTGCTTGATCCTGATAATTTCAACCGAGAAGGGATTGATCTGGTGAGAAGTGCAACAAATGCATTTACAAACTTGACACCTGAAACTTGAGTTAAATACTAATATGTTTCTTGAACAATTTAAAATTTCAGGAAAAGATACCGATGGAAGAAGTTTTTGAACAACTGAGAACATCACACGGAGGACTTTCATCTGAAGATGCTGAAGCCCGCTTGACAATTTTTGGCCCAAACAAGCTTGAAGAAAAGCCTGTGAGCACTATACTACTATAGTTCTGATACCCTTAGTGTTCGAAGCAAGAATAAAATTTAATTTTGAATTATAAGTTAATTTTGAGCATCTTAATCGAGTTCCTATCAAAAAAGAAGTTGAAGATAGATCCAGCGTATGAAACTCCTCGAGTGTTCAAACTATGCAAAAATTTTATTATTCACAGGACAACAGATGTTTATGTTTGGCATCAGTATCCATCAACTGCAAGTTTACATAATTCATATGACTCCTACCTTCCATTAAAAAATGAATATTTGATCTGATGCAGGAGAACAAATTTTTAAAATTTCTTAGTTTTATGTGGAATCCCTTGTCATGGGTTATGGAAGCGGCAGCTGTGATGGCGATTGTACTTGCTAATGGTGGAGTAAGTCTATTAGATTGTTCCATGCCTTTCTGTTGCACTGTCTTTTGTGGAGTTTTCTTCCTTCCTCACCTAGCAACATTATATTTCTTTTTTACTGTTATCATTATTTCAACTAAGCCCCTTTTTTCAAATATATTTCAGGGGCAGGGTCCTGACTGGCAGGACTTTGTGGGGATCCTCTGTCTATTGATTCTCAATTCGACAATTAGTTTTGTAGAGGAAAATAATGCTGGGAATGCAGCAGCAGCACTTATGGCCCATTTAGCCCCAAAAACAAAGGTGGGCCCTCTTTAATTTATGCTTTCAACTGAGAATAATTTCGTATGTCAAAATGTTCATTCAATAATGTTCTTACCCCGAGTTTTTTGTGCTCTTATATAGTTTTAGAATGTTCTCCATTGTCATCAAAACTCCATTCATCTTTGGCTGCTTAGATTCATTTGCCAAGAAAATCCCCCTTTTCTTGTAGTGATGCTTAATTCTGGCAACTGCACAACCACCTAAAACCCCCACTTTCTCTTCTTCCCTAGTACAATCCTCCTCTTTGAAGCACAAAACAAGCATCCATGCACAGGCAACCATAAGAACCAGACTAATCGTATTATCGACATTCTGGATCAGTAGTATGGTTGAATTTCAAATCAGTCACATCATAATGCATCTTGAAATGCCTCGGGTTGTTCATTTCTAAGAGAAGGAACCAGGAATAGGGTTTGAACCTCAGTTTTATTACAACCCGGCTTTAAAAGCATATTAGAGAAGGTACCTTTTAGTGGTTTTTGTTTTCAATGATACTAGTGATTTAGATATGGCCTAAGCAACAGACCAGCTAACCTGAAGATTTCTTGAGGGACTCTATAGGTCAGAGTAGCTCGCAGACTCAACTAATATGATTTATTCACTATCGTGGATCTCCTTAGGGACTCTAACAAAGCTAGAATTGTTGGCTGCAAATTGTGATTTATAATTTGCATTGTACAAATGAGGATTCAGATGCTTTGTGGAATCTTTCTTCCATTTGATCATTTCTTGTCTCCCTTCTCTTTAGCTCCTGGCCCCCTTAAAGAGGAGCTCTGATAAAGAGTATCGTATTATTATGTACTTCACACACTTTTTTTCATTAAGTACTACCCTTCACATATGAAAGTAAAATTCAATTTTTATCATCTTTTACAGGTTCTCAGAGATGGGCGCTGGCAAGAGCAAGATGCCTCTATTCTTGTTCCAGGAGATATTATTAGCATAAAGCTTGGTGATATCATCCCTGCAGATGCTCGCCTACTTGAAGGAGACCCACTAAAGATTGACCAGGCAAATATTTTTTCTAAACTAAATTGTTTTTCGTTTAGGGTACTGTTGAAGTTTTATTGTTACTTTTTTGGCTTTGTAACATTCATTGCATGATTACTTACCTAGGTTGCAACTGTTCTAGGGAAACTTTATCTGATCTGTACGATGATGTTCAGTTAAACTTTTTTCTGTGCAGTCAGCTCTTACAGGTGAATCTCTACCTGTCACCAAAAGAACAGGTGATGAAGTTTTTTCTGGTTCAACGTGTAAACATGGAGAGATTGAAGCTGTGGTGATAGCAACTGGAGTTCATTCTTTCTTTGGAAAAGCAGCACATTTGGTTGACTCCACTGAAGTTGTTGGACATTTCCAGAAGGTAAGAAACAAATAAACCTGGAATGGTATGTTTCATGCTTAAGTGTGGCCCTGATCTTGTGGATGAGAAATCACGAGATATCACAAGATTCTTCTCATTGTCACATATAAAAACATGCCTTGGAATAATTGAAATGGAAATTCTCATCATAATTGTTCCACAATTATGCTATTTGTCTTTTTCTCCAATCTTAATGAAAACAACTTGGACTGATGAGTTCCCCAATTTTTTTTATTGGTGAAAAAAAAAAAAAAAAGAAGAAATTGTGGAACTCATCGGTCCACTGTGCTATTTGTCTTCTTTTCCAATCTTAACAAAAACAACTTGGACTGATGAGTTCCACAATTCTCCCATGACAAGTGTCTATTTGTGGATTCTTGGGCGTAATTGAATGGGCCTAAGCTTGAGCATGGGCTCTTAGATCCTGATTTCAGCATTGATTCATCCTGCAGCTTCTTTGAACCTTGTTCAAGTTCAGAAAAAAAATGTTAGGAAGCCTGGCCAAACCGGTTATGAGTCTCGCATTGCTTGAATTACACTTTTAAGTTCTTGAAGTTCCATTGGACTCTAAATCCCTTATTAATGTGAGATCAGAAAATTATCTTTTCCTGCAGGTTCTTACGGCTATTGGAAACTTCTGCATTTGCTCTATAGCTGTGGGAATGATTCTTGAAATCATTGTCATGTTCCCTGTACAGCACCGATCATACCGAAATGGTATCAACAACCTTCTTGTGCTCTTAATTGGAGGAATACCCATAGCTATGCCTACAGTGTTATCTGTTACACTTGCTATCGGTTCACATCGACTATCTCAACAGGTACCGCTCTCTTTTGTTTCAAGGGTACCATGTGGCAAAACTATTTGGAGATTTATGACCCCAAATAATCTAATTGTCAAATGACATACAAATAACTGAAGTGAGCTAGAAGGAAATGCAAATGAGAGAGGCCAACCTGTTTTAATGGTCTAAACAATCTGGCAAGCATATATATATATATATATATATATCTATATATATATATAAGAACTTCTAGTTTTGTTTCATGTTGTTACCAATTATAACTGCTGAAATGGTTTCTAATTCCTGTCTTTCTTTTTCTTTTCTTAAGGGTGCCATTACAAAAAGAATGACTGCGATTGAAGAAATGGCTGGAATGGATGTCCTCTGCAGTGATAAAACTGGAACTCTCACTCTGAATCGCCTCACTGTTGATCGGAACCTGGTAGAGGTACAAAACATAATTTCATGATGGCTTTATAATTACTACATCTAATATGACGATCTGGTTTCGGATGCTGTTATGATCTATAATGCTGCAAAGAACAAGACTTAAGTATGTTCAGTCACATAAATTTTTAGTCATGGTATCCCAGTTGCTATGTGACATTAATATGGAAACACTGAATAACTTGTTGGATTAGCATGTTTGGCTATTGATGAGGCACCTTCCAATTAAAAGCTTTATCTTCAGTTGGAAGTAACCCACTTGAGATATTCTAAGTGGATGGTATATTGCATACTTGGAATTAGCTTGACTTTGAGGATACCAAATTTTACTTTTTATATCCAACTCCTTTTTTATTTGTCTAATTACATTATGCATTTTCATAAGAAGCAACAAATCTTTTCTTAAAATGAAGAATTAAGGCCCTTCTTCTCCCAAACACCTTTCAATATCCCCCTCAGAACTCTGGAATAGAAAATGATTGAACGTCCTTCAAAAGCAGAGCAACAAATAAAAGGAACTAACGAAACAAACAGAACATCTAGACAACCTCCAAGTGCAATGGAAAGAATTATTAATATCCCTCAAGAACTTTCAAAGAAGAAGCTCTCTGCTTTGCCAACCTGTAGGCTTCTTAACTAGCTTGATAATAGCTCACTAAGCATGTTTCAAAAGTAACCTCTTTTAGCCCTTCTCCGAAAGCCCTTGACTGAAATAGGCATCATCCCTCAAAGATACCTTTAGGAGCTACCTGATGAATCCTAGTATGAAGAAACATCTGGCATCATGTATAAGAAACAGGACATTAAAGTAAAGGGTAGTTTGTTACGGCTCATGCATCTATTGAGTCCAAAGGAGCCACCCCTTATGAGCGTTAAGAACTTCTCTCTCCCAGGCAATGTGGGATTTCACATGGTTAGCTAACTTCCAACCTCCTGCCCATGAAAATGCATCTCTCTGAGTGGTTCTTGTTATAGCTTTCTAATATGAAGGATGTCTCTAGTATCACCTTATTCAGAGCCACTAGCAAAGTCTTTATCTTGGCTGAAGAAAAAAAATTGTAAAATTATCATTTACGAGAAGAATTGGAAGAGTAAATACTTCCAAATGTTCTCATTTGATAAGTCACATATCCAAAATTTGATTATATGGAAACAGTGAATCCATGGGTATTTGAACCTGAGTATCCAGGCAAAAGCAGAATATTATAAAGCTTGCTTGGGAAATTGTTGCTGAAATGATAGCAACTCCATGCATGCCAATGTAAATTTGGATTTTTATACTTGCTTCTAGAGTTCAAGACAATAATTGACTATTTTCTTGAAAAGGGACATGTAAAGTCCTCATTTGGCGGTTTCATACAGTTGTGGTCTTACTTGGTGCAAGATGTTATTGTATTTCATCAAATATATGGGATCATACTATAACTCAGGGATGCTTTTGTGGAAAAACAAAAGGAATCTTGTATATTTTCTACAGGTACTCATTTAGTTACCATATATTTATTTGTTTGTTGGAAGAAGTTTCATCTCATTGAAATACCCTTCATCTCAAATTATTCTGCCCATGTCTTCAGACATCAGGACATATAGATATGGGCCATTAACAATATGACTTACAGTTCATTCAAGCTGGTGTCCTCCATGCAATAGTTGAAATTTATGTTCCAAATTTTGAAGGCATTTTTAAAATATTGTTAATTTATGGGCATTTAAGCTGGTGTCCTCTATGCAATAATAGATTATATATTGAACCTTCCTTCTGTTCATATTGAGCCTACTAACTGAATGGATGTTTCCCGTAGGTCTTTTGCAAAGATATGGACAAAGACACAGTTGTCTTGCTTGCAGCCAGAGCATCAAGACTGGAAAATCAGGATGCCATTGATGCAGCCATCATTAACATGCTTGCTGATCCAAAGGAGGTAGAGGAAAAAACATATAACATATCAATGAATGTTGCTTGGTTTATTCATGTTTTTGGTGTATATCATAAATACTTTCTTCCTATAGGCACGTGCAAACATCAAAGAAGTGCATTTTCTGCCTTTCAATCCTGTGGACAAGCGTACTGCAATTACTTATATTGATCCCGAAGGGAAGTGGTATCGGGCCAGCAAAGGAGCTCCTGAACAGGTACCCACATGTCCGAATGCCAATTTGATGGTGAATATTTCTGCCACTGAAAGAAAACCAAAGGAATTCAGATTAAAAGAAGGGATGGAAACATAAACTATCATGCATTCATGACCTTCCCTTCCAAATCATGATTTAGTGATCTAACTCATATATTTAGAATCCTTGGATTGTCCATTGTATAGTGAGAGAATGGATCTTAATTCCCTATAGCATTCACACCAAAAAAAAAAGAAAGAAAGAAAGAAAGAAAGGAAAACAGAAATTAAAGGTTCTCTTTTTTATTTGTGTCTTCATTTTTGAAGATTACATTTCAAGTTTCCTCTTTTCCCTTACTGAAGTGAATGCGTCTGAAAATTGTATTTAATATTAAAAATTATGTCCTATGGGGACAATTTTCTTGTACAATATCTCTCTCTCTCTCTCTCTCTCTCTCTCTCTCTCTCTCTCTCTCTCTCTCTCTCTCTCTCTCTCTATATCAAATTATTTGCCAATTATTTATCTATTTTAAATTTTAAATTTTCAGATTCTAAATCTTTGCCCAGAGAAAGAAGAAATTGCTGGAAAAGTCCATGTTATTATTGACAAGTTTGCTGAAAGGGGTTTGCGATCTCTTGGGGTTGCATATCAGGTATAGCATCTTGGTTATCTTTCCTTTTTACTTGTTATGTAGGGTGAGAATCATCGGCTAGATAAACTCAGTTTCTTAGTTTGTGCTGCGTGTATGTAACCAATAGAGCCATGAGCGGATGGGTGGTCAGTGAAGAAACATAATGCACTTGCATGGAAAGATTTTATAATTATACAAAAGTAGATGGCAGTTACCTAGGGAATATAATCACACCGATTACTATATTTTTAACCATGTTAGTTAGCCCAAGTAAGTCAGCTTGATCTGGATTGCTGGCTCATTGTCTAACACACTTCCATCTCTTTCACCCCCCAAAAATATATTGATCATGTGCAATTGGTGGCTTAATATTATTTATTTAAAAAATTGAGTTGAACTGGAAATGACAAAAATAAAATAAAATAAAAAAGAAGAAAGTTTGGGCACTTGCTTACACCCAACCATTAAGATTGTGTTCATGCTCATTGGCTTCTTTTAATCTTTTCAGGAGGTTCCGGAACAAAGTAAGGAAAGTTCTGGAGGTCCTTGGACATTTTGCGGGTTGTTGCCCTTGTTTGATCCTCCAAGACATGATAGTGCTGAGACCATCCGTAGGGCGCTTAACCTTGGGGTTTGTGTCAAGATGATAACAGGTAAATCTGGCTTTTTTTTTTTTAAATTACCAGGGGCTTAGATATTTCCTTACTAAGTTATGTTTTCTGATTCTGTAGGGAAATGTAGAGTCATAAGTTCTCACCAATCCATAGTTGAGAGAAAAGGAATTATATATTCTCATTAATTTACAAAGGAGGAAAAATACATACATACATACATATATATATATATATATACTCTAGTGTTAGGGCAAAAAGAAAACAAAGTTAGAGTCTAACTAGGAAACTAAAGAGAGAAGGAAAAAAATCATAAATGGATTAGGAGATTAATCCTTAACACTAACAAAGAAAATTAACTAGGGAATTTTGTCAAAATGCATAAAGAATTAATGATATCAAGAAACTACTTGCATTTTTTGCTAGGCCCCTCTTGATCACCTACCTTAACCACTGCCTGTTCTTAATGTGAACCACTTAAATAATCTCAGAAGTGAACTGAGCAAACAACTATACTATTGTTGTTGTTGTTGTTGTGTTTTTTTTTTTTTTTTTTTGATAAGAAACAGCAATACTATTGTTGTACAAATCCTGTAACTCCTAGAATAAATCAGAGATCAACTCCAAATTTTTAGATGCTTTTAGTAGCTCACCACTGAATTGTATAGTATTAAGAGCTCAAGTGAATCAGGATGCTGAGCTATAATTTACCAAATAGGCCAAATATTCAGAAACCATAGGGTTCAAAGAAAACAAAATTTACCATAAGTTACCACCTACCCAAGTACCCAACCCAAATTGACCAGATCAAAATGAGTTTAATGGCCAAATCCCTGAAATGTACACATAAAACACTAACTATTCTTGAGTTAATACATCTGGGAGATTAACCAGATAAATCCAGTTAAAATGATATTGTACTCTGGTTACCAAAACTGACCAAGCAATAAAACATTCAACCTGAAACCATTGGTGGCAGTGATTAGACTTTGGCAGTTTTAAGCAACAGAAGACATAAATAAATATGTTAAAAGAAACTTGTATCAACTCTTTATACTTATTTCTAGTTCACTCTTTCTCTCTCTCTATATATATACATACATATATATATATATATATATATATATATATATATATATATATGCAATGATGCTTCCAATTGTCTTTCATCTCAAAATTCATGATGCCTGTAATTAATGTTGAAATATCAAATGCTGCGAGTGTGTTTCAAAGGAAACTTAGTTGCCCATTGTTGGCAGTGAAAATCCTCAAGAGATAGTTGTTCTGTTTCATGTTCTAATGCAGGTGATCAGTTGGCAATTGCAAAGGAGACAGGTCGTAGGCTAGGGATGGGTACAAACATGTACCCCTCTTCATCATTGTTGGGACGTGAGAAAGATGAAAATGAAGTTCTTCCAGTGGATGAGCTTATTGAAAAGGCTGATGGGTTTGCTGGTGTATTCCCTGGTATTTAAATCCAACACCAGTCTTATGAAAAGTTGGCTTTACATTTTTATTTTTTCAGTTGTTAAATCAATTTTTTTTCATTACACATGCAATTTGAGGATAGAAGCATTTAAAAAAAGGTGAATTAATGCAAGGAAATCAAATAGAGAGAAAAAGTAGAAGAAAATAAAATTTAAGGCAAAAAAATTAGATTTAATGTCAGTAAATTATTTTTATATGCTTTTCCAAACTAATGTCACTTATTTTAACTCTTTGATATAAAATTAAAATTCATTTTAATTATATTTTATTCTCTTTGGTATGTTCCATAGTTCAACCAAATATGAGAAGAGCATTTTCCTCGGTATCTTTTTTTTCTTTTCTTAGTACTTTATCTGACCAAGATTTTAGTTTTTTTTAGTTTCTTAGTACAGTCACCTATCTCAAATGGTGGGCGTGAATGGAACCAATTTTTAAATCCGACCTTCAGATTAACCATCCATAAGTCAAGGCATAGGTCTCTTCATTCCTTCCCACATTGTTTATTCTCCCTTGCTGTGGTTGCTACAACAATATGATAATATTAATGGTTTCAGCCTTCAGCAGTGGAATCTTCGCTCCTGATAGACTACTACATCTTTCTCATCACTCCCAAGTCTTGTTCTAGATCCCACTAATTCCAGATGACTCTGATTTACCCATTTAATGAATACTAAGATAGCTTAGGGTAGATCTTCAGGTTACATCAGGACACCCATTAGATACTGTACTAGTATCTCTACTGGGCATGAATAATAGTGGATGCTGAATAGATGGGAGTGTATTGTTGTGTCCATGTAATGTTATCTACTTCAGCTGACTTAGGGTAGCTGGCAGCCAGGATTTAGGGGACCTCATGATGAGCTCTCACTAGGGTATCCATGTTTGAACTTTTTATCTGTCTTCACTATGTCTATCAGCTTCTTCAAAGCTTTATAGCATCAACCATAAAATCATTTCCTGTAAATCAATTGTCTGTATCACTGTTTAAAATCATTTTCGCTTTTTCAATTAAAATTTTTATGGTAGCTCAAAGAATAGAAAAAATCTTCAACCCACGGAACTATCTAACTCAATCACCTCAAAGTAGCTTTTGTTTTCTTTTATGGAAAACATGATTGATTAGTTGCATCATGGTCAGAAATTATTCTATCTTTATTGCTCATTCAAATTACTTGCCTTGCAACTTCCAGAACATAAATATGAAATTGTAAAAATTCTACAAGAAAAGAAGCATGTGTGTGGAATGACTGGAGATGGTGTGAATGATGCACCTGCACTGAAGAAAGCAGATATTGGAATAGCTGTGGCGGATGCTACAGATGCTGCAAGGAGTGCTGCTGATATTGTCTTAACAGAACCTGGTTTGAGTGTGATTATCAGTGCTGTCTTAACTAGCCGGGCTATATTTCAGAGAATGAAGAATTATACAGTTGAGTAACATTATTCTTTTCTGAACAAAAAATTGTAGCAATATCAGCATATTTATGATTCTTTTTACTTCCTGTCTCAAATGTCTTACCAGAATACCAGTGATTTTTTTTTTTTTTTTTTTTGGCTTCATGTCTCAAATTTCTTAACAAAATACCAGCCATTTGAATGATCTAATCTCCATGCATGCATGGATTTCTATGTTTTACATTACTAGGCTTTAAAGTCCTAGGGAGTACATAACTGCACAACTAGATATATGGCTGAGAATTGAGATGATTATATAATACAGTTTTCTTGTTTTATTTTTCATATTTCTTGCTTCAAAAAATGTATATATAATGGCACTGATTATACATATTAATCTGCAGATATATGCTGTCTCTATAACCATTAGGATTGTGGTAAGTTGGATATTATCCTACAAATTCTGATATCTTGTTTTATTTTCACCTACATACCTAAGAAGTTTCAAATTCTGATTCTGTTGCAGCTTGGTTTTGTGCTCCTAGCATTGATATGGGAATATGACTTCCCACCATTCATGGTTCTGATTATTGCTATATTAAATGATGGTAATGTCTTGATCTATGGTGCATTTTTTTTCCTTTAATAACAAAAAAAAATGTAGAAGGCCAAAATTCGGAAAATAGTCTTTATCATCTGAACTTTGACTGGTATTTGTCTTACAAGAAAGGAAAAAAAATATGTAGAGGCCACAGTTCCAGGTTTTGGTTGGCTTGAACATTATGTGAATTGGCTGTGCCTGGAATAAGTTTCTATTGATGTAAAAGAAACTTCTTTATATTATCATCTATTGGTACATTTTGCACTTATTTGACACATTTCCCTGTTTTCTCAGTTATCTCATCTCAAATCTAGATTTTCAAATATGCTGTGAGTCAAGTTCTTATTGTAACCTAAAATGACCATGAAGTGGTTTGATTGACTTTCAACATTAAAGGTTGTTTTGAACCAAAAGAAAAAAAAAATGTTAATTATATTACATGATCTCATAGGATTTGAGCATTTGTTTTTCCCCTACTTGGATGTGTGCAACTAGATATTTCTTTTTTGTAAAAACAAAATATCTGAAGCATATATTGATTTAGGATCCCTATTAAGTGGAAGTTGGTAAAGTGTGTGGCTTTTAGAGCTTTCATAGCTTGTTCTGATTTCAAGGAGAAAAATGTTTAACTGGTTTAATAAAAAGAAAAAAGTGATTTATCTCTTGATCATTGATGTTTAGCCATCTAAAACAAAGTAACTTCATGTGACTGCACATAAACATGTTTCTTGATCTTTCTGAACAGGGACCATCATGACCATTTCCAAAGATCGGGTGAAGCCATCTCCGAAACCAGACAGTTGGAAGCTCAATGAGATCTTTGCAACTGGCATTGTTATTGGCACTTATCTTGCTTTAGTTACTGTCTTATTTTACTGGGTTATACATAGTACCACTTTCTTTGAGGTATGAGAATTATAAAATGTAGTGTAAGATAATTTTGTTTTATTCCCTGTTCCTGATAGTTCTTGAGCCCTCATTGACATTTTTATTTGGTTGCAGACCCACTTCCATGTGAGTACCCTAAAGACTAGTGAGGAGATCTCATCTGCTATATATCTGCAAGTCAGTATTATCAGCCAGGCTCTCATATTTGTCACACGCAGTCAAAGTTGGTCATTTATGGAAAGGCCTGGGGTTCTTTTAATGTGTGCATTTGTGGTGGCTCAACTGGTAAGGTTTATGCAAATAGACTCAACTCCTGTGAGGAGATTCACAAGCGTGGTGTTTTTCAATTTATTCCTTTTCACTTGTTTGATCTTCAGGAAATGTCTGTGAAGATGCCTGTCTTGATCTTTATTTTGAGACTGAAGTTGGGAATCTTGTTTGACCTTAGTGTTAAGAGTTCTAGGAAGAATGTGATTATGAAGGAGAACAGAACCAAATCAAGTTTGAGATCATTAATGGGGTTTTGTGTTTTGCTTTGCTTGTAGGTGGCCACACTTATTACAGTCTATGCGGATATTAGTTTTGCTTCAATTAGTGGCATTGGCTGGGGATGGGCAGGTGTCATATGGATATATAGCGTGATCTTCTACACACCCCTTGACATTATCAAGTTTGCAGTTCGCTACGCTTTGAGCGGTGATGCCTGGAATCTTTTGTTCGATAGGAAGGTTAGTGCAGTACTCACTTCCTGTTTACTTGGTGTTATGATACTGTGTTTCTAGAGAAATAAGCCTCAGCTCCAAACAATTCTTCTTAATTTGTGTTTACCTCTGGGGTTCAACAGACAGCTTTTACTTCTAAGAAGGATTATGGGAAGGAAGATAGGGAGGCTAAGTGGGTACTTTCTCAAAGAACCCTACAAGGATTGATGTCTTCAGAGTTTGAGATAAATGGCAGACGGTCTTCTCTGATTGCTGAACAGGCCAGGAGGCGTGCAGAAATAGCCAGGTATGTAGAATCTCTTATCCAGCTGACTCTCTTTGATCCCCTTTCATAATTTTATTTCAGATGGAACCTGTCAATGAGTATTAGTGAATGGATATTTTAGTCTCTGATGTATGCTCTTGCTATTTGTTTATCCTCTTCACATTGGCTTGTTTATTCACATGCTATTTTTGTTTAGATGAAAGATTCAGCAGTATCTTGCCTGAATTTTACCTTTTGCACTGACCCATGAACTTTGCAGGCTGGGAGAGATACACACATTGAGGGGACATGTAGAATCAGTGGTGAGGCTTAAGAATTTGGACATCAATGTCATCCAGGCAGCTCATACAGTATGAAGGCATGATGTGAAGATTGTATCAATCCAGGGAACATGAACTTCACAGTAGCCACTGATGTGATTAGTCTTGGCTATAATCTGCGAGGCATGTTGATCTTTTTGTTATTAAATAGAAATGACAAGAAGTAATCTTAGCTGTTATGTTTCATCAATTATTTTGGACTCCAGAGGTCAGGGATGCCTCTAGAGAACGGGGGCCTGCTTCTAAATAATTTGTGTCATTCCTATGTATTATTACATCTACATTTTTTGACAGGAGGAAATTCTAGTTTCTGTTTGGAGAGATCTTTGTGTAATGTCTGGTCCATTCTGAGAGTAATAAAGCTACCAACATGGTGGAAACTCCTATTTACGAGATTCATCACCTCTCTTACGATTCAGAGTTGGGTCTTACACTCTTACATACCATGCAAATAAGTAGAGTTAATGGTGTAGACATTGTTCAGCACCACAGAGTTGCTACCTTATCTAGTAGCTCATTGGAAATGCTTTAGAGTGATGGTCGTTGCTTCCATCACAATCTCAAAGCTAGGTTCCCATTTGGTAAATGCATCAGTTTACATGATAAAAGAATTATATATTTCCAACAGTTGTGCAGAGTAAATGCTGCTTATTATAATGACACGTTTTTCAGCTCACAAAGTTTACAATTATTCCAGCAGACTGATAAGGAGTGAAAATGTTTGAAGAATGCAAATACATAATGGTTCTAGTGGAAGATGAAGGAATGCTTGCACTAGCTAAGCTGCAAGAGAAGTTGTTAGAAGGGCATTCCAGAAACATAATCCTTACCAAGCCTCACAGAGTTGACATAATTGGTGGGGCTGTGTGCAGAAACACCAGGGAGAGCTAGTCCTACTACCCTGAGAAATATAGACAACCAACCTTCTTTGTAATCTGGACCTTGCATTTTTATGCTTCTCATCAACTCCCACACAGCGTTCAGATACTCTGGTATCAGGTACCTTATCCCAAAGTAATTCCTGTTTGGCTCCTCATCCATTTTCTTCAAAGACACACACGAATGAAGAAGACCCCAAATCATTGCCAGCCGATTAAGAGTGTCATTGATTAAAACAAAAAGGCTTCAGATTGGGAGTTTTGTACGAATATGCGTTTTGGAAAAAAATATATCATACATTATGTTTTGAAAATAATCGTAGGTGTTTAAAGCGTAGTTGGTGATGACGGTTTTCTTGAGGATATCTTAGTTTGAGCATTATTTTTACTTAAATATAGTCTTTATTTAAAAAAAAAAAAAAAATTCCTATTCTCGGACAAAACTCTCAAATTGGGATTACGAAAGCATGAAATCCTTCATCATAATTGAGAAGTTTCAGAAAATAGCAGCCATCTCACAAATAGCAGAAAACTGGAGGTTAGAGGTGATATATACGACTCCCATTTTCTTGCATGACTTATTTTGTATGATGTGCTTTTATATTCAAATGGCATGTAAAACACAAGAAAGCCAAGTAAATTCCATGAAGGTAAGAATGAACCTTGCTCTTGACCAGTTACCTGAATTTCTTCCTGTTAACTGTAATAACAAATGTCCATAAGGGTGGCAAAGGAAAATTTGTGTTTATTTTATTAAATAAAATACCAGTTAATTTATTTATTGACTTATTACACTTCATAATCATCATGTGTACATGTTTTCCAAACACGCAGTAGCAAATGCAAGAATTAGGAATTGTGAGAAAGGAAAATGTAAAAACAGGAAATTAAAGCATGATTAGACTTACTTGTTGAATGTAACAGCTGTCATAGTAAAGGCATAGCCCAAAATGCTTATACAAGAAGGTGTCATCATCATAAGGCAACCTTGGCACAAGGTCGTTGCAGTAGACTACTCTGAAATACTTTGGGATGGGATGACCAAGATGAGCTTCCATGAACTTTCCCAGCTGCTGGTTCCCAACCCTTGGCTGTCCAAACGTGTATACACCCAACAATCTCCGCATAACCTCCTTTTCCTCATGAAGCAACAACACTGTTGGGAACAATATAGCAAGGGCTCCCCCTAAGCTATGCCCTGTAACTATGAATTTCGCCTTTTTATGCTCCATGAGCAAGCTTTTCAGCTTATCTCTCACTCCATAGTATGCTGTTCTCTCCAGCTTTCCTGATGGTGGGAGCTTTTTCCTGGCATCGACTTGAAGGTGAACCTGGAAGGTGGCAGCATTACCTCTTTCCCCTAAACCTAAGGCCTCTAAGAATCCCACGTGAACTTTCCCCAATTTTGGGATCTCGTACCAAGAGTAGTCGAAATCTGTGCTCCAATCATCCGCATCGAACGGCTCTGTACCCCTGAAGCTGATCACTATCAGATTTGCGTCTTTGTGTTTGTCACATAGAATGAACACTTGGGTGGAATACTGCTTCTGGAAATCTGCGAAGAACATAGAAGTAATGCATAATTTGATTTAAAAGGAACAAATAACTCAAAAATAGGAAAGGGAACATATGCTCCTTTACCATTCCAGCCGTTATAGAAGTTCACGAAATGCATCTGATTATACCAAGAAATTCAAACAAACAAAAAGAAAAAAGAAAAAGTCAGTCTTATTTTTTAGGGATTGAGAAGTTGGTACTGCTTTCATCATCCTAGCTATATATCAACTGATATGAAAGGAAAAAATAATTAAAAGTTGGTAGCATTAGCATGCCTTCCAGTGATGAACTACAATGTTCCTGACCACATTAGCATTTTCATAGGCCAACTTGGCAGCCATGATACAGAGGTCCATGAGAGCTTGCTCCCCACTAGCTGCAGAATCACCAACTTCTAATTTCATCACTAAATCACGTGATCTCTTGTACAAGTCTATTCTCCCATCTAAATGCCCAATTGCGCTTATGAATGTATCAGAGCCTCTCTGTGGTATCACCACCTTTCCTGTTTCACAACACAGTTATAATGGTAAAATTCATTTTCTGAAAACAACCAGCTAGCAGAGTAAAGCAGAGAGAGAGAGAGAGAGAGAGAGAGAGAGAGGAAGGGGAGTACCAACCATGGAGAAGATTGTAGAGTAAACCCATGAGGCTTCCGTTATGAGAGAATACGTTAAGGAGGAATTCGACCAAGCAGCCAGTCCACTCCATGGGCTTTCTGAAAACAGATATGATCTTGCGAGCGATGACGGAGACCGATATCACCCATCGGTGGTCCACCGCCCCCAACAATTCCTCATCTGAGCAGTCCACAAACTTCATTGCAGTTGCTTCGCCACCCCTTCCGAAGCTTCGCAGAAGGTCAGTTATCCCACCATTTTCCGGCCTAACAATCAGGTATCTGAAACCCCCAGTTAGACTATCATCAGATTCAGTCTCCATGACTAGTTCTGGGAGTTTTTGTGATTTCTGTTTGCAAATTCTACACACACACACACACAATATATACATATATATATATATATATATATATATATTTCATTTATACGGAACCCAACCCCAACACGTCCCCAAGAAAAACCCACGTTCTGGAGGCAAATCTAACAAATTGCCGTTTATCCCTTCGAGTTTAATGTCGTCATCATTGCTTGCTCCTGATGATGATGAGTCTGGATCCTCTGTCTCTTCCTTTTCCTTTTCCCCCCCTTAGAACTTGTAGTATCCCTACACTCCCAAAATGCAACGGTTTGTGGACATCCATAATCCATTCTCTGGAACGACGACCCAACGGTTAAATGCAACTTTAGAGAGCAAATCGCGTACTCCTGTCTGTGTCTGCCCATCCCTGCAAGTTGCATGGGATGGGATGGATGGCCTTTACTTCTGTGGGCTGTACTCATTAATCTGTATTGTTCCATCCAAGACTTATGGCCCGTTCATTACTTTCTTCTTCTAATTACCTATATATCCACGCAAGACCCACAAGAAAGAGCTTGGGACCAGTTCTAGATAAGGAGGCCACAGGCTCAGAGCCAAAAAGAGAAGGTGGGAACGCTCTCCAGATCCAGATCCTCCTAAGATGCAATTCTTATATAGGGATGTGTGGACGTATTGAAAATGGGTCAGAACTCAGAAGATATGGCGTTGTAAATGGAATAATATGCACCTGTATATCAAAGTCATTGAGGGTGAGGGAGAGGGAGAGGGAGAGGGAGAGGGAGAAGAATAATATGCAATTCATTTCCATCGTCATTCATATCATTTTTTCCCCCTCTCTAACTCTAACTGCCTACAATATGATTCAGTTACTCAATTTATAAATGCTGTTGTGGGGTTTATATCATTTCAAAGCATTAGCAGTGAGCACTGGTGAGTCAGTAGCAGGAATGTAGAATTAAAATAGAAAAAAATTGAAATTAACAAGGTAGATAGGAAGGCAAGAGCCAAATATATGAGGTGGGAGCGAGCTATGAATCCTAATATGGGTTTCCGCTCTACTACAAGATGAAATTAAGAGGTGTATTAGATTATGACTTTTAATGATATTTATAGGCTTTTTTAAGATAATGATTTTCATAGAGTTTGATAAAATTTTAAAGACTTTTATAAATTTTTAGAGAGTTTGTAAATGCATGTATGATGACTTTTATAAATATTGATAGATTTTTATAAACTTAAATAAAGACAATAACTAATATTTTTAATAAAAATAAAATATCATAATTAAATAATTTTGTGCAAAAAAAAAGTATCAACGCTATTTAAAATAAGTTTGAATAAATAAATTTTGATAACCTATTTTATTTCAGATTTTCATAAATTTTTATCTACACATTTAAAAATAAAAATTTATTTATTTTATTTTTATATTTATTTCATCTCCAATTTTCTATTTCTATTTATCACTTATGTGAGTACCATGGCCTCGGGGCTCGCACCCATCACTCACTCAATAAGCCTCGCACCACATAGGCTCAACCCTACCATCTCATGAAACGGCCTGCCAATCAACTATATTATAACCATACAAGGAACTAATAAGATCTAAGGCAATTTTAGAACCTGCTCTGTGATCCCGAGTCCCGCCTAAAAGATCCCACGTATACTAAACTATGATACTGAAACTATGTTAGGAAAGAAATTACTCGTAGGATATTCATCCACGGATCTCCCCACTTCCAAATTTGATACGCCTAAGTCTCTATAAGGAATAACTAGTCCTTAATAAGGAAAGAGAGATCTTATTCCCAAAAATCGTCTCTATAAGGAATAACTAATCCTTAATAAGGAAAGAGAGATCTTATCACCCAAAATCATGAGATTATTTTTCCTAAAATCAAGGAGAATTTCGGGTATAAAACAATATAAAAAAACATGATAATGAATTAAGAAGTACAAATTTTGTTGGGTAGAATAAAATGAGATGATTAGAAAACGGATATAACTTTGTTTTCTCCCTCGGTTGTTATTCCTTCATGTATGGTGACCGAAAATCATGGAGAACCATATATTTATATACATTTTGACGTGGGTGTGTTATTATGATTTTGATTTATATTTTGAATAAGACAAGAAGGTGTATTTGAATAAAATTATGATTTTGAAATTAATAATATATCATATTTTAAGTTCTTAAAATATCATATTTGTATCATAATTGTATGTAAAATGATTAAAAATAATAATAATTTGTATCTGATTTTAGGAACAATCATATTTTTTAAATTTTTAGTTCTTAAGATATGAAGAATTAAAAAATTATCTAATTTTATGAATTATATGAGTTTTTAAAAATCATCTAACTTATAAGGTGGGTATTTATACTCACCCTTTATCTCTAAAAAAATATGATTGGCTTCACTCACTCAATGAAAAAGCCGTTTCAAATCTTGCGGAAAAGCGCAGTATAATTTTAAAGGGCAAGTATTTATACTTCTACTAAAAAAATTATTAAAAGTAATTAAAAATCTAATGTTTATGAAAGTCAATGACATTTTCAATACCGGTGTACTTTTAGAGAATTTATAAAAGTCTTAATCCAATACACCATGACTTTTATAGAATTTTTTAAAATCTTAAAAAGTCTTAATCTAATACACCAAGACTTTTATAGGCTTTTTAAAAATTTTAATCAAATACACTATGGCTTTTATAGAGTCTTTAAAAATCGTAATCCAATACATCATGATTTTCATAGACTTTGTAATTTTATGAAAATCATTAAAAATCATAATCTAATAAAAAAATAGAGTTAATATGGAACAAAGGTAGAGTTATGATTAATTAACCTAGATCACCACAAGAAGAGAACATAAACATAATTTTAATGTGGAGAGAATATGAATATTATAAAACTGATTGAATCCATGGAATGTCTTCGATGCTAATCACGTAAGACCGCAAAGAAAACGACCTCAAGATCTCAAGATCTCTCCGACCGCCTTTACGACACCGCTTGTAGACCGAGAATGCCTCTCTCACTCGTTAGAGAAAATCTCTTAATCAGATGAATGATAATACGTATCCTTAGGGTTTGGAGGGACTTGAGTCTTCTTTTATATATTGAGCTCCTCACCATCGCCCTCTCATTACCCGTCGGCCATACTCAAAATTTCCACACACTCGCAAATCCCATATGGTTTATTAAGAATCCTAATAATCTCAATTAATTAGACCGACAAATCCAAGACAATCCAATTAATAAAGCCCACTTTATGAAAAAATCTAACATTCTCCCACTGGGCAATATTAATCGAAACAAAACTGTGTGCGCACTTTATATTGGTCTGTAGATTATTCTTAATAAATAATCCCGATCCCATAAAGTTCGAACACCGAATCATGGTGGTAAATTGCATGTACTCACGCAAGCCCTTCATGGTCACGTAATGCTTTCAAACTTTAACGGGCAAGGATTCAATATAGCAGGTTTGTTCAATACCTCATAATGAGTGATACTCACATGTTATCCATTTCTTGAGCAATTCAAATTCTCCTTATGTCACAAAACCTATGTGTCACTGTAGAATATCAATCACATTCCAATCTAACTCAGATATGTGTTACCTAATAGGTAACTTTACTTTACGCTGTGAATAAAACACACATAAGAAGCATGCAAGAATGCCCCCATAGCTTCAGGATTCAAGGCTTCATATACAATGCCTTGAGATTTTCAACAATTATATGTAATGCGCAACTCACAAACCCACATTCACAAATACCTTATCAATGTGTAAAAGAGTTTACTACAAATTCAATTATTACCAAAATGTACAGAAATCGATCATCCTTCATAAGAGCAACATAAAACTTCTAATAGCTCCCACTAATTTACAAAGATCCCATGATACTCCTGGAAGCCCATGTTAATGACATGTCGATCAAATAATAAGGCGGCCTTTAGTTACTGGGATCCGCAATCATATCATCTCGCTGACATACGTGCTCCACCGCAACGCCACCGCTTTGAACTTTTCCTTATGGTCGATATCAATTTCCATGTGCTGTACTTTGAGACCTCTCGTTGTTGTTAATAAACAACACTCGCAGAAAGTTGCCAGTCACAATACAAATTGTATGGGCTCATCCACAAAATCAAACACTCTAACTCCTTAATGAGGTTTCCATTAAATCGGGCTCGAGTAGTTGTCAGCATGCTACAAACTCCGGTCAGACAGAGGATGCAATTGATTTCTGCTTTCACTTTTCCATGATACCAATCTCTCAATCTTAAAGATGAAAACTGGGCTGTTGACTTCTTTTTCATCCAACAAAGAAAGTCCTAATCCGAATTACCCAACTACTGTAGGTCCACATGTTTTGTAAATCAACATATAGTCTTTTGTCCCTTTAAGTACCTCATAACCTTTCGGCAAAGAACCCAATGATCATGTCCTGGTTCGACCGACATTCGTCAGAAGTCCCCATGAAAACAGATGATTCGCTCAGCCAAGATACCAGCATACATAATATTCCAAGTGCACTAGCATAAGGTACATTCTTCATTCGCTTTCTATATCTCTAACGAGGACATCGTATGACTAACTTATCACCTTTTATTGACAGAGTACCTTGGTTTACATAGTTGCATGTTGAATCTTTCTAAAAATAATGATCAACATATGCCCTCCGAGATAAAAACCCAATAGTCCGTGAAGAACGATTCGTGAATCCCAATGCCTAGGACAAAAGACGCCTCACCAAGGTCCTTCATATCAAAGTTCTTGACAACATCCGCCATTCTATGCAGTAACTAAGGTCATCATTGCGTGCGGTGATATCATCCACATAGGAGTATTAGGAAAATAAATTTCCTCCCACTCGACCTTGCAAGATATACATTGATCTACTTTGTTCTCAACAAAACCGTATGTAGCAACAACACTATGAAACTTTAAGCACCATCGTCTAGAAGCTTCAGCTTGATAATCACAACACTTTTTCGCCACACAAGTTTACCAATCATTTGCCACAAAAACCTTCTGTCAGGTCATATAGACTCTTCATTAAGGTCTCCATTGAGAAAGATGCTTTTTTAACATCCATCCGTGTAGCTCCATATCAAAATGAGCAATCAATGCCATGATCAATTAAAGAATCTTTAGAAGAGACCTGGAGAAAAGGTTGCCTCATAGTCTACCTTCGAGGAAACCTTTGGCTACCAAATTCGCTTTTAAACTTCAATCTTTCCTTTATGGTCCTTTTAGTCTCATACACCCATTTGTACCAATGGGTTCATGACCTCTGTGTAACTAATAAGTTCTCAAACCCATTATGCCTCATGGATTGAATTTCATTTCTCATTGCATCTAACCACGCTTCGATTGAGGACAAGAAACAATTTTCCCATGTTATCGGGATCGCCATGTAACCGAGCATCGTAGTCTTGCTCTCCCATATAGACTAAATAGTCCTATGGTATAGCCGATCAAGCTCCCTAAGTGGATCTCCCATCGGAGCAAGAATTGCCACATTCCCCGCACCGAGAGCCTCGGGCGAACATCATTAGGAGTCGGTCTCAACAACAGATCCCTAGTCTCAACAGTTCAACATGGTGTGGAAGTTTCCACAATTATTCTGTATGGGAGGAGATACAGATACCAATATTGACCCAATCGCATCATCATCCCTAATAGTCCTGTGAGCGCTACTTCTCTCAGCCTACATCAAAACCCAAAATCTTACCGCCTGCGGATTCCACAATTCCCGTGCCCATTGGGATTATGTAACCTATATCCCTTCGAAGTGTTCCTGCAAGATACATGTTAACATCGAGTGGTTCGGGAAGTCCAACTTCTACTTTAATGTTGATTATATAACTTTACTTCCAGGACATCCTCAAACCTTAAGATTAAGGTTTTGCTTTACACCTACCCATAATTCAAAAGGAGTCACCAACAACTTTCAGAGTGCACACAGATTCAAAACAAAGCAAAGCTTGTTTTCAAATAAATCTCATAGAAAACCGGTAATTATCTCTACTAATCATACTCCTTACAATTTATAAGAGTATCGATTGCGCCGGGTTATACCATTTTGCTCAGACCCCAGATAGTAAATGGCCACCATCCCAGAAAGTCCTCTAAGTATTTGGCGAACGGCCCTGTCGCCCGAAGACGCCATGCTCGGCCATAATACTTCCACCCTGGCCGATCTAACAACCTTATGACTTTTCCAATCAAGCCGATTTTGGGTCCGAAAATCTTGAACTGGTTTAAGAGACTCGACTTTCTTTTAATCAAGTACAAATAACCATATCGAGAATAGTCATCAATAAACGGCGACGAAAATTAAAATTTTCTACAATATGTCACAACATATGTTTCCCACTCTATGATTCTTGAATGACTTCCAACAAGTCAAAACTACTGGACCAGCTTTCTTCTTATCTTGGTCATTTCCACCCTATTAAATAGTTTCACGCATATCTCTAAGTCATTTTAAGAGCAGCAGATGTTAGTCTTTATCACCCTTTCTACTCTATCCTTAGAGATATGACTAAGTCATTTATGCCATAATGCATAAGACTCTTCCTAGGGTAAGGGTATCTTAGAAACAACCTTTCAAATTGTATATAAGCGTAATGTAGATATGTGCCATTGGGAGATAAACTTAATCTGTATAATCCGTTGGACATGTGACAACACCCAACCTTATTTGAATTAAGAAATATTGAAATAACATTGCTCTTAATTTCAAAAGAGTAATCATATGAATCCAAACACGATACGGAAACTAAATTCCGTCTAAAAGGAAGGTACATAAATGTGTCTTTTTTTAACATCAATTTAAAACCGTAATCTAAACTAAGATTACATCTCCTACCTAACACAGACATCGCCCCTTCAAGAGCCTCTCACGTTGAGCTTTGATTCATCCTTGTTCAGCCTCCCGCTATAACCCCACAGAATGCAATGATTAGTTGCTCCACTATCGAAATACCAAGAACTCGGATGGTGCGCCGTATAGGTTGGATTCACAAACAAGTATTAAAGTAATCATTACCGAAGCCCACGCTGACATCCAAGCTTTAATTTTGCACACTCCTTCTTCATGTGACCTTTCTTCTCGCAAAAGAAGCAATGATCACCATCCTTCGCAACGTCTCTTTCGACCCATATTGTCGATTGATCGGTAGTTTCGAGCACCTTTATGAGTTCGACTTTCTAACTTCTTATTTTTCCTTTATAGGGACTAGCAAAGATATAAGGCCACATGCTCTTCTCCTTCTTCGCTCTTCTTCCGCCACCACCTCATATTAAGTCATTAACTCAAGTCTCATCTTCGTGAATCAGTCATCTTTATAATCCCAAAATCAAAAAGCAGCTGCTTAGGCTTTGATGTGCACAATGCAAGCATCCGGAATGGTAACATTGAGAGCTCGAGTCATTTTTGTGGTCTACCATCCTCGGGACATAATCTCTAACCCCAAAATTGCACATCATACTTCATGTTGAAGAGCTAAGAAGAGCCCAACCTCGCATTGGGACGAACTCGATTTCAGCCTCTATCGCCATCATTTCCTTAGCAAGTATAACAACCAGGTAAACCACTTCAAGCGTTCGTATGGATTTCTTCATTGTCAATAAGAAAACTCTATCAAGCTCCTCTCCTGTGCAGCATACCGCTTTCAGCCTTCCGCACTAGAGGTTGTGACATTCTGCCGTTTATCCATTGTAAGCCTTGCGTATGTGAACATCCGCGCCTCCATTCCAAATAGAGTCCCTTCCATTTCTTAAACAAATCCAAGAAGGATCTCAATTGAAATCCAATCGCGTCTCACGTAAAAAATTGACCGAAAAATAAAACAAAACAATACACCGCATCATGCGACACTGGTATAGAGAATTACATACATCATCACATAATCACCTTTAGCGTAAAATATGACACGCAAATAAGTATTAATTCCTCCACATAACAATGCACTACGTAGAACATATTCTAATCCTTCGTGGAAATCACCACCTCAAGTGTATGAACCACTAAGACCGCCATTTCGCCATTACGCCACAAGGCTGTATCCCTCCATGAACTAACACAGATCACCTCCTTCGGGAGTATGATCACGTACAAAACAAGAGACATCCCACCAACATGAGACCGATATTTTCAAACCCAATCAAGTGTGCCACTTTGGAGGTCACAACCCAATTGAATCCTTGAAAATCACTCATACCAAGGATATAAACTTTATGTATCACATTATATATATATATAATGCCAATTATACTGTCTCCACCCATTCATACAATGAATTTAGACTCCCTTACACATCCTTATGCAAAGGATATACATGTTAGCTACCATATGTATTTCGAAACCATAGAGTAAATACATAAAATAATAAAAATACCCTAATTTCTAAGCGCATAGGGTTCTATACGCATTTTCATCCTGTAAAGCTCAAACATGCAAAGTGAATATACCACATTGTAGAGAATTTCAATAATGCAGTTTGCGATATCAAGACGCTGTAATACCCCCTCACGACGCCATCACGCGCCACCGTAAGGCTCGCGGTGGCAGCCGCTGGTGTTACAGTCATTGGCTCATTAATCGGCCGGGCTGACCGCCCGCGCCGACCGCTGACCGGCCGGTCGTTGACCGCCTGGCCGCTTGACCGGCCCGTCAATATCCGGGTCGCGGTCGCTGATCGGCCCGTCAATGTCCGCCTCGGTCGCCGAACGGGTCGAGCCAATATCCGCCGCGTCGCTGACCGCCTGCCAAAGACCGTCGATGACGCTATCATGACGCCATGATCCACGCTGGGCCCACGCTGGCCAGACACGCTGGTTCACGCTGCATACACGCTGCCTTCTACTAATCGAATCGGCCGAAAACGGACGGGGCAGAACCGGCCGCACCGTCGGCTAACCGGACGCTAGGTCATGCCGACGCAAGAAACCGCTAGCGTGACTGGCTGCGGTCCTTCTACGCGCTGCCGCCACGCGCGCTGCGGCGGCGCTGCGACGCGCCGCTGGCGGCCCCCGCCACTTCCGCGACGTGCTACCCACCGATCCGATCGTCTTCGCCGTGTAGATTCCAAATATGCAAAAATTTAATTTCGATTTGGTAAAATCTCCTAAACTCCACGTAATGCCCGACATTCAAGAAAACCCAAAATAAACATATTCCGATTCATATGCTTTGAATTTAATCCATGGTCGGGCTCGATACCAACCGTAGGGATATGATTTAATTAACTTAGATCACCATGTTAATACAAACATAATTTTAATGGAGAGAATTATGAATATTATGTACCGACGAATCCATGGAATGTCTTCTTGATGCGGAATTGATGAAGACCCGCAGTTAAAACGACCCCAAGATCTCGTAGATCTTCTCCGAATGGCCCCTCGATGACACCCGCTTAAAATGAGAATGCCTCTCACTTAGTTAGAGAAAATCTCTGGGGACCAGATACAGAATGATAATACGTATCTCCAGGCTTGGGGAAGGACTCCTGAAATTTTTATTGAGTTCCGACCACTGCCCTCTATTACTCGGCCCGCCATACTCACCCCACACACTCACAAATTTCCATACTTGCTTATTAAGAATCCTAATAATCTCAATTAATTAGACCGAATAAATCCAGTTAATAAATCCAATTAATAAAGCCCACTTTATGAAAATCTAACACAGGTCACACCTGCATTATCCATTTAGTTCCTTCATTTTGAAAAATATCATCAATGGGGTGGTAGTATTTGCATAAAGCCAACGACAAATTAGGGTTTTTATTGAATTAAAATTTTTAAAGATATAGTTTAAGATTTATAGTGATAATTTTGAATATTTAGGGATAATTATTTCAAATATTTAGGATAATTAGTTGTTCATGTTTTTAGGGTTTAAAAGTATCATTTACCCTTCTTTAAAAAAAAAGTATCATTTACCCTCTTACTATATACGTGGGTTATCGTTATTAGGTGGAGATAGATATATTGTTTTTAATTAATAAAATTGCAGAAAATATTAGAATTAAGAAAGAAAAAAAAAAGTGAAAGAAGGTAGATATGAAGGCAATAGTCAAACATGAGGTGGGAGCTATGAATCCTAATCTGGGCTTCCGCTGTAAGTAAAAAAATGGAGTTAATTATGGAATCTATCACACCTGCGTTAATTAGTTCCTTAAGTTAATTTGGAAAAATATCATCAATCGGATGGTAGTATATGCTTAACACAGGTCCTATCATTTTTTATTTATGTCCCTTTTTTCTTTTCTTTTGAAGTATGTTTTCTTTGTAATCGCTTTTAAATTCAATGTTTTAAAATTTGTATTAGACCAATTAGTCCGATCGATTGGATAATTAACCGGAAACCAATCTGATGATTAAAACCGTTTTTCTTTAAATTGATGATTGAATTGATTTTTATTTTTAATAATATATTAATTATTTATTTATGATATCATCTATACCATGGTTTGAACTTTTCCGATTCCTGTCATCAATCAAAATTTTAAAATATTACTTTTAATACAATATAAAAAATCGTCTCCACTTTTATTTGATTCTCTTTATTTTTTGTCACAAAGCATTGACGGTTTAAATTTGAATATTTCAAAATGATTTGATTCATTTATTTATTTATTTTTGTCATATAGTATTGACGGTTTAAATTTTTTCAAAATGGGAAATGCTAGGTTCCAGCCAACCGACGCGATGTCACGTTGATGGGGGGAGTCAGAATGTGGACAAAGAACAAGTCCGAAGTCTCCTCCCGTGATGGGTGGCCACATGGTGTGAGTTTTGATTTCTCATTATCGTCCTGGAATTTCCCAGCTAGCCCACTTATTAGTCTCCCACTCTAATCACGATTTCTATTAATCCATCTATCAATCTCTCTCTCTCTCTCTCTCTCTCTCTAAATATATATTTGCATTATTTTAGGGAAATCATACCAATGGTTTGTGATGATTTGTTGAACTAAAGAGTGCTTTAATTAAATTATAAATATTTGAGGATATGATCCCATCATATCTCACTCATACATAAAAACACTCAATATTTTAAATAGATAAAACATAAGAAAAGAAAATACTTTGGGTTAGAGTCTCACTAGAAATACCTGAAACCTCTCATCTCCATCTCATCTTCCTTTTATCGTTTGAGCCAGAAATAAAGACATAAAATCGATATAACAGTACTCTATATAAGGAAAAACGGGGGTTGGTAAAGAAACATTACATATTCCAACTGGGGCTTTTCTTCCAATCAAATTCAAGAATGTAATGGGGGTTATTGGTATGGTGGTAATTCTTGGCATTGGGATTCATGTGGCAAGCCCACTCAAATTCCACTTCTGTTCATTCCATTTCACCATCCTTCCTCTGTCTTTAAAATTTAAATCAAAGCATTATGGGAGGAGTCTAGAAGGCTAGCCATTGCCGTTATCCAAACGGTACATCTATATTACTACATATGCCTCTTCCACTCCCTTTTTCCTGAGGGCGATTAACATTTAACACCCCCTATCTTTCAGTGTTCCATAAGGTATAAAAAGTAATCCAAAAAGGTAGATTTTTTTGACATCTATTTGCATTATATCACATCATTATTATCTCTTTGCATTATCATTACTATAATTCTGTGGTACAATTGAATATCAATGATTTTCATTTAATGCCATGTTCAATAGTATTAAAATAGAGATACATACATGAAAAATACTTTTAAGTATACCTTATTTAAACTAACCTTTATTCAAACAAGATGAATCATAAGGGTTATAAAGTTTAGTAGTATAATACAAATTGTGTTCTTAAATTTATAATTGAGAGATATTTGGTTAAGTTAAAGATCTTTTTAATAAATACTTTATATATATTTAATGATATTGATGATAGATTTTAAACTATATATATATATATATATATATATATATAGAGAGAGAGAGAGAGAGAGAGAGAGAGAGAGAGAGAGAGAGAGAGAGAGAGAGAGAGAGAGGTTATTCGCTGGTTATTGGCTCATTAATATCAAAATTTGCTTGTATAAAGATTTTGATTCATTTATACATACCTTACTGGCATGATATTGTATTTCCTGAGAGCCGCGTCCCATCTATCAAACATATTGAGGATAATTTATCGAATGAAACAGATTGAGTGCATCCAAAAAGTCAAATGATAGTGTTCAGACTGAGATGGAAATCAGAAGAAGTGGACATCTTATCTTAATGAGTTGGGTTATAAATGATGAAATAAAAAAAAGAGGAGGGTAATATATAATAGTGATATATAATAATAATGTTAATCTGAATCTTGAGTTATATATGTTGTAAACTAATGGATATAACAACATTTAAAATCGATAAATAACATAAATATAAGGATGGATGGATCAGAGCATAAATGAGACTGTCATCTATTATCTTATATGTGTCGATGTTAAATCAAGTATCTTGAAGAAGCAACGTTGTGGCAGAAAGGCGCCGTTTGGGTTGGGTAGGTGGAAAATAATATGTAAATGGATGGGGGTGTGGGGGAGCAAGGAAAAGAAAAGAGAGTAGTAGAAAATGAAGAAATATGTATAGGATAAAATAAATAAGCCTTCTGTAGTTATTTCTGTGGCTTTGGATTCTTCTAGGCTGTTCGTGCCTGCCAGCTTTACTTGAGAGTTGAGACCATGGGAGCTTTAAAGTATAAAATCTGTGATTAGAAAAAAAAGAGGAAAAAGAGAGAAAAAAAAAAGAAAAAAGAAGGCTAATAATCAGTCTCCCTGCTCTGAGAGAGAGAGGAGGAGAGCGCGAGAGAGAGATGCGGGAGAAATGGAGAATGTTGGTTCTAATTTGCGTGTTGAGGTGGGGGCCAAGCTTCATCAATGGTGCCACAGATCTACAAGATGGTTTGTACTAAACATAACCCCAGTTGCCCCTTCCTTCCTCTGTCTCTTTCGCCTTTGCTCTTTCCTTTTCTTTTTCTTTTTTGGTGCTAAACTCCGCCAAATCTGCATTGCTATTGTTCTGAATCTGTGTTTGTGTTGAGATTAGTGATGGAGTGGGAGCTTTCGTGGATTTTATTGTTGTTTTCATGTTTTCTCTCTGCACATGGAAAGCTTACAATGATTTTAGAGGTAGCTGGTGGGTAGGATTTCTACCATGGCAAATAGAAGCCAAATTCATGAAGAATCTTATCGAATCTCTCTCTTTTTTCTTGCTGATGCCAGCTTCAGTTTTCAATGAGGGCAACATGCCACGTATTAAGCTTCTTTTCTATTTGTTTTCTGCCTGTGGTAATGAATTGCTAGAAGGGCGTGACCTAGGATCTGGTAGGGGTTTGTTAGGTAGTGATTTTGGAACGTTGATTTTTGTACAGTTTTTTCTTTCTTGGGGTAATTGGGGGGCACCCTAAGAAGGAATTAATTCTCCCCATCCCCACCAATGCAAAGCTTTGACAGTAGATTGTTGCAGATTGTTGTTGAATGCTGAAATTGCCTAAGATAATCATTTAAACTAAATAATAACAGTATGTAGATTTATTGAGCCATGGTGACAAATAAAATAATCTTCATGGACTTTTAAAGAGTGATTATCCTAAAAACTTGGTTGGATACTCCTGCAAATTACAATTCTTCTTCTTCATCTTAATTTTTTTTTCTTTTGAAGAACACCCTAAAGAACTTGTTAACTAAGGTTGCTTCATACTTCTTGAGATATGAAGCAAACCTGCATGACAAATCTGATTCTCAACTTACTACAAGGGAAAAGAAGGACACAAAGAGAGGCACAGACGAGCTCTGCAAGAAAACTGGTCCCTTGTTTATTCAGTTATCTTTTACATCTTAAAATTTTTTCATACTCTTGTCAAGCTTATCTTCATTCTTCAGTGTCTCCGTGTGAATTGGTTTTCGTTGTGACAACCCGAGGCGCAGTTGGTTATGAATGATTAAGAGTACCTTTTTTAGAGCTTATTCTAGACTTTGTTGGTAATTTTGCAGATACAGGATTAATATTCCTGTTGCACACATTTCTTGCTTTAATAAAATTATGAATGTCTTTCATGAAAACTGGAGTTTAGAAGATAAGAAGCTCTGTAAGATGAGAACAGGTGATTCCAATTTTAGATTTTCCTTCCTATAAGCATTCTTTTATTGTGCACCATTTTTTTTTCACTAGCATGTTCTCAAAAGATTCTTTAATTGTAGCTTTTGGAATATGTATTTGCTCCAAAGTATAGGTAGGACCCAAATAACTTAATCGGCAAGGATGTGTGTGAGATTGGACTATTGTGTCTCTAAAACTTTGATCATGTTGGCTATCTGTTGCCTAAAGGTCATGCACATCAAATGGGTTTTAACTGGATTTGAAAGAAAGTTAATTTATAATGCATAAAATCAATGACACATTCACAGCACATTTTTCAGCAGAAATCTCAGGAAAAAAAAAAGAAAAGAAAAAGCAGGTGGAGCATTGATGTTCACTTACCATTGCTGAAAACAAATGCAATTATTTATACACCTATATCTTCACTTACTTATGTTGACTGTGTGTCGCTAAACTTGATTCAAGATTATCCAAAAGTGAAAATGATATAGTCACTATACCTATGACATGGTTGGTGTGCAGTTTCTACTCTTGGGGTCATGTTCAGCAGTCTTAATTCACCATCTAAGCTTGCCAAATGGAACTCAAATGGTAAGTGAATCCATGTGAAGTCTTAGCAGAGCATTACATACGAAAGGCTCAAAAGTCCCACACAAATGTAACTTTTGGTTTTTCTGTTTATTTCCATGTCCATGGTGTCCTAAGCATCACTTATGCCGTTGATTCATAGCATATTGTCTATTATTCTTTTCCATCAGAGAATTATCAGGTCTTAACCTTACTGGGTCAATGGGCTACCAGCTAACAAGTTTGACGGCATTAATCAACCTGTAAGATCATTGCTCTTCAATGCTGTGTTGAACTTTTCCCTTTTCTATCAATTACTATGAATGTCTTTTAGGATGGGTTAAACTTTTCTCTCTTTGTTTGTTATCTTGATGTGGCGATTACAAAACTTTGCAGAGACATAAGCAACAACAATCTTGACAGATACCTTATCACTTCCTCCAAACCTGCAAGATTGTATATGGCACATCTAAAAATCTTTCCTGTTCTTTTGTTTACCGTTCCTGCCAATTGTGTCCATCTTGGTATATAATTCTTATATGTATCACAGAAATCTTGCTGCGATGGCCTTGGCTGAGGTTACGCGTTATTTCTCGAGATGTTTTATATTCGATCTTTAGAAGCCAAGTGTAAAGTTTTATCTGTATTTGTTTTTCCTTTGTTTTTGGATTGCCTATAAGTCAGACTTTAGAAACGTTTCATTTCTGCAAAGAAATTGGTCAATCATTTAGGATCTTGGCTGGTGACATTCTGATCAAACATAAATTACTCTTACATTATGAGATCATATTTTCTGTAGCTTTATCCTCATTAAGAAATAAGTATTAATTAGAATCATAAATGGAAAGTTTGTTTAATTGAAATTCGCATTGGGCATGGTTTTCATATCAGTTTTCAAAAACACATATGGATCATAAAGAAGAATCACTATGTGTTCTTATAGTGCATTTATAGTGTAGTGTGCTTTTATCTTTGTTGTCGATATTGATCTTCTATTTCAACACCCCCTAGGATGTCTTTTAGAAAATTTAGGAGTGTTACCTCCTCTGTTATTAGGATGAATCAGATCTGCACATGGCATTTACAGTTTACTGTTTTTTGGTAAAATTACCAAAAATAAAAATTATATGTCAAATAGTTGGGGTTGGTTTTGCTAGAAGGTCGAATCTCACTATTCTTTCTCCTGTGGTTTAGGGATTTCTCTTTCAATTCTCTGACAGGTGACCTCCCAGAAAGTCTTAGCTCCCTCTCAAGCATGACAACAATGTGAGTATTTAAGATATTATCCTCACTAATATTTTCATTTGATTAGGATTCCTTGGTTATCTAATTTGTCATTACACAGGTTTTTGCAAAACAACCAGTTTACTGGCACTATTAATGTCCTTGCCAGTCTTCCTCTTGAGACACTGTAAGTGGTATATCAATCAAAATGCATCTGGATACTTGTATCTCTCTCTTTTTTTAGAATAGATCTGTTCCCTTACTATATTTCATTTTATGTTTTCTTAGGAATGCCAATAACATTTTACTGGCTGGATTCCTGAACTGTTGAAAAGAACATTAATCTGCAGCCAGCATTTCCTTAGAAACACTGCTAGTTGCTATGTTTGTTATTTTGTTTCTATAGAGCTATTTCTTTACTGTTTGGATTGGAGTTTTGTTAATGCAGGAAGGATGGTAACTCATGGAGCTCAGGGCCTGCACCCCCACCTCCACCTGGTACCCTCAGTGGCAGGCCCAAGAAACACAAATCCTGAAAATTAGTAATGACAGCCCATCTGGTGAGTGGTGGTGGTATAAATCGGGAATGAGTGGTGGCGGAATAGCCGGGTGTGATATCCATCCTTGTTATTGAGGCAATATTAGCATTCTTTTTTAGTGAAGAGAGAAGATCTAGGAAATTCATCCATGGATGTTGAAAAGGCTGATGATCAACCTTTTGCTCCTCTTGCTTCAAAGGAAATACAAAATTAGTGATGGCTCTTTGAACCAATTTGATTGCTTAGGCGTTTTGAAAGTCAACCTGGTGTATAGAGTCAGATTTTTTCTTTTTTCTTTTTCAATTCTTTTATTTGATTTTCTAAAAGTAGAAGCAACAAGAATTATTAGAGTGAACTATCTGCATTGATAGCAAACATCTTTGTGAAAAGATTTTTCATATAGGCTTCTACACTCTAGGAGGTGAAACACAAGATGAATACAAGGACACTTCCAAAGAAACTAATTGGAGAAAAGGCCACGTCCAATCAATTCAGGCCAGTGCTAAAATTTCTATTCTTTTCTTTTTGATTTTTTGGATAAATAGAAGCTAGTAAAGAACAAAAGGAGGAGTTTCCAAAATAGTGGCTAAAGGAGAGTACAAAAAAGAAATCATGACATACCCCGCAAGGACTACAACAGCCAGGAAAAAACAAAAATAGGCTCCATTAACCACAATAAAAGGCTCTAAACAGAACTGCACAGCACAAAAACAGAGGAAACACCTCAATACAACCCTTCCAAAACCCAAATTTCCAAAAGGAACAAGCTGTACTGCGGCACCAAGATTCACCACGTGTAACCAGTCAATAGATCCACCAATGTTGGCGGACCATCAACTATGCACTCTTTAGTTTCTGACCACCCAGAACTACACGAACCTAGCTCTTCAACTTTTTATATGGCTCCTCATCTTCAAAGGCAATTTTATTTCTTATCTTTAAATAATTCAAAGAAACAACAGCCTAGCCAAACTCTTCCTCTATTTGCCACAAAGTCCACCTCCAACCATCCAAAGCATGCCTTACCGAATACAGAATGTCCCAAGCATGTCCAAAGATAGAAGAAACAACTCCCATAACACCCTTGTTTTTAACACAATGGAGCAAGATATGATCTGTAGTTTCTTCATTAATTTGACACAAAAAGAACCTATTTTCAGTGATCTTTCTCTCTTTTTGGGGCTAATTAGTCTTAAAACCTTGCCTAACCTTCTTCCCATGCAAAAAAGCAGACCCTTAGGCTACCTTTGATTCAAATTATGTTTTCTGGAAAAGAGAGGGAAGGGACCAGGTTACAGCACTTTCAAAAGGGACTGAACAGTGACCTGTCCACTTGTCTCCCTCTAACCAAACCGATTTGTCCTCTGGACCTGGTTGCACTTTCTCCCTACTTTGGTGCACAAATAAATTACTCACCTCCTCCGTTTCTCAATCGTTGAGAAACAAAAACAAAAAAAAAAAACGTGTGACCAAAGCACTTAGAGGCAACGATAGCATATAAAGAGAGATGAGCAACACCCAAGGCATCGATACCATCTTGTCCTTCAAAAGAGTACCCTTCTTACATTGCCCACTGCAAAAGACATTCTACTAGCCACTGTATTCCACTCATTCTTAATTGCTTTTCATACCCCTACCCCATAACTATCTTTCACAATTTTTGTACACCCATCTCCTTGTTCTTCCTCATACTTCCCTCTTACTACTTGATTCCAAAAAGCTTCCCTTTTACTGGCGAAATGCCAACTCCATTTGCAAAGGAGGGCTTTATTGAAAATGACAAGATTCTTAATCCCTTAGCCCCCTCCCTTCTTACAAAGACAAATCATCCTCCGCTTTACTAATTGGGATCGTTGTTCAAGGGCTCTTCCTTCGCACAAAAAGTCCCTTTGAATCCATTCAATCCTCATTCTAACCAATCTAAGAGATTTAGGGAGTGAGATAGAAATAAAGGTAAACTATGAGTGTACTCTTGGTTAAAGTACTCCTTCCACCCTTGGAGATTGAAAGCCTCTTCCACATGGCCAATCTTCTTCTAATCTTCTCTTCTATTCCATCCCCAGCTGCCACGATTTAAAGAGACACCCAGTAAAAGCTCAAATAAGTAAGAAGGTAGACTACTAACCTTACCCAATCTCAACGCAACTTTACACCTAGTGCTAAAATTTCTCTGAAGTTGAAGAACTACAATCTCGCTTATTTTGGCCCATCAAAGAAAGAATGGAAAGGGTTCAGGACCCGCCATCAAGGTTTCCTCATTGTGAAGAATTATGAAGGTTTCTTCACAGTGTGGCTGAACTTGATATGTGTTGCTAGAGAGAAGAGGGGGGGGTGAGCCTCCTCTCCTCTCTTTTTGACCAAAATGAATCACACAAGCCGGACTTCATATCAAAGAGAAAGACATTTTCGAGTCAATTTAAAATCTGAGACATGGCATTAGCAAACTACTTTGGGAATATTCTTCAAAGTAATTTGCCAAAGCCCTTATCAGATCACTCCTTGATTCTGCAGGAAGGTGGAGGAAGTGTTTATCGAGGTCCATGCCTTTCAGGTTGAAACATGTGGCTCGGGAGGGCTACAAGGTTCATAGATGAGTGGTAGAAAAGTTTTGATTTAGGGTGGATTCAAACCCAGAGTTTTGCCAGAGGTAGCAGAGTTTGTGAGACTTGAGTCCACCTTCATTGTGATGGTCCTGAAGAAGGGTGGGGCCAGTGTTTTAAAAGGCTTTCAGGACGCATGCCTTAAGGCGAGGCATCCCCAAAATGCCTCATGCCTTAACAAAAGGCGTTTTTTTAAAAATAAATTATTTTTATATTATATAATTATATTTTTATATTAAATAATTGTATCTTTTTATATAACCATTGGATAATTCTATTTCATATTAGATAATTCTATTTTATGTTGGATAATTCTATAATATTTTTGGTAACTTGTTTACAAAATAGTTTTTAAAATATAATAATAATTTTGATAAAATACAAATATTCTATATTATGGAAAATTAATAATGGGGAGAATTCTTTTAAAATGATTATTTAAAATTGATATTAACGTTTTATCCATATGAATTATAATTTATTTTTAATTTTTGTATTATAATCTGCATTCAAATAAATTATTAACATAAATTCTGTATTATAAGTTAGAAAAAATGGATATTAATTATGTATTCCTAAAATTTCAATTATATTTTATTATTTTATTAAATATATTTATAAAACATTTATTAATTATATAATGATCGCGCAAAGTTCGCCTGAAACACAAGGGCTTCGCCTCACCCTCACAAACATGAAAGCGCCTTGCATACACTTTATTTGAAAACATTAGGTGGGGTTGAAGAGACTTCCAGAACTTCAAACCCTGAAACCTAGTCGGCCCGATCTGCAAGTTGATAGCCAAAGTCTTAGAGAATAGATTGCAAAAGGTAATGGGCCGGTTGGTGAACAAAGCTCAGAATCCTTTCGTGGAAGGGATGCAGATTATGGATGCTTCCTTAATCGCTAATGAAGTAATAGACTCAATGATGAAGAAGAGGGAGAAGGGTATCTTGTGCAAGTTGGTCATAGAAAAAGCCTATGATCAGATTAATCGAAATTTTCTTCTTAGGGTTCTTCGTGAGATGGGTTTTGGCAATAAATGGATAAAATGGTGAACTACTACGACCTCTTTCTCTGTCATTATAAATGGAAGTCTGACAAGTTTATTTAGAAGTTCTAGGGGGTTACACCAAGGAGACCCCTTGTCCCCACACTTGTTTGTCCTAGGAATGGAAGTCTTCTCCTTTTAATTGCTGAGGCTGCCTTTGGAGGCTTCTTACCAAGCCACACTCTTGAGGGAAGAAATGGTGAAGCAGTGCAAGTTCCCCACCTGCTGTTTCCATATGGCACCTTAGTCTTTTGCAATGACTCAAAAGAGCAAATGATGTATCTGAGTTGGATTTTGCTGTGTTTTGAAGCGCTATCCACTTGCTGTGTTGTGAAAGTAAATTTGGATAAAAGTGTCATTTTTCTAGTGGGAGAAATGGAGAATGTTGATCAGCTAGCTCATGAACTTGGTTGAATTTAGGGCCTTCCACCGATGTATTTAGGCCTTTCGCTTGGGCTCGTCCTCCTCTTGATCGATGTCTGAGAGGATCGAAAGAAAGATTAGAAAAAGACTTGCATCTTGGAAGAGATTATATATCTCAAAAGGGGTAGTAGATACTTTGGTGGGTTTTTTGTCCTGGATGGGGTATAGGTGAGAGTGAGTTGGTGTTCCCTTGTACTCCTCTTGTGTACTCTCTGGGTGCCTTGTGTTCTTTTTTCATCTATATACTATTTTTTCCTGATAAAAAAAAAATATATCTCAAAAGGGGTAGACCTACACTCATCATAAGCAACCTTTCAAATTTGCCTATTTACCTCCTCTCCCTTTTCCAGCTGCCCAAGAGTGTAGGTAAGGCTGGGAAAAAATTCAAGGAGACTTTCTCTGGGGGGGAGGGAGGGAGGAGAGTGGTTCCTTAGAAAGAAAATTAATCTTGCAAATTAAAGGAATGTTAGCCTAGGCAATTGGGCATCAAAAACCTTGATTTACTAAATAGGGCTTTGTTGGGAAAGTGGGCTTGGAGGTTCGCAATGGAGGAGAACTCAGCCCGGAGAATGTTCATCAGTGTTAAGTATGGCACTTATGAAGGAGTAAATTCACTTGCTTCCTAGAAGTAGTTGTAAATTCGCTTTGGAAAATCATAACTTCATAAACGGTAAAAATTTGAAGCATGGGTGTTTGCGTAGTGATGTGAAAATCAGATTTTGGGAAGACATCTAGTGTGGTGATTCTCCCTTGTGTGAAGCTCTCCCCATATTGTATAGTATTGTTGGCGCAAAATGGGCAAAGGCTACTGAATTCTGGGTGAGATCAGGAGTTTCGGGAGGACCCTAATTTTGTCAGACCCTTCATTGATTGGGAGATGGAGACAGTCCAAACTTTCATTGGCTTATTAAATTGCAAATCTAACTCTCTGCAGTTAGAAGATAAACTGATCTGGAAGGGGACAATTTAGGATGCTTCATTGTTAAGGCTTATTTATGATTTTTGGAAGGCACTTCCTTTCCCCCCCCTCTTCTCGGTCCCTGTTAAAATCCTGTGGAACCAGTACGTAGCTTCTAAAGTTGGCTTTTTTGCTTGGGAGGCTTGGTGGGGTAAGGTTATCTCACCTCTACTCAGTTGAAGAAAAGAGGATTTCAATTAGCAAGCAAGTGCCCCTTTTGTGGGAAGGAGGAAGAAGAGTCGGAGCACATTCTTATCCACTGCCCATCAATTTGGGGGGGTGAGTTGGGTGTCCCCTCTCCTGGTCAAAGGTCTTCTCCAGAGCTGGAGGCACTTCCTTAATCAAGAAAAAAGCGAAAACAATTTGGAGGGCAGCCCCTCTGATTCTTCTTTGGACCATTTGGAAGGAAAGGAATAGAGTTGACTTCAAAGATACCCATTTCTCTATCCATAGATTAAAATTCTATGTTATCCGGTCCTTGTTTCCTCTGGCTAGATGCATTCCGAGTGTGGATCTCTCTTGTTGGCTTCTTTTTGTCTGAGTCCTATGGCTATTACCTAGTAGTTAATTAGCACTTGTTGAGGGATGGTTGTTCTTTCTTGCTCCTTTACCCCCCCATTGTTTTGGCCTTTTGGGCCCCTCTATATACTCCCTGTATACATTTTTTTCTCAATGAAAGACTTTTCTCTTTTGCCTATAAAAAAAAAAAGCTTATTAGCAAACTCATAATGAGAAGAATATGATTAAACGAATTCTTCCTTTTGCATAAAAATATCAATTCACCCTAGATCTGTGTATGTCCAACTGATTAATGTTAAGAATATTATTCAAACAGTATTCCAGAAAGCTCAAAACTTCCTAGTTCGAATCCATGAGCATCTAAAATTAGTGTTGTAGGAAATGAAAAATGATGCATGTCTATGTGCTTAATCTAGAATGCTTCCTTTTTGGATGCTTACAATAGTATGAATCTTCCATCTTCTCCCTAATATAATAGTCGTAACAAGAATCCCCAATGGACACCACCAATTGAAGCTTCCAATCTTGGAGGTTCCCGGAGAAACAAGGGGCCCATTAATCAAAACTTCCTCATGAACTCTAGAGTTAGCAACAGAGGCCCCTTTGTAAACCAAGTAAAAGAGACATGGATTGATGCATAAGAAATCTTCTCGAGAAATCCTTTTCCTTGCTAATATACATGGAAGAACTCTCTATTAGGTTAGCATCCATTATAAGTTATTACCTAACAACAAAGTTTTGGATCAAATTGATAATTACATAGTAATAGGTTATAGTCAACTATAGGTTGTGCTCTTCAGTATACTAAGCGGATCAGGCTGATAGGTTAATACTCTTTGGGGTTATGTGTGTTAATCCGGTTTCAATTTATGACACTCATGAGTTGGAAAGGTTTTTTGGTTGGTAAGAAATGGAAAAGGTTTGGCAGGCATGCCCACTATGTTTATTTTAGATAGTGTGAAAGGCTAGGAACAGGGTTGCTTTTAAAGATGAGTTGTCTGCAAAGGGTGAAAACCTCTTTTGTCTTTCTACTTTAAAGACCAAATTGTCTATAGTGGATTCAACTAGCTAGGTTTACTAATTGGGTTGGGTGGGCTATAAGTTAGGGGATTCTTTTGTTGTACATCCTATTAGTTCTTTTTTATTGTTTTGAGGTTTTGATTGCCCACTTTTCATAACTTCAGGTGCTACTTTAGCGCCTTTTCTAATACCACTTTCTTCTTACTTATTAAAAATAAAAAAATTGGTAGCTTAATACTCTAACCTTTCATTTGCTTGCTTGCCAAAGCTTTACAGCTTATGTATCCTACACAGTCACACCACCTTTCTTGGATCCCCAAACATTTCTCAATTGCATGTCTCCATAACGTATTCCTTTTAATATGAACCTCCAAAGCCCCTGCCTAATAAGCCTTGTTGGGGACAATTTTTCAAAGGTGAAGTGCTTTTTGCATTTAAGGTATAAAGTGATGCATGATCCATAAAGCATGTTGTAGTCTTCAGTTGCTGAGTTCAACTTTCTTGATTTCGTATGGACCGACTGGGGGAGCTGAAGGTGGTGCTGAGGGCTTTTTTTTTTTTTTAAATTCTTTTTAGTAAATTGTTATTTTCTTGCATTCCATTATCTGTTTACTGTCTTGGAGACTCTCTCTGTTTAATTAATACTGAGGAGGGTTCTTGTTTGGTGCTTCAGCACTCCATTACCTTTAACGAGAAACAATTTAGCAGAAACCAGTTACAACAATTGAAACAATTATCGAAACCCTTTTATCCTCTAATATAGGCTGTGTATCTCTTGCAAAATTTGTAGGGTTGACATGCTTGATACCTGTTAGGAATTCAGCTAAATCAGCTTGACAAACATTATTGTCCTAATAACATAAGTTTTGAGGTCAAATTGGTAGCGAAACATGGTGTCTGAACCTTTGTTTACCCAATGCCGCATGCTTGAACCTCACAACATATTTATTTTCTCTCTAATTTTTGTTTGGGCTCAAGTGCGAAGCCTAAGAGGAAACATTTTGTGAGGCAAGGTGTTGTAGTTTAACATACAGATCCTTAAGATGCATTGGCACAACCCACTATTACCTGATAACCCAAACTTTTTAGTCATATTGGTATCTTGAAACTGTCATGTTGGGCCTCACTCTAGTGTGGTTTCATTAGTTAACCAATTTAGCAGCTTGCCTCTCTCCATATTTAAGTTCATTGCCTTCAATCTTTTCTCGCAGTTCAGTTGAAATTTTATTTATTTTTCTGTAATGTCTTATTTTTATTTTTATTGTTGCAGAAATGAAGTCTATTCAGACTTCATCCATGATAAACACAAACATCTATGAACCTTCAGCCTCAATTAATCTTAGACCACCACCTATCGATCGTCACAAATCATTTGATGAAGAGGACCTTCCGAAGAAGCCCATTGTTACCAAGAAGGCTAATACTGCTCCCATAGATGCAGTATCATATTCAATTGCAGACCTACAGATGGCTACGGGTAGCTTTAGTGTAGAAAATCTTGTTAGCGAGTCTTTTGGGCGTGTTTATCAGGCTCAATTTGATGATGGAAAGGTACATATTTGTTTACAATATTTTTCTGTTGCAACATGCTGCATGCATGTTTTGGCGTCATCCTTATGGTATCCATGATGTGTTGCCCGGATATGGTGGGTTGCAGTGGGAAGGGCTACATAGTTATGTAGTATGTATACATATACCTTCCTACATACATACATGCACATACATACATATATATGTATGTATATATAAATATGTGTGATAAGCAAATTATGATTTTCAAAGAATTGAAGCATAAAATGATTCATTTGATGAACCACCACATTTCAACCAATGCCCTCCTCTCCTTATTTCTGATTTTCATTTTGATAGCTGAAACTCCATGGAACATTGGTAAGCACTTGATGAAAGATCATTAATTTGTTTCTTTGTCTGATATCATTCTTAAAATATGCCCAAAGGGCATAGTATGTTCAATGATTGGAATGGTTTATTTCCTCTTTGACAATGTTGTAGGTTCTTGCTGTCAAGAAAATAGATTCATCTGCTCTCCCCCATCAATTTTCTGAAGATTTCACAGAGATAGTATCAAATATCTCCCATTTGCATCACCCAAATGTAACAGAGCTAGTGGGTGTGATTCAGAGCATGGACAACACCTCCTAGTATATGAGTTCCATAAAAATGGCTCGTTGCATGATTTCCTGCATCTTTCAGATGAATACAGCAAGCCATTGACATGGAACACCCGCGTTAAGATTGCTTTAGGGACTGCGCGTGCACTAGAGTAAGTCAATAAATGGATAATGCCTAAAACGATTATAATTGCCTCTAGTACTATCTGTATTAGTCAACACATTAATTCATGTGAACATCACACAATCAAATATTGTCAGCATTTTACGTTTTGTGAGTCCAGTTCTCATGATAGATTACTAAAATTGATGAAGGAATTAAAACATTTCTGCTTCTCTTCCAGATTGAAATGGGTAGGTCTATATAGTTAACAGTTCGAGAAATCTGAAAAGGCCATTCTTTTCTTTGCTCTGGAACTATTTTAGATCACTAATTTGTTGCTCATACTATTACTGTGCTATTGACAATCCGATATCTTGAACAGTTATGGGAAGCTGCTGTTCTGAAATTCCCCTACCTAAGGAGTGTTAAATCTCTTTCACATTGGCTGGCTTAATTCTGCCCTAGTGATCAATACTGAATGGCCATTGGTTTTTAGGTACTCAGAGTTTGCTAACTGCCCAAGGTTTTTTAAAGCTTGGAAGTTGTAGCTACTCTGATGAGGGAGATTGAAGTTGGCAGTCTATGCAATAAGAACAGATGGACTCTATGAACCATTGTTTTTTTCCCTCTGTTGGGGTTAATTAATACTTTACATTTTATTTTGTAAATAGAGCCTCATTCTTACTATGATAATCATGTGATGGGTGCACAATACTCACTGATGGAACTTTTTTCAGGTACCTACATGAAGTTTGCTCACCATCAATTGTTCATAAAAATGTAAAATCAGCTAACATATTGCTAGACACAGAGCTCAATCCTCACCTCACAGACTCTGGGCTAGCTAGCTTCATCCCAAATGCTGATCAGGTAAATTTTGAGCCTCTTGAAATTTTATTAGTACAGATGATTTATGTTTTTGACACATGACTATCCTTTATCTGACTTTTCTCCTTAGGGTGCAGTAGTTGCCTCTCTTGTTTCATATGTATCTTATGTAATGCTGGTTTCTACTATCATCTCAGCAAAGGCGTAGTCAAAAAGTAAATCCAGGATAGGAAAGGACAGGGCAGGCTAATGTGCTTGCAGCATTTCTTGGCTCTGGCCTCACTTAGAGCCCATTCAAAACATGCTGTTTCCTTTTCCTTAGATCTGAGGATACCTTTGTTTAAAGATTTTGTTGAGTGGACAAAGAACATCTGCCTTTTGTAGGCAACACATATCATCATCATATATAGTGATTTTTAGTTGAACCTGGATTCCAATTACATTTATTGTGCGATCTTCTCTGTTTCCTTTTTGCATCATGAATTTAGTTCAAATAATCAACATTGAATATCATTTTTTTTTTTAATTTGGAAAAATACCATGCTGATGGTTTTACTTATTTTGATTTATGCAGGTACTGAACCATAATGCAGGGTCTGGTTACAGTGTACCTGAGGTTGCCATGTCAGGTCAATATACTATGAAGAGTGATGTTTACAGTTTTGGCGTGGTCATGCTGGAGCTTCTTTCTGGACGTAAACCATTTGATAGGTAAAAATGTTGCAATACTAGCAATAATAATGGTTCAATTACCTTTCATTCGGGAGAGGATCTGGAATCATCCCATTTTCTACTTAGCTAAATGTTGTATCTACATTTTCTGACAGCTCCAGGTCCAGGTCTGAGCAATCTTTGGTTCGATGGGCTACCCCTCAGCTTCATGACATTGATGCTCTGGCTAAAATGGTTGATCCAGCACTCAAAGGGCTCTACCCAGTCAAGTCCCTCTCCAGGTTTGCCGATGTGATTGCTCTGTGTGTCCAGGTAAAGGTGTTTGGTTAAAAAAAAGCAAAGATTGCTGTTGGATTCATCATCCTGCTTCAGCTTGTGGGGGGGAGGATATAAACTTATGATTTTATTGTTTTGGGCAGCCTGAGCCTGAGTTCCGGCCACCGATGTCAGAAGTGGTGCAATCATTGGTTGTGCTTGTCCAGCGTGCAAACATGAGCAAGAGAACGGTTGGTAATGAACAAGGAGGAGCATCTCCCAGAGGAGACAACCCAGATACACACAACCACACGTCTTGACTTGAAATCCCAATTACTGGTTTCTTGTTTTAATGGTTGAAAAATGAAGAACAAATTAACCTTAATTAATTTTCTTGTGTGTTAAACGTGTTGACATTTAATTGGAGATTGGTCGGCATACTTTTTTCAGTTAGATGTTGCAATGTAAACCTTGAAAATAGGTGGTTATAATAATAGTGTATATGCATGCATTCTCTTCCGTTATTTCCTTGCTTTAAAGGGTGAGGCTAAATGCTGCTGCGAGTAAAATCTCCATCTTTGGACCTGAAGAGAGAATTGAATGGTCACACTAAGGAAAGAAAATAAAAAGAGAGTGAAAAATAGAGAGGAAAAATGAAAAAAAAAAAAATTGAAGGAAAATAAATAAATAAAGTATATGTTTTATATTCATACTAATTTTATTTGTTTTGTCTATATAAAGGATTAAAAAATTTAGAGATATGTAACATTTTGGCAAGATTTTGATTATAGCTAATTTACTTATATATTTTGCATCAAATGTGAGAAAATCATTTTCTTTATTATTAGTTTTTAGGTTCCAGCCTAATTTGAAGGTGATTTATTTCACTTCGATTAAAAATATTTTTACAAAAAAGAATAGTTTCATAAGCAGTCTTAAATTTATTTGAGAATGAAATAGTTACCAACGTGCATCTATAATTACCATTCACTCTATAGAGACTCGAGACTAAATCCATTTCCAAATTCCAAACCTGCTCAATGCAGTTCCTTCACGCATCATCATATAACAACCTATATATATATATATATATATATATATATATATATATATATATGTAATTACGAATACAAAAGCAGAAGAAAAGCATAGTATCTGAAGCAAGGTGACTGACTGACTGACTACAGTGATCAAAGTAATTAAAGTCTAGTCACAATTCAAACATTCCATTCATATGATATGGAAATTTAAAGTTAAGGGTAGTTGGATAAGCACCAACCCTTCATTTGGTCCTTCCTTTTAAATAGCACGATAATACGCCCAAGCAGTACAAAGTTCCCAACCCAGCAAACAATTAATGAAATAAGAAAAAAAAACATCAAAAGGACAATATAACCCATATAATCTGCCCGATGATGGATGGATGGATGTATCATCATCTCCTTTGCCTTAAGTTCTTTCTTTGAGATAGAACATAGAAGAATCCAGAAAATAGCTCAATTATGGGCCATATACTTGGGAGTGGCGCTGAACTTCTGGTATCCTTTGATAACTTTGTTCACTGAGTCAAGGAAGTCCTTCTCTGTCACTGTCTTCCTTCGTGCTCTGATAGCATACATTCCAGCTTCTGTGCACACACTTCTTATGTCGGCTCCTGAATAATTGTGGGAAAAAAGAATATAGTGTAGTGATCATGAGAAAAAGCAAACAGACAGGCACCATTGCAATAAATCATTCTTACCAGTAGAGTTTGGACAAAGCCGAGCCAAAAGTTCAAATCGAATATCCCTCTCACAGTTCATGGTTCTCGTGTGGATCTTGAATATCTGTGTTCTGCTCTCCAAATCAGGTAGGCCAAACTCCACCTTACGGTCTAACCGTCCAGGGCGTAACAGTGCCGGATCAAGTGTGTCAGGTCTGTCAGATGATGGTAAAACAAAGTTGAATTGTAAGAGACATCTCAGAGATACAGAAAGAAGAGACCCAAAAAACTCGAAAATAAAACCATATATCTAGGAATTATGCTTTAAACATGAAACATGATTGGCTGAGGACAAATCTCAGTGACCTGCTGGTGAACAGAGAAGATAGTTCAACTCTATTTGCTCTCCAAACGAAGCAAGATGATGGAGATGCCCCAGCCATCTGTAATGGTCAAAGTTGTGTTTTATGCCTACTGCAGAGTTAAAGCACACAGAGAACATACAAAGTAAAATACCCGAAAATTGACCAAAACATCAGCAGGAAACAGAGACAGTGGGTTTGTCTTATAGCATTACTAGAAAAATAACAGAAATAGCACAACAAAACAAACAGTAATCCTATCAAGGTAGCCAACTTACCTATTTGTTGCCATTAGAACTTTAATATTTCCTCGAGCATCAAACCCATCAAGCTGATTTACAATCTCAAGCATGGTACGCTGGACCTCATTGTCACCAACACCATCATCAAAGCGTGCACCCCCTATGGCATCAACTACATCCAAAAACACAATGCAGGCTTTTTGGAGCGTGCCATCTGCCCAACGAAAAAAACATAGCAACCAGACAATTCCCAGCAGCTGATCAAGAACAATAAAATAAATGCAAGACAAACTGTAAACATGTGGCAGCAGCTTGTGACCTGAAATAGCTCACGGACCATCCGTGCCCCCTCACCAACGTATTTCTGAACAAGTTCGCTTCCGATAACACGAATAAAGCATGCATCAGTTCTGTTAGCCACAGCTCTAGCAAGAAGTGTTTTACCAGTCCCAGGAGGACCATAGCAGAGGACACCCTTAGGAGGATCAATTCCAAGCTTCACAAACTTCTCAGGGTGGAGCATAGGGAGCTCAACCACCTAGAACCAATGTCAATATATAAGCAAATATGATAATTACAGAAGTTCACAGGAACCACAACTAGCTGTAATCAAGAAAGAGATGGAATAGATGTACATATGATCTGACAAAAAATAAAATAACTAAACAATGCAAAAACAATATACACACTTCTCGCATCTTTTCAATCTGCTCCTTGCATCCACCAACATCATTATATGTCACATCTGGTTTCTCTTCTACTGTCATCATGGTTACACTAGGATCAATCTTTGGGGGTAAAGGAATTTGAATCTGATATTTATTTCGATCAACCCTGCAACGGCAGCATATTGGTGAGACAAAAAAGAACACATTAAACTAAATAATTTTTTGCCCAACAATCACATAATACATATTATTAGAAGAGCTCCATATATCCACTCAATATTATTATATGAAGTCACATCAATAGTCGTTATATATTATCTGACAAATAAAATAAAATAAAATCATCAAAATATAAAAATATTAAACTATGCCTTTGAGAATCAAAAAATCTCATAAAACTAATGTTCAGTAAATTAAAAGATTAAACCAATAGCAGAAATGATCCTCATCTTTCCATTATTAAAACATACTGAAAATTTGAAAATTGATGAAAACAAGAGTTATTATGAGGCAAAGAATAATGGCACATGGAAAATTAAAGAAAAATAAATAGAGTTAATCCATTATTTTAGAAAAACGCATATTTCCCAACCATTTATTTATTTAACTTAACATAATGACAATAATATGGTAGATTAATTTCCATAATGATTATAAATTATTTTTCTTGAAAATTTCATTAGACAATCATATAAGAAAACCATTTTCCTGGTCATTTTCTTACATCTGAAAGAACAAAACCTATTAATGATTTTCTTCCCGTTTATTAAAATTTTGAGTGATCAAAGATCCAGCACCACTATCCACAAAAGTGAAGACTTATCACCAAAGATAATTTAGAAGTGCAGAATAGTCTGAAAATTTGACATTCAAAACTATTCATATAAAATGTCACGATAACAAACATCAGCAGAAGATACAAAACATTAACTTCCGTGTTTATAATAAGAATAAAAAGTCAAAAGAAAAAGATCATCAAGCCTACATAGTAAATAAACCACATACTTCTTTGAATAAATATTCAATCAATATTACCACAGCCCAAAAGAAAGAATATTAGAAATGTCTTAATATAACAAAAATTATATTAATAGAAAGATGAAAATGAACTCACCTCCAATTACATGTTTCTCTATATCAGCTGAGAAACTTGTCACCCAGTCACCTAACAACTGTAATCATGAAATGAAATAATCAATGATAAGAGTTGTCATGACTTCAAATCAACTATAATTCAGGCTCCCTACTAGTTTTAATTTATATATGAAGGAAAACATTATATGCAGATGGATTTTATATATGTTACAAATAAAAAAGAGAATTTTTATTAGCTACTCATGAGAGTTTAAACATCCCAAGTAGTTTGAGTCAAATTATATTTGTTCAAGTTATGAAAAAATACTTAATCTTTAATTAGATTAACAATTATAATCAAATTAAAATATTTTGTTACAACAAAAGAGGTTTATCAATAGTATAAACTATATATTTAGATTTTTAGAGGATGTCAATTGCGCCCCATTGTTATAAGTCAAGACGTTTTTTTGAATATATGACTCCATTGGCCTTCCGAGTCTCTAAAGACCTACTTCAAGATTCCGTTTCACCATCCCCACGTATATTTTCGGCTTCGTCATCGAATTTCCCAAAACACTTTATTCATATACTTTATTTACCTCGCCCCTTCCCCAAACCCCAATAATAAAACCTTCACCCACTCATGGTGGTAACTTTTCAGGAAGTCCATCACATTCTAACAATAAAAACATTTAATTTATCATGCATATGACTGTATGCCATGTGGTTTGATATAAAAGGCATTGTTTACAGAGCTGCACTCTGGGAGTTAGAGCTTATTAGAGTCAAACATCCATTTAAAGATGACAAAGAAAGTTGAGAGATACATAATCTTTACAGGGGCAACTGAGACCAAAAGTGCTCATATAAACTCCATGGTAAGCTATGTTGTTCTAAAGGTTCCAAGCAATACTGACAAGAGTTACTTAATTGTTTTTCCTAAAAATTGATGCAGGCTGAGTCTGCTCACAGGCCATAACAAACAATGTTTCGTCCAATCCATCCAGTTTGTAATCTGTAACAACAGAAAACTCATCTTTCTGCAATTTTTAGATCGTATCATAATTTTAAATTATACTACGGGTTAGAAGAGGGTTCAGGTGCTGCTTTGCAACTAGTTTATCTAGCTCAGGTAGAAATATAGTCTTAAATAATTCAAAATTAATGAACACTGACCAAACAATAAGATAGGTAAAGATTATCTTCATTAAGCTAACAACAATCGAGACAACCAATTATCTTCCTCATCACAACTATAAAGTCTTCGCTTATACCTTTATTAACATCAATTTTTGTTTTTGTTTTTGAACCTGTATTATTAAGAATGTTTCTGGTTAATGACATCAGTAAACATCAATAAGATAAATAGAATGGTCACATACTGATTTATACCTTTAAGGAAAAGTGGATAGTTATGTCTGATCCATGTCTGCAATTATTTTTATTAAAGTCCTCAATTTCAGCTTCAGATTCTGCAGCATCCTGGGATGAATCATGTCAAACAAGAATCATTATATCTATTGACCATGATTACTAAGAATAATAAGAAAAATAATCACAATTATTTAACTGAATGTTCATTTCCAATACTTATAACTACAGAACCTTCTTCCTTTCACAAATGACACTTGGCACTTTCTTGTGTCTAGAGGAATCACATATACTACTGCAAGGATCATCTGATCTGGTCTTTTATGCTTTATTGTTCATTAAATCCATTGTCTTACTATCCAAATATGGTTTGAACTACCAATCCAAACAATATTATCCTTATTCAATTAATTATACTTCAGTAAAGACACTGTGAAAGTTATTTCTATATCATCCACATAAAAAAGATTCAGGTGTCAAGATCAAATATATCTCTGCTGTCTTTATTACATCTTTGTTATACAATATAAAAGTAAAAAGACTATCATCATAAAAAGTATGCCAAAAGAATAAAAGAAGATATTGTCTCAAAGTCATAAGTTTCACAGTGAAGAAACAGTCTAAAAACGTGTTTACCTTATATCTGGCTGGGACATTTATCATATTACACTGCACCAGCTAGCTTCTCTCTCTCTCTCTCCCTGGGCGCCCCCCTCTCCCCTCTCCTCCTCCCTCCCTTCCTCTCCCCCCTCCTCAGGTAAGGCAGGGGTGGGCAATGGGCCCTCTCACACACCTGCATCTTGCCACCAGTTCCAAACTGTCACCTGAAATGTATTGTATTAATAATGTAAATTGTTCACTGAAACAGAATCCAACTGAAGAGTGTCGTTCCTCTTGTACCATTTGTCACAAAATGAAGATCCCAACTGACTTTGCAGTAGCTAAGCCAGTATCAGACTCCTTGATGCCTATTTTAAGAGGAAATGTTATTCATGCCACAATACATGCCTAGTTTTTTTTTCTTTTTTGATAGGCGCGTTTTTTTCTTCTTTTTTTTTTTTTTGGAACATAAACTAAAATTCCCCGCTCCCAAATTTTCCACAGATTATTTCTGTATTTCCATCAAATGCAAATAAATATTAAAGTTGGTGCAAAAAATAACAAGCAACTCACGAAGCTCTGTTTTTTTTTCCTTTTTTGGGGTTCTTTTTGTTTTCCTACCAAAAGACGGATCTGAGAAACCGCTCCCAACTTTTGCCCCTCACTATTATTCCTAGTTTATTAAAATCTCATACAACCATGGATACCACAATATTCGACACAGGTCATCATAATAAATGCCTAGTTTATCAAATGACACTCACATTGAAATATCTAGAAAAGAAACATACCACATAAATCATTAACCTTCTTGGCCATTTCCTTTAATTTCCTTCTCTGTTTTCTTTATTGGTGCAGAATAAGGCCCTAAGCCCTGCATAAACCAATCAACTAATTAGAAGAACCAATAACTGAAACACCAAAACCTAAGAAGTTAGTAACAGCCGAAATATTGGAATTGACAAGGAACAATTTTAATGTAAGTGTGTATCAAGAAGCACGCAATCCCTATACACAATTCCACATTCTAAATGCAAGCTATATAGCATAGTCAGATGAAAAACCTGCGCAATGCAAATGATCGACTCACTTAATGGGACCTAAAATCATAAGGATTGACCCACCATGCAACTTTAAAGTGCCCCTAACTCAGGGAAAATCTGGGTTTGCTGTTATGGACTTCTTGCACCATCAGATCTCCATCCACCCATTGATCCATACACCGATTTGACCACTTTAATTTCAATGTGCTCGTAAATAATATCATCATAGATACGTTAATATTCAAGCTGTGTCCCTCTTTTCAAGAGTATAAGATATAAGGTGGCCAAAAGCGAGCAATAATAATGGTTGATACTGATGCGAGGCACACACACCCCATCGCAGTAACAAAAGAAGAGTGGCCAAAGAAAGATCAACAGCCAGATATTAAAAAAAATTGCAACAAATCTAGAGGAAACGAATCGAATGTGGAGCAGGAATACAGGCCAAGGGGACGAAATTAATGGCATAAGTTTTCAGGAGGGCAATATCATCTTCATCAAGAGGACGAGGGTTCTTCTCATCCTTGATCTCGTCTTCGGGCTCGGGCGCCATGGATGCTTTCTCCCTCTCCTTTCCTCTCTTTCTTTCGGTCGCTACCTAGCTGAGTTCCACTTCCTCTTTATGGCTCTTAATATGTCAAACGACTCTCACGGTCTCACCTCACCTCACCTCACCTCACCCACCACCTTCCGGCTTTAGTTTTCGTTTTGAACTTTTTAAGTTTTTTTTTATATTAATAAACATAAACTTCTTTTTATTTTTTTATTTTTTAGTTATTAGTAAATAAGTTTAAAGAGGGCTTACCGCTTAAAAACACAGACACAGCATAAAAGGGAAGGGTTAGGAACAATTTACCACATTTAAAATAAAGTGTTTAACTGTCGTTACTTTATTTCTATTAAGCTGTTTGTATTTTTATAGGTTACCATGAGAAAATCGTTTTATTATACATATATATATATATATATATATATATAAATCTATAATCTATGAAAATTAACATTTTTATCCAAATTTTGTGAAAACTATCTTATCTACCAATATACATGTTTTTATTTAATTAGTATGAGAATAAAACATTAAAAATTACAATTGACACTCTTATTTTATGAGTTTGAATGTCTAATTTTTTTAATAAAGAAAAACATTAAAAAAAGCATCAAATATTTTAGTTTTTTCTATTTGACCAAAAATCTCAAAAATTAAACAATAAGTCATTAAAGTTTAAAAAACAAAAAACAAAACCAACAGAGGCTAACCACCGATAATAAATTTCTTTCAATAAAAAGCCAAAAAAACAAACGTCACATTACAAATTACAAAACGAGAATTATGAAAAACAAAAATATGATAGTTGAAAGAATATCCAAAGCATCATCACCCACAGGTTATTCCTGACTTACAAGTAATTTCAAGCGTAAGGAATATAGACCCTTAAATTACTTCCAAGTTGGTTTCAAATATAAGATACTGGAAAAGACATAATTTGTTCAGTTACAAGGGATTTGCTTATCATTTGAGCTTATTCCCCTAGCCCCAACAAGGGATTCATAGTGTGTGTGATATATGAAGTCATTCATTAAATCAAAAGATCAAACCCAGAATAATGAGATACAATACAACTGGACTTGTGTGTATTCCATTCCTTACAAATCTAAATTTTCCATGGTCTTTGGGTGTGAGGATTACTCACATGGAGAGTTGCTCAGCCCAAAATATCCCAATAGAGAACAAAAATAAATTAACAAAACTTGGTTATATGTCATTCTCTAGATGCTGATGACATATACAAGAATTTGCAACTAACTACATCGAGTCCCAAAATTTCAGAATGTCATTCTTGTTCAAGTGAAAGGTTTTGCATATATCTTTAACAGCTTTTTTGTTAACACCATCATTGCCCTCCTCTCCATCACAAATAAGCTTCTCAAGTTCCTCGGATGGCTCCAATACCTAATTACAATAAAGAACAATTAATTAAACAAGAGAGAAAATCCCTTTACCATTGATGACTTAAGAACATCATATGAAAAAAAATAATGTGTTATCAACAACTGTTTGATAATTTCATAGATACACAAAGAGAAAATGCATTTGATAAGTATCTTACTGACATAAATTTAAATGATGACCTAAATTGAGAATATGTGCAAAGAGAAAATTGGGATCACTCACAGCACAAAGTTCACTGGCATAGATGTTAATCTTACATTACCCCTAAAAAGCTCTGGCAAAAGACCGATCATTTTACTAACCAAATTGGAGATAAACTACTCATGATACTGTTCGCAAGAGAAGCACTCTTCTTGTTAACAATAACCCAACCGAGTTCCAAATTAAGAGTACAAGTTCAGCATGAAACCTAACAAAAAATTCTTCAAGATTTTCAGCCAAGGTTTAAACCCCAAAAAAAGGTTGCAACCTGAAAAATCAAATGCAAGACATTTAACAAAGTTTGGAAAAGTTTTGAATGCGTAAATCCACTATGAGTAATGTAAACTCAATTAAATGACACATAAAAGGAAGCTCAACAGGTTGGAACTCTTAAAGTAACGACAGAAAGGCTCCAAGAAACACAACATTCTACCAATTGTATGGAGTGATATTTCACTGTCCAAAGCCATACCCACCCTAACTAACTTCAAAATAGAAAACAATATCATACCCATGGACAACCAAGTGGTTTATGGAGTTCATCCTTAGATTTATTAGATGCATCTGATTTCTGAGTCCCTGAGCAATCTGAAACTAGTCGAAGGAGTCTCTCGCTTCCCTAAAACAACAATATAAATATATAAACAAAAATGAAAAGTGTAGTTTCATGATATAAAGGAAAGGGACAGAAAAGATATACAGCAATATATGTAGATTTCTAGAAGACTCATTGGGAGTAAGGGTAGAAACAGATAATATAACCTTCAATACACATAACATAAACCATATTTAGGGAAATGCGCTCATACAACTGAAACCTAAGAAATCCTTAGATTTTAATCACGTCTTTTCTTGCTTCCTCCAATCAATTCCCTCAGCCACCCACCCCAACCCAAAATACCAACTTCTCCCTATAAGCATTCACGGGTCTTGCAAATTGTAAAATATCTTGACTGACATCCTCACTCTCAAATGTTAATCCCTCTCGCTTCCAGGAGTGTTCATGTCTTATTATACTTTTTTTGGCCACTCAGCCATCCAAACATCCTTTAGTACCAAGCCATTTTCTGAATTTGCCTCTTGCCAGCCAGCATTCTATACCACCAAGGTGACTAACAACAAAGTCCACTTAAAAGTTTAGGGAAAAAAATCAAAGAACATCGAACAGTAAGTAAATACTGAAGAGTGAACAATTCCTTTTGTTTCCTAGCAGATCATCCCAAACAAGGGAAGATAGACTAGATATAATTCCAACTCCCATGGTATCTATGCCCATAGGTAACTTATCTTAAGGTTATAGCATTTGTCATAACCATATATTAGTCACAATGTCTAAGAACATAATGCGCACCTGGAGAGCTCACAGTGAGAGTAAGTGCGAAAAGAAATCCAAAAGAATGGGATGTTAGGCAGAGGTAAAACCTATATGAGATAAGAAATAAAACAAGTAAGAGCCTGCTAACCAACGTATTTGACAAAAGAATAAGATAATGAGCATTTGAAACCATATAGTTTCAAACTTACTAAGAAATACACTTGACAATCAATAAAAAAAAAAAAATAGACATCCAAAATTGAAAATGGAGTACAAGAAATAATCAATAACTTACACTGAAAGCAAAAGTGAACGGTAACAATGAAACTGAACCGTAGAAGTATTTCTTGTGAATAATATTTCCCCTGATAATCAGATTGCAGTTCCTCTCAGTAAACATAGAACAATTGAATTGACTTAAATGCATCTCCAACTTTCAACATGATTGAACTTTGACAATAATGCAGAATTAAGCTCTCATATGAAGGCATAGCAATGCCCAACTTAACAACACCTAACCTGAAATCTTTATGATTAAATCCATGCTATCTTATCCCATTCTAAGGATCTACTTGATCCAGAGTCATGTGTTTCAACAGATGAGAGTTAGCCAATGTATACATATATTGATTTAATTAGTTGAAGAGGTGCCAACCAGTTTGCCATCCTCATGGTTTGGCTTACAACATGTTACTTAAATACTTGGAAGTATATGATAAAAAATGACAGCTTGAAGGACGGAAGGAATGGTAACAAAAAATCAACAAAAGTTTATAACCGTTGAAATATCAAGTTGAAGAAAAAGAAGAAAGAATGTTAGTTACCTTAGGGCAATATGCCGTAACCTTCTACGTACAAGTCGTGCATTTAAGCTGCAATCCATGAAATAATATTAGATATTGATAGATGGAAAGAAAGGCATCAAAATAAACAGAAAACAAATACAGTACAGGCCCTGCAATCATATCCAATGGTTACATTCCCCTGTAGAGCAATATTATACAGCTCATAGAATTCAAAATCCTAGTCGAATACTTCTTCTAGTGTAGAAAATCCAAGACTCCCATCAACTTGACAAAGGGTGAAAAAAGTGGTTAAAATTAGACCAATGTAGTTAAAAACAAGATGTTGTTGTACTCTATTAATAACAATAACAACAACTACTATCTGGGCAAACTGACAACAAGAAAATGTAATAGTTTCAATGGTATAAGAAACAGCAACATTTGCCTGCTGAAAAGAATTTCCTATATTTCAAAATTTAGAATGTCTCTTGTTGCCACTATACCCTAAACTTAATCAAGTATCTCAACTAGTTGGATCAGAGATACAGAAAAAAGAAATAAAACAACTGAATGCCAAAAATCCTACCCTAACTATATAGGATCATCAACAAGAGCCCTCCCTCATCATCGGTGCCTGCAACTCGCATCCTACCTGGTTAGTAACAAACTAACAATCCTCACTGTAGCAGTCACCAGTCTTAAACATACAGTTCAACCACAGTTCTCTCAAACTGGCTCCATTCGTATTACTTTTTCTTCCTGTAAATGGAATCATTCATAACTTTTTCCCCTTCATTCTCAATCCACATGCATTTAAATATTTTATGAATGTCTTTCTTTAACATTCGAACAAATCTATGAGAAAGAAAAGATCCAAACCCAAAAAAAAATAAAAAATGAAAGGTCACTGAAAAGCCATCTGTTACCCACATGTTCATTCAAGTCTAGTTATAATTAAAGGCATCAAGGGAAGAAAATAGGACTACGACAAAGAACATCCCATACACAATATTGAACAACCGAACCCAAGAAAAAAGAGAAAAAGCTAAAAAAAAAAAAAACAAAAAGAGAGAGGAAACCGTGACCTTGTGGCGCAAATATGGACTTTAGAGACCTCCTAGTGATAGATTTAGAAAATCTCGACGGCTTAATGAGCCAAAAGACGCAAACCCAATCTGCATCACCACAATCTGTGTCAGTGACTCTTTACGAAGAAGAATGATAAAACAACAGGTGTAATATAAAGAAAAAAAAAAAAAAGGATTACCCATAAATCTTGTTTTTAACAGTTCCCTCAGGCGCCTTCTCCAGACCCACCCAAGCTTTATTCATCTAAAAACAATGGAAATAAGAAACAAGTAAGGAGAGTTGAAGAAGAGTGAAATGAAAAATGGAAAAAAAGAAATAAATAAATATGAGGAAAAAAAAGAAAGAAAAAGAAGGAAGACCTTGTTGGAGGCGAACCGAGAAGGAGCCTGTAGCATTAGCGTTGAGTGGCTGGTTTGAAGTGATAGTGTCCCAGAGATCTCTGAGAGTGGAAGGAGTACGAGGCAGCCTGAAGCTAAGCAGCAGCCGGGTCTACGGATCTACCGAAACACCACTTTCTTCCTTTGATCGGAAACACCACCAATCGAGCTTTCATTCTTGAAAAACCTACCCACTACCCACTACCCACCCCTTTCTTGATCCTAATTTGAAATCATTCCTCTTTATTTTACATTAGAATCGGAATGTAATTTGAATCGCAACAACGAGAAACCGATTGCGCAGGAGGTTGAGATTGATTTGATGAAAACGAAATGCTAAAACGAGGTGAATCGCCGCGCCTTTAAAGGTAAGACGGTATGTTTTTTCCTTGTTTTTCCCCCTTTATATTTTTAATTTTATTTTTGGAGTTCTAAGACAGTGGCAATAGCAGTGTTGTGGTGGTGGGGGTGATGGTGGTGCTCCTTAGTCCTTTCCTATCATCCTATCCTGCTGGGTCGTCGTCGACTTTTAATTTTATTTTTCATTTCCTTAAGAAAATTTCATTCCACCCGCATCTTACTTCTTACTTCTTACCTACCAACATCCTCCTTTTCACGAAAGCTCTTTTAATTTTTTTTTTATAACTTCCCTTAGGGGTTTTCCTTCTTGGTAGTTCCTATTGCAAATTTCATCCGTTAAAGTTGTTTGGTCATATTCTAAACATTTTTTGATTATCAAATATAGACCTTATATTAGTAATTGAACTAATAAATTTATCTCTTGAATTAAAAAAAAAAACTTCTATCTACTTTACAAATTAATAATTTATCCTTACAAAGATTCAAGTTTGAGAATTCCTGTTATCACTTGAGCTAGGCCTTAAAAGGGCAATAAAAGCTCTTCTAAAATACTAAACTAACATAATGAATTCACATAACAATGTTATCTCATATGATTTTAAACTCTTAAATCAGAAGTATAACTCTATTATTCAACTAAAATTCTCATGATTTATTCCATTCTAATTGAATAAATGCACGCATATTTTTTTATTTTTCATTTGAAATTTTATTTCCTTCCCTTTACAAGGTAACAATTCCAAAAGTTATTTTCTCAAAAGCGACAATCAAAAAGTGCTAACCGTTTCAAACCGAAATTAGACAGAGGAAGGGGAAGCCTAAGTTCAAGTCCTATTAAAAACAAACCAAAATGTATTAAAAAAAGAAGTGAGAATCATGATTACATAAAAATAATTATTTTGGCTACTGACTAGAGCATCAGGTTCATAAAAACTAAACTGACAGAACATGCCTGAAAAAGAATAAAAAAAGGGTATGGTGAAAATTTAGAGGAAAAGGAACAAGCTATTATCATACACTAGCAGTAGTAGTATAAGATGTTGATACATCTGATAATCCAAACTATTCAGAATCCCAATCAGTCGGAGGCTTTAACATTAGCAAGAGAACTGAATGTAAGAACAATATGTAAACTGAACCAATCATCCCAATATGCAATATCACCAACTCATACTCAATTAATCGTTTATTCATTATCGTTGTTAATGTCTGGCTGTTCATTCTATATAGATATCATCACATGTATAAAGGATCTCAATCCTTCCGAGATTTTGAGAATGTTCCTCCATGAACTGAACCAGTCTATAAAACACTTAGCCATGAGCAATAAATTCTATCCTATCCATATTATCTGCACTTTACAATCAACAATTTTACATCAAATTAAGGTAAGAAAATTAACTAAATACATCAACCTATGAGAGACATTCATACTTTAATAATAAATACAACATCAACATCTGGTTTTCAGCACAAGTCTTATCCTGATTTTAATAAAATATCTGGATCCATCTCAAACTGATCCAGTTTGGTTCTAGTCAATCTCAATTTCACTCATCTTTTCCCAACTTAATACCAAAATCGAACGAATTGTTTGGTCTGAGTTCAGAGTAATGAGGCACCAGTTTAAATGCTCTCTTACATTATAATTGCAGGACACTTCGCCCACTCCATCGCAAGAAACATACCTCCAAATAGACTGGGTCATTCACAACAATTTAATAATATATATCCATCTCACCAGTTTCAAAACGGTTATATCACTACTGTACATCCACTTTTTATAAAAATATGCTGATGAATATTCTCGTTCCAAAAAATTATAGAAACAATATTATAAACAAATGAACCTCAAGATATTTGTGGCGAATATTCATGTTATTTAATATCTTTCTAAAACCATCATTATCCTGAAGACCAAGATAATTGATCGATCTTTCCAACCTGTCATCAACAAAAGAAGGCTGAGTCATGAGAACTCTTGAGTACCAAAGAGTAATCCATCCTATTTCAAGATCTCATATCTTGAAGTACTATATTATTTCAACTTCACAAGATGCCAGGTATTTGAAAATCTTAACAATTATAAAATGTAGATAATGATAATTCATTATAGTTTCAAACAACGTTACGTTGATCAATTACTCTTAATATTACTTTATTTATCAAAACTTTTCCACGATTTGAAGTCCCTTCCTTAATGGATTTGAAGTTACTTTCAAAGTCGTCTGGCAATACTAGAAAAATGGATAAGATAATTATTAATCCATACGTATTGTTGAAACTACATCAATCATTCAAAGTCATAGCTTTCTCAACTCATCAATCTGTCCATGTTAGTATTCCAATAAATGAATTATTTATTAGATGTTCCACAACAAGACCTCTTTATCACAATTCCGTTTGATCTCATTATTCTTAAAATTATCAAAATAATCATAAAATGATTATTAACGCATCAGATCTAATCCCATCTGAAACCCAAACTGATAAGATCCACCTTTTCATAGATAACATGATAAGATTCATTGATGTGATCACGTGACAAACTCTTCTCCAGATAGAATAGAACCATGATCAAAGCACTCAGATATTCGCCAATAACGTCCAAGATATGTTTCAAAAGGACATGACTGGGTGTGGGGCACATCATGATGATGGTGCCTCATTCTTCACATACTTATTGGTATGACAATGAAGATTTCTCCTTATCAATCCACATATAAACACTAACATGGCCTCCTTGTATCATATACCCCAAGGCTAATCTTTTGGATAGGCAAATAGGAGATTACATATCACAAGGCAATTCCTAGGGCAAAACCAACTGGTTTCAGCATTAAACCCTTTGGCAGCACAATTGTGGAATGACCAAAAGAAACTTCTAAGAGTGGGGTGATTGCAAGTATCTAGGTAACTATGGTTGAAGTATAAGAAGACAAAAAAGAAAGCAAGGTCTGACCTGAGAATCTCCATCAAGGCCATGTCTGTAGAGCAAAGAATCCCATTTTTCTGCTGAATTCCGAGCTGGTCGCTTAATGAGTGGCACAAGTTTCCCATTGAGGACAACTAGAGACTGCAGTAAACCAGTTTCACTGTCTGCGGCATCCGTGGAAAGATAGATGACTGGTGTATTAGCCCTCTCAACCACCTGACTAATGCACTCCGCAGCTTGGGGAATGGGGAAAAAGCAACTTGGTTCCTTAGCATTACTGACAAAATAAGCAAGGATGTTAGAGATAAATTTGATGCCAAAGTTCTCTTCAAAAGTTTATCAACACACAGACACTATACACTCTCCATACCCCACTTTGCACTACCTTGTAGACATCCAGACATTCCCATCACGAGAAGAGAGAAAAAAAGATGGAAATTAAATTTCAACTCTCAAAGGCTAAACTATTCAATAGAAAATCTTTAATGCAATTCATGTACTGTTGCAATAGCTGTGCTACCATGCTGTTAAACATAAAATAATAAAAAAACATGTTCTTTAGATATTAAAGCAAGAAAGTAAGGCCAAAAAAAAGCATACCAAAACTTCAGAAACCCATGTCTTCGAAAATGGAGAGCAGTAAAACTCTTCCCCAAGAACGTTTGAACAAAACGCTGAGCAGTGAGCACAATGAGACGACTTGGTTCTATCAGGGTCCGACATTTGTGAGCAAGGGGACCACCCGGTTGCATGACCCACTCTTCCTCCACATTAGCATAAAAAACATCACCAATTGCAATAACATCATCATCTGAAGAAAATTTAGCCTGAACATCCTGGGCTGTCCGTTTCTTTGGCTTTTTGATATCCTCAACCCAAGCAGGTTCAAGCTTACCCATTGAAATTCCCAATGACTTCAGCTTCCTAACATGCTCATCATCCACATAGCAAGGCTGTGGCAGTGAGAAATAGCATAAGACCCTGTCTATGTGTATGCGGTTCTTCTTAGATTCCGCAAACTCTTCAAACGTGACTACCACTTTCCTTCCCAGACATTTATTTATATGTTCAATATCAAGTACCCGGTTATACTCATAATCAAATTTGGAGCTGGGAATAACCAAAATTCGGTTGAGGAGGGCTGCAAAGAACATGTGTTTTTCTAAACAAATCAAGTGATTGGACATCTGCCCAGACAAGCATATTGCAAACAGATACTTATCGGATCTCGGCTTCCATTCTATGGTTGGCCTCTGGGACATATTCTGGTTAAGCTTTGGACATGTATCAAAACTGAAAGCCCCGGAATTGAGATCCCCATTGTCGTCCACCAATTCGGACAGGTTCCCAGACGGATGAGAGGACAAGAGAACTTGCTGAATCTCTTTATTCAACGAAATCTGCTTCTGCAGAGCAGCTTTCAAATCGGGAGAGGAAAAAAGATCCTGCCTTGAAGAGAAATCAAGAGTGGAATTGGAAGAAGAATTGGACGGAAGGGGCGGGGAATGAGGAAATGCAGTATGGTTCCAAAGAGAGAAGAGACTCAACTGCTGCTGTCTCAACAAATACAAAGCTCGCAATTCGGATTCCCTCATACGATCAGTGGGAGAATCGGAATCGGATTTAACGATGGAAATACTGGTGGAAAATAAGTTTCGAACATCTGTGGTGAAATAAATGAGGAGGATGAAAAGAGGGGGGAAGATGGCGAAGAGGTACCTCTTATTGAAAGAGAAACGATGAGTGGGAAGCCTAGACTTGAAATCCTCGATCTGGAAGCCGGATCGAGGAGGGAGCTTTCTCTCGTTTTCTTCGATTAGGTTAAGCCGATCCTCCTCATCGTCGGAAGATTCTCTCTCCATCTCAAATGACGCAATGTCAAATGCCCAAAGGCCCAATTCAATTTCTTCAAAGAATGAATGAATCTGAGAAAGAAAATCAAAGAGGAAAGCGGTAGGGAGTGATGAAGAAGCTGCGGGGGAGAGGGGCAGGATAGGAATGGGATTGAATCTAAGTAGTAATTTGTAGCAGCAACAAGGATGATGATGATGATGAAGCTGCGGGGGGAGGGGACGTCGGAAGCAAGGAATGAAAGAAGTTGGGAGGGGGATGTCGGTGGGTGATTCCGATAGTGATACTCACACCCACTCTTAATACCACCCGGTACCCACACGTTTCAACGATTGGCCGATGGCCGTTGCCCGCCCTGGACTCCGTTTCTTTTTTTAAATATTTATTCACTTCACATTTCTAGTATTATCTTCTTACAATAATCCATTTTACATATTTTGTTCCTTATAATAATATTTTGTTTTTATAAGAATTTGCTTCCCATTTTACATATTATGATTTTTGTATTTTATTCTTATATAAATTTGAGCTTAAAATCTCTCATTACCTTATCACATACTTTTACCATTTATCAGGCTTAAGTGGCTTTTTATATTAATTAATTAATTAATTTTAGATAATAATAATACTAGGAGACAAACAATAAGCTAAAGTGACATTAGACAAATAAATTGCGAGATTACATAATACTCATAAACAAAAAATTACTCTAATTTTTTAATACATTTTGGCGGTGATAAGAAGCTATTTTTACGTATATTCGAACCTAAGATCCCTTTTTAGCGCTCCCATTCAATTTTAACAGTGAACGTTTTATTATTTGAGTTAAACATAAAAAAAAAAAAATAACTAATATAAATAAAGTGTTCAAATTGTTAATCCTCTTTTGAAGTGCATTCCTATTACTGTTATCTCCTCCAACGTCTCCCCTAACATGCGGTGAAGTATTTACATGAACTTACAAAATTTCAAGCTCAGAATGGTTCTTTTAGTATTCAACGAGCCTCTCGTTAACCCATTCAATAATTTTAGTTGACCAACAAACATGAGTGAGATAGTTTGGATATCTTTTATCTTAATTAGAAGTTTCGAGTTCAAGCTTTAAAAATATAATTATGTTTTATGATAAAATTTTATCGCAAATTGTGTTATATGATAAAGTTTTATCGTCTTTATCGTCTCTCTTAACTCGTATGAGATTTAATCTAAATGTTATATAACTTTAAGATTCATTTTGTGTGTGCACAAACCTATTCAAGATAGGTCATGATTGAAAAAAAAAAGTTGGGATAAAAACAAGCCAAACAACCATGAACCACCAAAATGATGAGAGAGCGCCACGACTACAACAAAGACGCCACGTAGGTGCGGTGCATGGTATTAACTTCCACCCCCTAATATACAAAGAAAGTAAGGCTCTTCCAGTCTTCCACAATCCACACCATTAAAGTTAAACCTTGATCAGAATTTGGAAACATGAACAGCGCCGACATGTACTAGGCAAACCACCCAGCCGCGCCGCCGTCCATGGAACCAAGCTCCCGGTGACTGACACCGTCAATGTATATGATACAGCACTTACTTTATGCGCCCCAGCTATTTTTTCAAAACTCTATTATATATATATATATATATATATATATATAAAGTTAAAAATAAAATTTTTATTGAACAAATATATTCAATATTACATAAAATTTATCAGAATTTATTCTATAAGTATTTTTAGATAAAAATCAATAATTAAACTATTAAAATCAATTTTGTTTCTAAGACATGCTTTTCAATGATACAAAGATAAATTTCAATCCATTCAATCTTTCTTGCGACATTGTTGATCGAAGGCATGATTCGATTAACTCAACTTTGAAAACTTCTTTCGCAAAGAATCAGAATCCTGTGATAATTTCACAAGATTCCAGGAAGAATCCATACATTCGAAAATGTGAATCCATCATTTTCAAATAAATTTCCAACACTCAATCGCTTCTTTGGCCTCCTTTGAGAAGCACTTTCTCAATCTTTAAATACTATAAAATAACTCATCCCCATCAATATCGTGAGTCCAGCAGGCCCCCAAAATTCTGCTTATCACAACAAGATTTCAAACAATCATCATCCGTAATACGAATCACAGAATCAAATAAAAATCCAAAATATATTCATAATTTTGAAATTGTTCAAATCTACTATTGATGAAGAAATAATCATCAACTATATATAAGAAATAATCAATTTATGTAAGATTCTTCAATCAATGCGTATTATCACTAGCATTTTCATCAAACTCCGGCTTTTGTAATACGTTTTCACAAAATGTAGGTCTAATTCTCTTTCATCCGAAAGCAAAGAATTTCTTTAGTAATAATCTTATCAGATCTAAATCCAGCTTATAGGTCTCAAAGAAAGAAATAGTTTGAAACGACTTAATAGCAAAGATCAATAACTATGATTATTTTGCAACATTTTGCTCACTCTATTAATGGCGTATAAAATATCAGACCAAATAACCACGCCAAATAAGACCAAAATCCATGATATCCGACAATAAACTTTTAAAGATCCCCGAACGTTCTTGCAGTGATCATCACTTCTGTTTCACCAAGTGAGTTAAAACAATTTTTAATTTCGAGCCAAATCTTATTGCCTTAACACATTCAACTTGACTTTCCCAACGTGTCTGTGATAGCGGCTTAAGGGTCAAACCTTTTACATTATCTCGCAAATTTTCATCGCTTAGAGCAAGATTTAAAACAATATATATATATATATATATATATATATATATATATATATATATATATATATATATATATGGCGAGTATATGCATTGTACAATCCCAAAAAGATTTAGCTCTTTTAGGACAATAATTTGTCACATCACAAAGCCAAGTAAGATAAGACTTACGACAAACTTCATACTACAGAAAGCTCTGGATTTACTTAACATTTTTTTTGTACACCTTTGTGTTTTCCTTTCATATTCAATCGTTATCATAACCTCGAATTCTTAAATCACCAAGACGTTTCACTGTTTTAAAACATTTATTAATTCATCAAATAATCTCATTCTGAGATATTCCACTTTCAAAAATCCTAAAAAGAACTCTTCTTCTACCTTAACCGGACTCTTATGTGAGACATCCACATCGTATCATGGTGGCATTTGTTCTTCATGACTTATATCCTCGTGTACAATCAAGTATAAATCTTAAAAATATTAGCTTCTTAACTTTTTTAATAATCTCGCTTTATTTCACCTCGCCAAAGATAAGTATAAATTCATTTTGAATTTTGCGACTAAGATAATGATAATGAATTTCCTTTTCCCCGAATCCGTGAGTGTTCTTTCATTATCGGATCAAACTCAAAGAATCATTTCAATTATACCCAAGAAATTCCATTATTTTCTTCATAAATTTTTCTCGCACTGCGAAATGCCAAATTATTCTTGCAAAGAAAGCTAACAACAGAAACTATTCTCACAAAACTAAGCTCCATGTTCTCTATCTTGTTGATTTGATCTTGTAATGTTTTATCAATCACAAATTCTTTTGTAATCTCCCTTTATACTAATCCATCTTCTCAATGCTCGCATGCTGCTCATTACTAGCCATGGACTTTTGAGCCTATAATCGATATTTTTCCAATCATTAGTTCGGTCTATTAGCTTCTAATCAAAAGATTTTCCTCTCGCTTAAATAATAACTTACAACAAAAGAAGAAAATATTTTATCAAAATGAAATTGAGTAAACCAACCATTTTCTCGATATATTCTCACCATTCGATAAATAACGAAAGTGTAATGTGTATAATAGAAATGCCTATTTTCTGAGTCTTGCGAAAATTATCCACTTTTACTTTGTGGCTCCTTTTCACTAACATGTCATTAAATTTTGATCAATAATTTTCCAATTTTCCTGATTGTAATGTTCGAAAGTGCAAAGCGAACAACATGCGTATCTAAACCATCTCGGCTGTTTCATTCATATTTTCCTAAATTACATACTGCCATTCCTATTTTCCACATTCTTCAAAATTTTTGCTCACAATCATCAAAATCTTCTTATTTACTAAATTCTCCTCTCATTAATATCTTTTCTATCTTGAACATTCTCATATATTTCATCACACATTACTAGATTACTAAGAAATTTGTCCATACCGACTGAGATCAGAAAACTCCTCACTTTTCTTTTCTTATTTCTTTTTTCATATCCGTATTAAATACTTTATAAGATATACACTCAATTCAATATCAATTCAAGCATCAAACTTTAAATTAGATCAATAACGATAACCCGATGGCAGACCCGATAAATTTGATTGAACGAATACGCTCTTCTTTCTTCAATTAATCGCATAATAAAATATAAACTAACAAAAATTATTATTCGACAAAATATAAAATAATCAAATAAAAACCGTTAAAAATAAATAATAAATTATTTCATACTTCTACATCGTGACATCAAGATTTTTGTCTGCTTGTTTTTTTATCGTAAAAGGAGGAACTCTAATTTTTTTCGTAAAGAGAAACCCCATATGTTAACGAGAGAAACTCGTGACTGAAAGAAATAAGCTTTTAACTTTTTTAACAAAATAAAAAGCGTTTCATCGGAGCTGTAAAGAATCACTCAAATAGCCAAGAAAAAGACATAACACGAACGTCAAAACATGCGAGACTTTCTCAGATTAAAGCCAGCACCTTTTTAAAAGCCTTATCGTATTTAACTAGTTTTTTGAGAGCCAAGCACAATCAAATTTTTTATTATATTTAATTAATTATAAATTATAAATATATATAATATTTTATTATTTAAAAAAAGGAGCTCACTATAAAGTGAGGCCTTAGACAGCAGCCTAACCTGCCTATAGGCAGGGCCGGCGCTGTATACATACATACCTCTCCCCCTATCATCATAATCCCTCTCTCAACAGTACCTCTCCCCCTATCATCATAATCCCTCTCTCAACAGTCAAGTCTTTACTGCTACCCTTCATCTAACTCTCCTTTTGGTTTGCTCTTTATTGCAGAAGGAGGAAGTGGAGATGAAGATCAACCAAGGAAAAGAAAAGGGAAGAGATGGGAGAAGATTGTGGAAACCCACCTCGACCAACCCCATGAGTCGCAGTCTGGTACTCTGGTTCTCCCACTGAGTGATCAGTGATCAATGATCACCGCCGCAACCTGCATATTTAGAACTGTTCTATCAATACTTATCCCCAGCGTGACTACGAGGGGAACCTTGTATGAACAATAAGGAACTAACGACCCAGTTCAAAATTCAAGTACAATAACATACACAAAAGCAATATCAGTAGATTCAGGACGATTAATGCTGCCTGAATTGTTATTTGATCAAAAATCTTGTTTATATAACAACAGATATAATTAGCAGAGTAGACATGAACCTAATCAGACAAGCAGTGGATGAAAGAAGCACAACTTTGATGTACCAAGTCAAGACTGCGAGGATCTGATCTTCAGTTTGAAACTGCATTGATCGAGAATTGCTTGGACCATACTTTAAAACCTGAGATAAAATCAGCTTCAGCTCTTCCTTTTTGAACTGACTTCCCAATCCCTCTGCACCCCAACGAGCCTCCCGCGAACCCATTTCTTAGTTACAGTGACTGAATTAGCAGGTGCTGTCTCTTTTCTAGGTTTATGCTTGCTTCCATTGGGCAGTGGGTTGTCTTCCCATCCCACATTTGGATTTGGTTGTTGATCCAGCTGCTTTTTTGAACCTATTACAACACAGTCTAAATCCAGAGGGGGCAAACCATACCCACTGGATCTTGTTGAGCGAACCTCCATGTCGCCATTTAGAAGATCCTGCCAGGTGAACTTACCAAAATCAAAGTCCTCATTGTCAGTTTCACTTGATACCAGGGTTTTAGTCCCATTTACTTTTCTTTGATCTTCTTGGTTCAGGCCTTCGATTCCCACATCCATTTCCATCTCAGGATGGTTGACCGGTACAACTAAGGATGAGGAAAATGAAGGGTGGTCTCCGTTGCTCTCATGGGAGGAAATCTGCCCTGCTTCTATGGATTCAATTGATTCAATTGCTTCAGCTATAAGCTTCTTGGTTTCCATGAGAGAAGCATGAGCAAGAAGACTCCTTGTGGCTGCTACCTCAAGTGCCTTTGATGCCTTCTCAGCTTCAGCAATTAATAGCCTGCAGGGAATCCTAAAGTCACTTATAAAACAAGCCTAATATGCCAGTGAGGAATAAATAGCACCAATCTTAAGATAAAGAAGCTCTTTGAAACTGAATAGACCCATTTTTCCCAGCCTTCCCTACAAAAGGAGACACTAGGGTCTGTTTCGTTCCTGTTTTTAAAAACTATTTTCTGTTTTCAAAAATAAGAACAAGGAAGACACATTTGAGGACTGTTTGTTTATACTTTTTGAAAACTGTTTTCTGATCTCAAAAAACAAAAACAAGTAAAATAATGATAACATGATTGGTTAAAAAAAAAATTTGTTCTAAAAAACACTAAGGGTCTGTTTGGTTCATGTTTTTGAAAACACAAAAAACATCAAATATGTTTTCTCTGAAAAACACTTCTTCGTTCTTTAAATTTAAGGCATGTTCGGTTTCTGTTTTTGAAAACTATTCTTGAGAACAGTTTTTGAAAACACAAAGAACATCATTTTGGTGTTCTCTGAAAACTGTTTTTGTTTTCTTGATTTAGTATTTTCTGTGTTTTTCATAACAGTAAAAAACTATGAACCAAACATATTTTTCCTGTTTTCCTTGTTCTCCTAGTTTTTGAGAACAAAAAATAGTTTTAAAAAATATGAACCAAACAAGCCCTAGAGTTCCAGGTCTTGGGTAATCCTGGAAGAGTCAAAGTGAGCTGAAGATTGCACTCTGCCACCATATTTTTGTGATTAGAAATCCATGACAAAGCTACAAATGTCAAAAGAGCTAAACTTCTTAATATCAATGGCATCAGCCCATCTGCGCATCTGACCTGAAATCATGTATAGTGTGTTGAATAGTGATTTGATGGTGCAGGGCAGTTTTCTATTCATTTTTCACCCATCATGAAAGTCTGGCATAAACAGAAATTACCTTGCTCGTTCAATGGCTTCAGTCTTCTTGGTTTCAGCGGCTGCCCTCTGAGCTCTGATAGTCTTTATCATCTCTAATTTAGAATTTGCCAAAGGATCCTTATACTTTGGTGACTTGATTCTCTTCAACCTGATTTTCTGATTATGGGTTTTAGTTTCATCCTCAGCAGAATCAAAGGTATGACTACCAATTTTCTTTGCAGGACGACTCTTTGTGGACCGCGTATCACCACTTGGCCTTCTCCTTGGCTTTCTTGGAGCTCCGTCTGGTATTCCATGATATTTAGCCAGAGCAGAGCAGACCCGTTCGCGGTAGGCCTAGTATGAAAAGAAATGCACATTTTCAACAATCAATGGTAAGGCACAATTGTCATGAAATATGCAGTAAAATTAAAAAGACTGAACTGAAATGAAATACTGAGTGTCAGCTTGAACTTGAAGTGAGAAAGAATTTGGTCTCGAAGGAATTTAGTCAAGCATAAAAATTAGATAATGTTCACAACAAGCTATTGATTGCAGATATAGGAAACTAAAGGTGACAAAATGAATCAGCTCCTCAGTCATACTTTGGTTGAAAAGGAGCATAGCAAGTAATTTGTATATTTGTCATGTTCAAACCAAATTTTGGATAGAAATTATTCTGTAATAACATGTTTTAACAGGTTGGTTTATATTGGCCAGAAAATAACATAAGTACTAAATCTTCAGGTTACACAAGAGAGGAGAATATTATGCCTTATCATCATGTTCATACATTAATGGCATTGAGGTGTTAATGAGCATCCATAATTAGTTGATAGAAAAACAACTTCCTAGAGTTCTGAAGCTACTCCCTTGTAAAAGTTTGATTTTCTACAGAAGACCTAGGGCCAGCAGCTATGATCATCATGAAACAACAAAACATTCTGCCAGAGAATTTTCAAGATTTTTAAAATGTCATTATAAGCTCTTGAGATCAGACCATTTGGCAGAAATGGCCTCTGAAATTTTCCTCCTTTGCTCAAGAGACTTGGGTGCTCTCTTGCTACCCTTTGGTCTAGGCATCTTTTTTCTTTCTTCTACACTCTCCAACCACTCCCGCTCAAGCTGTTCATCCAAGATCTTGTAAGAATCCCACTGCAGCTCTTCCTCACCAGTGTAGCCTCTTCTAGAGGCTTCTGCAATCAAGTTCTGCCACTCAAAATAGCAGGTTTCCTGCAGCATCAGCTTTGCACGTCGCTTCTGCCATCCCATTCGCACTCCAACCCCAATTTTCACCCTTGTCTCCTCGCTGCAAAAATCCATTAAAAAAAGTCGGTAAGAAAAGAGTGGTGGAATATGCAAGGAAAAACATAAATCAAAATTTCAAATGCTAAAACCTCTAGAACTTAATGAAGAACCTAGTACAAGCTGATTTAGGAGGTATCAAGAAGCTGAGTTCAAGTTTTCCATATTTCAATAGCTCATATTTGAACTAAGTAAAATGAAAAATGATACGAGGAAATACCCTTGAACAGTCATGCACCCATCACATGGACCACTTGAATTAATCTATGCAAGGAACAGTATTATGTGTCAAGGTCAGGCACCCATGTTGTGGTCTCACCTGTGAAACTGAAAAAAGGAGGGGTTCTAGTCTTCTAGACCATCCTATGCTAAGTGACCATAACCTTGGCATGGTTAACAGCTCAGGAGGATGCCCATAACAAAAGAAGTTGCCATCTCGTGATTGCCCAAGAGGCCCTTTCCTGAAGGCCTTTTTTAGACACCAAGATGCAGAGTCTGCAGCTTAATTTATTTTCCAAGTCGGAAACAGATTCCAAGAAGGGCAAAATTGGATATCTGCCTTACAGATGGGACAAACCACCCAGCACCAAGTCTTGTTGAAAAGGTTTGAGGGTCTTAACTTGGCGGCTATAGATGGAAGACTAAAGTCACAGTTGGATGGAAATGCAAGCCAGACATTTACCACCAGCTCCTGAGAGGAAAGACCTGCCTTATTGTCACTTAGAAAAGTTATTAGCCCCAATCAGGTCTGAATAAGTATCGTCTTTGACCAAACATGCAGTCCAGGGTTTTCTGAATCCTGACGCCTGAGCAAGGCAAGGCCAGGGCCCCAAGCACCTTACATTCTCTTGAACTCCATTACTTAATACAAGGCTCCATTGACCACACGTTTAGGGGCTCAAACACCATTAACTGTAGCACCTAATCCTAATTTTTAAGAATCCTCCTAAGTTTTAATATCCTAAATCCACAATAGGAAGTCTCTAAGATCCTTATCCAAGGATCCCAAACTTCAAGGTCCCCTCCAGTCACTTTGTAACTATTAAGGATTAGTCTCCTAATCCATTTAGGATTCTTTTCCTTCTCTCTTTAGTCTTCAAGTTAGACTCTAACTTTGTTTTCTTTTTGCCCTAACACTAGAGTATAAATATGTATGTTTTCTCCTTTGTAAATTAATGAGAATACAATATTCCTTTTCTCTCAACAGTAACTTATTCATAAGCCTACTCACTTCTATCTCCAAGTTTTATACCTCACAATCCACATGATTAACCTACTCTACATGAGAACCTACCACAGACATTTCAATTGGTACATGGCCTTATTGAGCAAGTCACCAAAGACTACAAGTAAAATATCATATAGTTCATTGCTAGGCAAAAATATTAAAGCAAGAATTTTAGAATGGTAGCTATAGGAACCTGTATACCCTGGGTCTTGGCCCTGTTTTGCTAATATACATACTTCTTGCCAACCAAAAAAAAGAATGGTAGCTATAGGAAATTTGATGTTCAGACTGTAATACTAGAAACATGCGTTTAAAAAATCCAAGATATCAAAAATGGAAAGGCACAGGACCCACCTCTGAGCATGTCCCAGGTTAACCAGCTTCATCTTAACCTGCATGGCAAAATTTTGTTAAGAGAGAGAAACAATCCAATGAGATTCTAATGCCAAACAATTAAAACATGACAACCCTAGTCTCCTCTCGATCAAATAGATAATTTCTTGGTTACCTCATAAATCTAAACCATCATAGAATCACTTCATCTCTTGAATTAGCCACAAGAACATTGATTAACAGGAAATGGTCAAAGGTGACTGCAAATCGAACCAGTAGACAGTTGTTTCAAATTCAGGAGAAACTGAGAGTGCTTTTATCCTAAGGAGAAAGTGACCTTGATATGGTTGCATGCTTTTCCAACTATGAACAAAAATATATTTCAAATAGGGCCCTTAAGCAAAAGCCTGATATGAACCTCAACAAGTGGCTTTAGGTATGAAATTGAGTTTATCCTCTACTTCTTCAAGGTTATAACAAGGAAATGCTCAAAGTAATTCTTACATGACATCACCTTAGGATCCTGCATGGCAAGCTTAGTTCTCTCTCTGATCCGCTGAAGGGTTTCTGCATATAATTAGAGATATTTAAAAATTACAATGCAATACTATTGCAAATAGAGTAATAAATAGCAGGATTCAACCAGTACTCACCTGGGCTGTGCTTCTTCCCTTTATTCCATGGTGTGTTTCCTTTATTTGCTTTAGAAATCCTCATTCGTCTCAACTTCTCTCTTTCATCCAGTTCAGAATACTCTTCACTTGGGAACTGAAGTGGGTTATCTGGGGGTCTCGAATCAACTCCTAAAGGTAACTTGTTGTAACCTCTTGGGCCATCTTTACCCTGAACTGAGCACTTGGGTTCAAGAGTAGCAACTGCCTTGATCAGGAATTTTCCCCACCGCGCCTGAAGATGCCCAACATTAAAGTCCATCTTTTTGGGGATTTGGAAGGGTTCCCATGCAGAGGCCAATCGCTTCTGAGGTCCAGAGGCAAATTTTCCTGATACCTTACCATGACTGAGAGTTTGAGCACTCAGTGTAACTAAATGGTTTTTGAAAGAAGGCTGTGATGTACCAATATCTGCCAAACATATAGCAGCACAAGAAAAATGCCCTTAGTAATTATTATTATTATAATTTTATAAGTAGAGAACGTAATAATAAAAAAGCACTAGAAGTGCACAAGGGTACATTGGACATACAAAAGTGCACTTGAAAAAGAAAAGGTAAGAAGAAACACATAGAAAATACTCTCTCCCTCATCCGAGACCCAACCAATCCATAAACTAAAGCAAATGCATATACCTACCATCCATATACATCCTAACCCCCATAGAGAAATTGATAAGGAAAATGTTATGTAGTCTTTGATCAGACAATTTCTCACAATTAAAAGGTCTCATATTTCTTTCCTTCCAAATTGTCCAAAATATGGCGAAACTTGAGTTTTCAAGCCTTGATTTGTCTTCTATCTACAAAAGAGGCATATTACCTTAGGGGAGTCTCCATAATTTTCCAAGATAAAACCCACTACATGCTAAAAAATGGAGAGTACCAACTGCCATAGAATTCTTGCATCCTCACAATGATAGAGGATTTGATTAATGGAATATAACTCCTCTCTGCGGTTGTGGCTTTCCCAATTTTTTAATATATGTTTTTTATTTGCCTATCAAAAAAAAAAAAAAATATAACTCCTCTCTGCACAAGGCATACCTATCAGCCAACTTCCACTCTCTTCTTTGAAGTTGATTCTACATCAAAACCTTTTCCTACCAAGCCTCCTAATTAAAAAAACTCACCTTCAAAAGAATCCATGTCCAAATTATCTTTAAAGAATCCATGTCCAAATTATCTTTAAAGGGAAAGAGATGGTATAATTTATCTTCAACAAAGTTACACACATCTATAAGAACTCTCCTCCTTACATATTCTATCCTCTCTCCTCTTCACTAAAATATATAATCTTTGATAAATATCAACATAAGGACTTCTAAAACCAAAATTTTTCTTCCAAAAAATCCATGTCATTTCCGTGATATTTTCTGCTAAGATTTCTGTGTAAATGAGATTTTTTTTTCTTTTCCACATTTCAATGATGCTTTTATCTATATCCAAATTTACTTCAAAATTTCATATCTTTTCCTTTGTGTGTTGAGGCATATTTTTACACCTCAGGCACAATATCAAAAAGTAATAGGCAAAGGGAAAAAATGAAAAACGAAAAATTATTTACTATTTTAACAAACCACTTATGTCATGGTGATATAGTCCACTTTGATCCAAAGCTAGATTAAGATCTAATACATAGTTAGCCTAATAACTTTTTCCTAGTAACTTTCTCCCAGATAATGTTTACTTATACTTCAAAAAAAAAAATGAAATGAATGTAAGGAAACATATAATTTAACTTTCCTTTGTGGCTTTTTCTTCTATCTTCCTTCCCTAACCTTATTCCAAGCATTGTACCAACCAAACCTAACCTTCAAGTTTTTATCCGAGTAATGTATCTCAATCCCGGATAGCATGCTTTCATACCTTAAAAAAAAAAAAAAACAATACAGAATATTTTCAGTAGTTGGAAACCACTGAAACATATGGGAACTCTAATAACTTCTGCAGACCAATCTCTCGTTGGTCTGCAAAAAAAAAAGAAAATACAAACTTGTGCATTGCAGATACATTAGAAAACCTAAAGCTTGCATAGAGCTATCCGACGAAATATCGAAGTAAATTAAGCAAGATGTTTCACGAAACCCTTACCCGTGGGTCTGCTATGTAAAGAGAAAAATTGAGCTCAAATCACCAAATTATCGCATTTGTTAGCAGATTAAAATAGAGAAGAGTGAAGAGGCAGAAAAAAGGGGCGCATACCTAATAAAGGCATGGATGTGGAGGTGTCATTCAGTGAAATGCTTCAGAAGATGGAGAATGGAGTCATGGAAGTGGGAGTGGGGGATTGAGAAAGAAGCGAGTAGATGAAGCGAAGTAGTGGGGGGAGGAGAAGAGGAGAGAGCTAGATCTGTGTCAGCCTGAGCCACACACAGTATGACACTACCCTCCAAACTCCAAATTGGCTGTAAACTCTGGATAACGAAATTACATTCAAACTCTTTCACTACTTTCACAATAATGGGCTCACTCTCCAGCTTCAGATTTCATATTTTTAAGCCCATTTTCTTCGGCACTTTCACCTTGGGCCTTCGCTGAGCCCACTAAGCCGAGCCGACGGTTCTGCTGGTGGCTGATAATATATATATATATATATATTTGTAACTTTTTTTTTTTTTTTTAATAAATTGATTCTCAAGTGAGCAAAATAATACATAGAAACACATAATTAAAAATGCTTAAAACTTTAGATGATCACGCATCATCAAGCTTAATAGTAAACATATATGTTGAAAACCTACATATTTGATAACAAAAAAAATGTTTAGAATACCTAAAGTTTTTAAATATGGAGCATAATAATGAAATGGATTTAACCTAATGACTATGTCGGATCGAATTTTTCATTTAATTATCAATGAAAAAAGTAGCATTCGATACTTATATTCACGCATCTCGATGAAATTTAACGATAAAACTTTGTAAACAGTAGGAAGCGCGAAAGAAGCAAAGGGTGGGAAGAAAACAGAAAAATTTAATGACAAAGAAAACAGATTCTTGAGAAGAAATATTAAAATTGGTGATTTTAGATCAAGAATGATAAAAAAAAAATCAATAACTTTTGCTTATAATAGTTTTTAAAATCTTTATAACATTAATAATAAGAATATAGTAGGAAAAAAAAGATTATTATATTTAAAAGTTTTTTTTTAATATATTTAAACTTAAACATATTCTCTTTAATTTCATAACAAATTTCAGGCCCAATGATATCACCCTAGGTTTTAAGCCACGTAATTCTAGTGAATTTTATAATGATATTAAAAAAATAGGGAAATAAATAAATGGTGCATGCGAGTTAATGAAATGGTACTTAAACCAATTTTAGTTGAACCCATAATACAACATGTTGTCGGGTCATGATTATCAATTATTAGACTGGATGCTCGATACTGTGGACATGGTTGAATAAAAATTTTAAAACAAAATAAATAATAATTTCCGATTTAAAGGAATTTAAAAAATAAAATAAAATTTGCAACGTTTAGCAGGAAAAAATGTCAAAAAGTCAAGCATTTGAACGGCCTGGCGGCTTTTCGTGAATACTGAATATAGTATTAGAGGAAATTGATTAATGTGTCAAAATAAGGGATTCTGAAAAACAAAAAATAGTAATCTTTAAAATAAAATGGTAATTCATTAAAAAAAGGTTTTAAATCTATGATATTAGAAGTTATATTTTGAGACAATTTAGGGATAAACTTCCCATTCAAATTGTTTTCCGGAAAAAAAACTACAAATATCATAAATATTAAAAAAATAAATTTTTTTTTTCAAAATGGTAGGGCTTGTAAAGGTTTCAAGTTCATTCTACAACAATTTATATTATTTCTCTAACGAATACTATTAAAAAAATTAGTCCATCTTTTGGGATACAAGCTGATACGTTATATAGTAATTATGGGAGATACATTGTAGACAACTATGAGTGATTCGCAATTCCTGGCATAATGTTTGTCGTGGTGGAATAATGAATCGTGGACAACAATGTCAAGGGGCTCCACGATGGTCTATGTGTCCCACTCATTTATCTCAAATGCCCGAGGCGACTTGTTCAACGAGCTCTCGATCTCAAGTGCTTTGATGCCCGAGATAACTAACATGGTAGCATACTCAACCTTCATGAGTCACATGCTAGACGAGTCTATGTTAAATTCGGGCCATCCACGTGACTGTCACGTGAGGTACAACTTACCCCATTCCACTAGCCCCTCCTAACGTTGTTGCAAACCATTAGGTTTGGAATGATGGTAGACTCTTTGGTCTTCATGCACCGCAAAAGCCATCATTGCACCAACATCTCCATAATCTCGTTTTATACAGGTGGCGGTTTCTGATACGGTTTAGTAATTGGCGTGTTCATCAATATGACCAGCGCTTTTAATGCTGATTTTGAATGTCCCGCCCACAATACTGATATGTTTGAGTTTAAATATCTTCCAAGCTCTCATTCGGGGGATTTCTTGTCTGCGTTATCAGAGAGCTCTTCTATTATGTTTCTGCATTTTCTGGGTTGCTCCTCTGCACTAGTGTCTTCTACGCAGCTGTCAATCCCTGTTTTGCAACCATTTGAAGGTAAAGATGAAATTTGATCTAGAAAATCATAAATATGTTAGCCTTTGGTGTCCAGAGATTCACCATTTGGTGGTTAGAACTGTCATTATTGGCACATTAAGGTTTTTTTCGTCTTCTCCTTAAAGTAGAATGAGTTACCTGGTGGATTTTCAAGTTTCGTATTGGTGTGAGCACTTTCGGGGGAAGTAGTGGAGAATCAACGTTGCCGAAGCCGTGTGGACGAGGGTCCATCCTCAACTTCTTCTAAGGACTTTCTTCACGTGTTGACGCTATTGGAGTCATAATGTTGCTTAGACCTGTTGGGGAGTCTCATGTGTCTTTGGAAGAAATTTTCTTTCCTCCCAATGTCTGGGTTTCTTTTTCTTCCTTGAGATCTCATTTTGCAGATTGTACAGAAGAGGATCAAGGTGGAATGAATTTCATCTACTAGCTGGAGATTCATATTAGAGGGGGGTTGAGGTTCCCCCTTCTCCCCATAATACATCGGTTTTTTCACTTTACCCGACTTCATCCTATCCACACCCACATGACCATTGTCCACGTTCTGTTAGGGGTGTGCGTACTAAATAGAAAATATGGGGTGCGTTTAGGTTTGGAGGAGTGATGAGTCCAAAACTCATCCATTTTTAAGTTCATTTTTCATGCATATTTGAAAGTTTAAAGTCTAATTTAATGATGAATTGTGAAATCTTCACCCAGATTTATGTTTTGCAGGGTTTTAATGCAAAAGAAACAAAAAGTGGCAAGAAAAGTAGAAAAAAATAGCTAAGGCAGGAAATGCAGTTATGTCGCGACATAATTACAACATTGTCGTGACAAACACGAAGACAAGCAGTTTGCCACTTTGACAAGCGAGAAGCGTATTTACCCAGCAAAAAGCAAAGCAAAATGCAAGATGACGGTCGAAGAAATTATGCATGCGACTTTAATACGCGACAAAAATATGAAAAATTTACAAAAAAATGTTACAACACGCCGTAAGATGCCACAACACAATGGAAGTTTGAAAGCAAAAGTATTGTCGCGACATTTGATTACTTATGTCGTGACATTGCATGAGAAGAGCTCTTGAAGAAGCATCAGAATTCTATCGTGACATGAAAATGAATTACACGACAAAGAATAAGGCAAATGGAAAAAAAAACTATGCCACGACGTTTAAATCTTTGTCGTGACAAATTAAGAGAGAAATCAATGAAGACACATTGAAACAATGTCGTGACATAAAGAGTTGTAGAAGGAAGAAATTTTGTCGTGACAATAGAAAACTTAATCGTGACAAAAGTTGGCAAAAGTTAGAAAATATTTGTCACAACAAGAGTCTTTATGTCATGACATACAGTTCAGAGGCTAACACTACAAGGCGTGGAAATTATGTCGCGACATCGACAAGTTATTATGACAATCCCAACATGAAGGTAAGTTGAACTGCTTAGCGAGAATGCTTATCAAACCAGCAACAAATTTTTCTGGGAATAACATTGTAAGGTAAGAAAAATTTGTCATGACAAGGAAAGCTTTGTTACGACAATGACTTAAGAGGAATACAAGGCAAAAATGTTGCAACAAACTCACAACAAGGATAAAGGAACTGAAGCTGTGACATGTCCACGGTATTCGTAAACTTTGTCGCATTTGTAGCACCCCATTCCCTACCCAAACTGTTTGGCGGGTTCGAACCGAGTCTGGGTTGCTCTAATATCACCCAATCATTTATCAAAAACACGTCGTAGCGTTACACTTTAATTGGCATAAAATCATTTTCAAATATCCGGAAACGTTTTTAAAGGGGTAAGCCCATTACATTTCATTCATTACAAAGTCAGTTATAAAGGCATATGAAGCTTTCAAATGATTACAAAATAGATGTGAGAGTTGAAATGTTTTTGCAAAAATATCAAAGTTAAAGAGCATGACATGAATGCATAAGTCGAGGCATACTCCCTTGATTCCTTGCTTTTATGACTCGGCGCTCAGCAGTTTTGGGTGGCTTTCGATCGGCCTCCCCATCGCTCAGTGCGCGCATTGGTAAAACAATACGCTAAGCATTTTCATGCTTAGTGGTTCTATACAAATCCATTCTTCAGTTTCATTTTAATTCAAATCATGCAATTTAACAATTCAAATCTTTCAAATCTTTTTGGATGATTAATGTCAATACAATACATATACTTGTTTTATATACAATCATTTATAGTTCATTGATCATCCCAAATATACACTTTCATATTCAATAAATCATGCATTAATCAAATCATGCATTTCACAATGCTCTTTTCATTTCAATTAGCAAGCATCTTTTCGATTCAAATATTTCCCAATCTCAAATCAATTCAATTACGCTCATAAATTGATTCGATTCTATAATTCAATTTAGTTACGCATAGCAATTTAACCTATGTTTTGATTATATAGGATATCGAATCAACGGCACGGTCCAAGTGTAGTCGATATAAAAAGCTGTTTTATAACTTAGTACGGTCCGTGAACTAGCTGGTTCTTAAAAAATCAATTAGTGAACACTCACCCAGATACGGTCTCTTTGGGCTACTAATCAGTGACCACGTGTCTGATCGTTCGCGATCTTTGCTATTTTGACCCCTATTGGTATGCCAATCTATCCTTGTCACGAAATAAACGGTTAACATTCTATTAAGGGCATTCAAATCCTTTTGAAAATACTAGTACAAAGCGTACATTTGTATAAACGAGTTTATTTTCAATAATCATGCAGGTATCATATACTAAACATTCACAATCACTTTTCTCAAATCAATTAAATCAATTCAATATGCTTTCCTTATGTATTTAGAATAAAATAACCAGTTCGAATCTTGAAAGCGGGAATAGGAGAAGATACAGAACAAACCAAAATTGTCGCTTTGATTTAAGTCTTGAATCTACGACTGTCACGAGCTTTCCTCCTCGTCAGCCCCTATTCAAATACATGACAATCACATATTGATAGGTTATTCTAGGAGTTTTTAGTGGGGGTTTATGTCTACCTGATATCCGCTTCACTTGCAAAATTTTCTAGGGACATAGACCATAATTTTCTCATGCTTCATCAAAAACATTTATCTCTATGAGTCTATTTTAGTAAATTGGAATCATCTCATTTGGATCACCCAAACTCAAGGATTCTGACATTTTAATGAAGCGGTCAATATGCCCAACTCGCTCGGTTACTTCTTTGTTCCCCATTTCAGGGGTATTAACTCCTGGTGGTAATAGTTCCTTCCTTCTACTCATTTGAAGCTATGATTATAAGGTTTCTTCTCCAACTGAAATCATCAATGTGGATCATTTAAATTGATTATTGCATTTCATCCCTAGACTACTCCCGATTTGCAGCGAAGCAATTTGTTCTTACACATGGCTCCACTTTGACAAATTTCTAGGCACTTTCAGGTTACAATTGCACATACACACTTCCTTCAACTAAATTATTCCTCTAGAGTCCTATTTTACCCAATTTGAATGTACTCAATTTGGATGAGTGAAACTCAACTTATAGCCAAAAACACTATAACAATACCCAAAACATAGCATAACCGGTGAGCTGCAGGGCTCACCTTTAGCTAATATTTTGGAGCCTTAGAGCTATAATTTGCTCTTAGTCCCTTCTATACATTTGTAGCCCTATCTCTTATGGTTCTTTACCAATTAGAATCACTTCATTTGGATGATTATAACTTAATGTATGGCCAAAACAAGAATAGGTACAAAATTTTGACAGCATTTCTTTTGAAAACTCAACATTTTCCCTTACACAAACGATACAAACAATCCAAACCAATCCCAACCAACAATACAAAACAACCTCAGCACAATCCCAAAACTGCATTTACAACCAAAACAAAACTCTTTTTATATTGCACATTTAAGGGTTTCCCACAACTCAGGACACAAGAAAAAGGGGTTTGGGTTCATTTCTTACCTTAGCCTCTTCAAATCTTCACTTCTTGGTTGTGATCTCTTAGGAGCAAGAAATGGGAAGCAAACGCAAACAAACCTTGATCTCCCACTTTGCCCTAGCTCTTCTCCCTTTTCTCCTCTCTCTTTCTCCCAAAAATGGGATTGCTCAAATGAGCTCTACTATCTGCACTTTTTGGTCTTTAAATCCACTCATTTTAAGTGTAAGGTCGTATTTTGACATATTGCTTAGTCTCACTTCTCATTTTTTCTACTTTTGGTTTTAAATCACTTATTTTTCATAAGGCCTTATTTGGCCACAAAAAAAAAAATGCATTCTTTTTGACTTAGTTTCTCCTATTTGCTTTATAGCCCATATTTCATTTTTATTTGCACTTCAACTCTCATGTTACACTTAGACATATAAACTTATTTACAGTGCAAGCCTTAGATTCCTCATTTTATAAATTTCAAATTTTCCTTTACACTTTGGTAATTTCTGGATCCAATCAATTCTCATTTAGCATATAATATTTGCATTTGGCTCTCTTAGCCATATAATCGTTTATTCAATATTCATTTAACAATTCTTGTAAAATACAAGTTGACTCAATTTATACAGGAACCATATATATATAATAATTATAAAAAAAATTCTAGGGTATTTTTGGGGGTGTTACAACTCTCCCCCACTTAAGAAAATTTCGTCCTCGAAATTTACCTTAGTCAACGATTCTGGGATCACTGGCATGTATCGTTTCTCAACATTGAGACATGGGAAAACATTATGGATCTTTTCCAAGTGCAGGTAATGCCAATGTATGCCATTGGACCCACTTTTCGAGAAATCACTTCATATGGGCGATAAATCTAGGGGCTGGCTGCCACTTTTCCCAAAATCTCATCACCTTCTTCAAGTATACTTTCAAACACTTTTATTAGATCTTATATCGAATATCTTTTCTTTTCATATCGACATATGATTTCTGTCTATCGGTGGTCACTTTCAATATTTCTCTAATCATTTTCACTTTTTCTCCAGTCTCCTGTATCAAGTCGAGGCCAATCACTTTCTTTTCCTCGATTCGTCGACACAATGGTGTGCATTTCTTCCATATAAAGCCTTCGTGGGCGTCATTCCAATACTTGATTGGAAGCGTTGATGTATACAAATTCAATTATTAAAAGGAATAATGTCTATCCCAACTACCCTCATAATTAGATCCGCACAACTCCTTAACATATCTTCGAATCTAAATCACTCTTTACATTGTCCATCAGTTTGAGGGTAGAGCGATCGCGAAATTGATCCAGTGCCCAGGCCTCTTGCAATTTTCCCCCGAAATCTCGAAGTAAACCATAGATCTCGATTACGGAAATGTGGATATAGGAATCCCATGTAACCGAATAACAGCGATATATGGCTACGCTGGCTTGTCAAGTGAATGAGTCGGTTCTCCAGCAGTAGGAAGTGGTGACTTGGTCGATCGATCCCTCACGACCCGGAATTGAGTCATGCTTTCTCCACATGTGGTAATCGACTAAAATCCATGGTAATTCGGTTCCATTTCCACTCCGGTATTTTGATAGGCTGCAATAATCCCGAAAGAACTTGATGCTTTTCCTTTACTCTTTGGCAAACCAAACACTTAGTTACAAACTCTGATACATCTCTTTTCATTCGGACCACCAGAATGACATTTTCAAATCTTGATACATCTTTGTGTGCTAGGGATGGATAGCAGATCCACTATGTCCTCTAGCACTCAATTCAACAAACTCGGTCTCGCTATCGAATTACATCCTCTTTGTACCATCGATGCGTCAGCGACAAATGAGCATTCAACGCTCGAAGCGTTTGCATTATCTTTCTACTCAAAGCGTCGGCCACTACATTGGCCTTTCTTGGGTGATAATCAATCACACAGTCATAATCTTTTATCAATTCCATCCATCTCCGTTGTCTCAAGTTAAGCTCTCGTTGCGAGGACAAATACTTAAGACTCTTATGATTGGTGTAAATGAAGCACTTTTCTCCATACAAGTAATGTCTCCAAATTTTCAACGCAAAAACAATTGCGGCTAATTCCAGATCATGCGTGGGGTAGTTCTTTATATGCGGCTTCTACTGTCTTGAAGCATAGGCTACCACTTTACCCTCTTGCATTATGACACATCCAAGTCCATTTAGTGAAGCGTCACTAAAAATCACATATTCCTTACCAACGGAGCCATTCGGTACGGTGTAATGGATGTCGACATGACACCTAGTACAACGTCGATAACAAACTCAATCTCCTTCTGTGGAGGCAATCCTGACAACTCTTCCGGAAACACATCCGAAAAGTCACTAACGGTAGGGATATCGGATACACTAGGCCTTGCCTTTTCCGTTTCAATCACATAAGCCAAATAGGCTTCACATCCTTTCCTCAGCATTGTTCTAGCAATGACCGCGGATATCACATTAGAGAGGTGGTTTGACTTCTCGCCGATGAAAGTTATTTCATCCTCATTCAATGTCCTTAAGGTCACTCTTTTCATTCTACAATCAAATATAAGCAGTGCGGGACAGCCGAGTCCATTCCCAATATCCAAATCAAATTCTCTGAGGATAACTCTATCGAGTCTCGAAATTCATATTCTCTTATTTTAATGGAACAATCTCTATACACTCTCCCTTGATCACCCTAGACCCTAAGGGGACTTATACCACTCATGTTTGTCCTATTAAGACCAACAAGATCCGCGTTAGAGTCATGTCATCCTTTATATGCAAATGCAATGCATGTTATAAAAAATTTCAAAATCATTCACAAAAAATTTCAAAATCATTTTGTAGAGCACTCTGGCTTTAGAACACGTCACAAAGTAAAATGTAGCACCCCGTTCCCGATGACAGTTTGGCGGTCACATTAGGAATGCAGTTTGCTCTAATATCCACCCAATCATTTATCAAAACACCAGTAGCGTTACACTTCGGTTGGCATAAATCCTTTTCAAATATGCGGAAACGTTTTTAAAGGGGAAAGCCCATTACATTGCATTCATACAAAAGTACAATTACTATAAAGGCATATCAAGCCTTTTCAAATGATTTACAAAATAGATATTCAGAGTTCAAAATGTTTTTGTAAAATATCAAAGTTAAAAAAGAAACATGACATGAATGCACAAATCGGAGCATACTCCGCAATTCCTTCTTTATGACTCGACGCTCCTTGATCTTGGGTCCGCTTTCGATCACTATCTATCACTTGGTACCTGCGCATGGGTAAAACAATGCCCAGGCGTATTTTCATTACTTAGTGGTTCCTATACAAAATCAATTCTTCGATTTCGATTTAATTCAAATCATGCAATTTAACAATTCAAAACTTTCAAATCTTTTTTGAATGATCGATATTAATACAAATAATATACTTGTTTTATATACAATCATTTATAGTTCACATTGATCATCACGAGAATATCTGTATTTCATGTCGATAAATCATGCATTAATCAAATCGTAAAATTTCCATGATACTCTTTTCATTTCAATTGGCAAACATGTTTTTGATTCCAATGTTTCTAATCTCAAATCAATTCAATTCTGCTCACAAATTCAATTTACTTCTACAGTTCAATTCAGTTATGCCCTTAACGAATTTAACCTATGTTTTCGGTATATAGGATATCAGAATCACCGACACGGTCTCGCTGGGTTGCAGGCCGGTATAAAAACGGTTTTATACCACAGTACGATCCCGTTGGGCTGCTGCTTGGTTATTAAAAAATCAATTAATGAACCGCCGTCACGGTCATTGGCTGGCATTCGGGTGACACATCAATCTGATCGTTCGCGATCTTTCTTTATTTTGACCTATTGGTATGCAATCCTATCGCCTTGAAATAAGCGGTTAACATTCTATTAAAGGGCGTTCAAATCCTTTTTTGAAAAATATAGTACAAAGAGTACATTTGTATAAGCAGTTCATTTTAAATGTCGTGCGATTTAATATTATTTATCAGAAGCGCGATCTTTGCTGATCATTAATCAATTCAATATGCTTTCCTTATGCATTTAGAACAAATAGTTCAACTCTTGAAACGAGAATAGGAGAAGATAGAACAAACCAAAATCGTCACTTTGATTCCGATCTTCGAAATCTCGACTTCAATACGGGCTTTCCTCCTGGGTGGCCCCTATTCAAATCTACAATGACAATCACATATTAGTAGGTTGATACAGGAGTTTTTTGGTGGGGTTTATGTCCTGCAGATGCCTTCACTTGCAAAGATTTTGGGGACACATAGGCTATAATTTGCTCCATGCTTCCTTCAGAAAATTTTATCTCTATGAGTCCCCATTTTTAGTAGGAGTGGAATCATCTCATTTGGATCACCAAACTGGGATTCTGACATTTTTAATGCCAAAGCTGATCGATATGCCTAGCTCACTCGGTTACTTACTGTTATTCCCAATTTCAAGGGTCTTAACTTCATAATTTGGTAATAGTTCCTTCTACTCATTTGAAGCTATGATTCTAAGGTTTCTTATCCAACTCTAATCATCTAATTTTGATCACCAAAACTCAAGTTATTGCATTTTACATCCAGACTACTCAAATTTGCAAAGTAGAAACAAACTGTTCTTACACATAGCTCCACTTTGACAAATTTCTGGGCACTTTGGGGGTTCTGTGAATTTGCATACACTTCCTTCAAGTAAATTATTCCTCTAAGAAGTCCTATTATTTGCAAATTTTGAATCCTCAATTTGGATGAGTGAAACTCAACTTATTAAAACACTATAACAATACCCAGCTTGAGGCATAACCAGTGAGCTACGAGCTCACCTTTAAACCATGTTGGGAGCCTGGAAACTATAATTTGCTCCTGGTCCCTTCTATACATTTGTATCCCTATCTCTTATGGTTCTTTACCAATTGGAATCACTTCATTTGGATGATTATAACTAAATCTATAACCAAAACAAGAATAGGGGTTTTTTACAAAATTTTGATAGCATTTCTTTTGAAAACTTAACATTTTCCCTTTTTACAAACACTACACAAAACCAATCCCAACCAACAATACAAAACAACCTCAACACAATCCCAAAACTCATTTACAACCAAAACAAAACTCTTTTTATCCACATTTTAGAGGTTTTCCTTCGCTTCGAACACAAGAAAAAAAGGGGTTTGGGTTTATTTCTTACCTTAGCCTCTTAGTCTTTATATGATTTGCTTGATCTCTCTTGGGAGCAAGAAATGAAAGCAATACAATAGCCTTGATCTCGAGCTGCAGGCTAACCTGCACTATACTCTTTATAAAAATGGGATTTGCTCGCATGAGCTCTATCCGCCTTGCAGTCTTTTTAAGTATTTCATTTTAAGTGTAAGGCCATGTTTGGCCTTCCACACTTGATCTCACTTCTCATTTTCTACTTTTGGTTTTAAATTACTTATTTTCATAAGGCCTTGTTGGCCACAATGCATTCTTTTTGACAAAGTTTCTCTCTATTTGCTTTATACCCCATATTTCATTTTATTTTGCACTTCAACTCTCATATTTACACTTAGACATATAAGGCATTTACAATTGACCTTAGGTCCTCGTTTACAGTACAAATTGCCCTTCTGCTTTGGGTAAATTTAGGATCCCGTCGATTCTCATTTTAACATATAATATTTGCATTTTGACTCTTAGCCATATAATCATTTATTCAATATTCGTTTAACAATTCATTAAAATACCCAAGTTGGCTCAATTTATACCCGGAATATATATATAAAATTATAGAATATATATATAACAATTATAAAAAAAAAATTATAAAGGGTATTTTTTGGGGCGTGCAATGACAAACTTGACAAAAGGCGGGCATTAAGGGCGGCCCGAAATGTTGCGACAAAGCTACAACAAAGCTTGAGGACATACAAGTGAAGATATAATGTCGCGACATAGACAAACAATGTCGCGACACATACAAACAATGTCTTGACAAAGACACTCATTGGGCCTGGATGGAAATCCACAAATTCAGCCTTGAATTCCAACTCAGCATTTCAGGGCCTATAAATAGGAAGTGTCTAGGGTAATGTGCTCAACTTTTTTGCTCGACTTTCATGATCATGAGCTCTTGAGGAGGCGAAGTTTCTTCTTGTATATTTTTCTTTTTTTCTTTTTCTTTTATTTTATTTTTTTTTTAGAATCAGAGTAATTGATCTGATGTGAATCTTGGAGCTCAGATTAATGTTTATCTAGTTTTCAACTATGTCTGAATTTTAGTGGAATCCGTAAATTTTATGGAATTCATTTGATTTCAGTTTTGATTGCAATTTTGATGAATATGTTTTATCAACTAGTCAATGTGATTTGTGATCCAGATTTGAAAGACTAAGCTTCCTCTAGGAAGGAATTTGGTGTGTTGAGTATCATTTGTGTTATTTACTGAAGTTGTGGGTATGAACACTGGATTGATATAATTGGTATTGCTCTTGTAATGAGCTGTTTTGAATATTATTGGATTATACCCAGAAAAAGTTTTATCCTTGCTTTGATTTCCTAGATTCCTCCGAGTGATACAGAGATGGACTGCACGAGGCTAAGCGATCCACAGGGGTATTTTGCATTGATATTCAATGAACTAATGTACTCTAAGTGTAATTGTGATACTTCACAATTGTTGTTCCTACCTTTATAGGGCTAATTGCTGAAACATCATCTTTCACCCTTGGAGGTTTCATCTCAATTTAGCAAAATGATCTTAATCTCGCGTTAGCTTAGATTCTAATCAAGGAAAAGGAACATTTTAATGAATTGTAGACTGAAGTACCAATTGCATTAAGAGAGGCTTGTGTTACCCTGTCTATGGGGACAAGCGGTTTTCAATCCTAAGAAATTGTTGTGGAGTACTGGAAAGGAAAAACAACCAGATCTTAAAAAGGATCAATTCTTAAAAGTAACTAGTTAGATAATTGACCTGGTTTAGGAATATGGTCTCCTAATTAGTGAAATGTATAGTGTCAAGAGGTTTCCAGGAGGCTATCTTGTGTATCTTTTGACAAGTCCAATTCAAACCATAACTAATTTGTTTTCTTTTAAACCTATTGCAAATTGATAATCAGAGCACTGATTCATTTCTCAGTGTTGTTTCAATTTAGTGAAATATCTTATTCGTTTATTTTTAATTTCTTTTCAAATGGAGAAAATTAAACAAAAAGTATTTTGATTATAGTCTATTATGTGACGCCCCAAAATCCGAGGGTTCGTATACTTAGATACCATGCTATGACACTTTCCAAAGTGGGGTCGGTGACACCTCGTCAACCAGCGGAATATTAGAGTAGTTTGCCTTCTGTATATTTTTCTTATAAATACTTGATTCTTATAATATTTTACAAGAGTTTGATGTACGACTCTTTTACATGCCCAGAAATATATTCAAGACTAGATTGTTATAATATATTTTTACAAAAATATATAAAGACCTATTAATACCCGTAAATTTGACAATTTAAAATTATTTTCATAATTGTTTTAATATGTATTTTTTGTTTGGTAAAAAGTATTAATTTAAAAATTGACTAAAGGGTAAAATGGAAAGAGGCGAAAACTTCTGAAAACACAAAGACCCTTCTCTACTCCCGGAAGCACCTCCGCGGCGTCACGCGGCGTCGATCGGCCGTCTCCGGCCACCCGATCCGGCCAGCCAAATGGCGGGAAAGCGGCCCATCGCCCAGGCTTCACCCTTTGCCCCTTTCACGATCTGCGCTGAAATTTTGCAGCTCTCACTTCGGAATCCACGCCGTCCCTCTTCCTGTCTTCTTCTCGGCGACTGCGCCTCGAATCCGATCACCACGAGCCACCGTCGGCGCCGCCACCACCGCACCTTCGGCAGAACGGCACCGCGACACCGCACGGTAGCCGTTCCTTCCTCCTCACGCGGTGGCGCGTCACTCCTCGCGCCTTAGGTGGCTGCCTGCGCCTAAACGACCCTTTTGGCGTGTTTTTCGGGTCAAACAAAGGAGCCATTTTCGGGCTCGAGGACCCCAAAACCTTAGGGAGGTATGATTATCATTTCAAGCTTTTAATGTTAGTGATTTCTAGAGATAAACTTTAAGAAGAAAATTACATTTTTTATGCGTTTTGAGTTGTTTTTTAAAGCGTCTAAAATTATGCAAAAATTGTTTTTGGACTCCCACCAATCGATCTCGGCTTAGGTACCCTCGGATTTAATTCAGACGAGAAGTTGAATTTTTCGACCACCGTCGTATTGTGAACACTCGGGAGCGTACCGGAGGGACAGAGATGTTGATCTCCGTTCCGATGATTGACGGTCGCGATCGGTTTTAAGCATTCGAACCCCGGTCAAAGAATCTATACCCTAAAAGCGGCGTCGCGAGCTCTAAATTATATAAATTGTGCGATATTACGTATTTTAATTTAAGTAAAGGTTATTTTAATATTGAAAATGCCTTATTTATCGTTTAATTGCTCATGTTGTGTTTTTTGAAAGGATGTAACTTAAATATATCTGTAGGTACGATGTTGTGTTAATCTTATCCTATGTAATTAGAGCCAGCGCTGATTTTGATTAAACGTGTTAATTATATCCGGAGTTATTCATGTATAAATATAATGAATTATCCGAAGCTATAAATTATCAATTGTATTTGCCGAATTGTTGACTTTGTGTTGGATTAGCGTCGGCGTGGATTTATACGTAGTTGTGGCCCGACTGCGACGCATTGGATAATTATTATGGATGGCCAAATGCATTTCTCCAGTTACGGACTATTTTACGTGGGGAGTTAAGTCAGTTTTAAGGGAGGGTGCGAATTTTGATTAGAACATAAGTACGATTCCTATGTCGGTTTGATGCGGCGGAGTTTTACGGTCGAGTCTAGAGTATATTTAAATCTTAATCTTATTTATCAATAACGTCTTTTCCATCTTAGATTGTCCGGCGACTCACTTGGGTGACTGGCGCGAGGAAGCGTTATGAATCCGACATACTCAGTGAGTTGATATTATATAGTTTACAACACATCATCTGCATGCATGGCATAGCATTTATGGCATTAGGCTACACCCATCATCACGACATGATTATTATCATTGGAATTGTATTTACTTTGGTAACTAAATTATTTAGTTCGTTATGAAATATATCTGCATATGAGGCCCATTATGATGATGGATGTGAGTGTGTATTGTTGGGTGCGATATTCTTTGTGCATTGTATGTGAAAATGTTTATGTCAGGAACTATAGTAGGACATACCACCTAATGAGATTATATCGGGACCGCGTGCGCATCTGTTGGCATGTCGGACTATGATCTGATTTGCATGTTTATGTATATGAGTTCCCTGGTTGAGCGTTTCTCTCGGGGGATGCGGAGGTAAGGTCCCTGGTTGAGCGTTACTCTCGGGGCGCCGGCTATGGATTATGGTAGGATAGTTGCTGGAGTTAAAGGACCACTGGTTGAGCACATTTCTCTCGACCAGCTATGGTTGGATTGGTTTGAAGTGTCATTTGGGTTAAGGACCTGGTCGAGCATTTCTCTCGGGCGCCAGTCCGCGTTGGATTTGAAGGCCGTACGGCTTGTAGTATTGGAGTATAGGGTCATTTAGAGTTCTCGATCATTGTGATGATAATGTGATGATATGAAACTTGATGTGTGTGCATGCATACATATGTGAGTGTATTGTTATATAGTCTCGATATGATATATATATATATATATATATATATATATATATATATATATATATATATATATATATATATATATATATATATAATACATTATTAAAAGGAAATTCTATATGTATGTATATCACATTTAGTTGTAGATGTGGAATAAAATTTACATATACAATGTGCTTAACTCACTCTCGAGGCCCAGCCCAGTCTACGATTTATTTTTAGTGCTTTATCGGAGTCCTCCTTCTTGAGATCCTTGAGAACCCATGAATTCTTTCCTTGTGGCGGTTACATGTGTCACTACTATGATAATTAACAATCTTTGTCTATTTAATCTAGGTGTCACTGGTACTTTGAATAATGCGTATGTTTTGTAATTCGAGACAATTACATTCATTTTGTATGTTGACGGTGTATGTGGGATCGGGACTTTATTCTCCATTGATGTTTTGACATGCGGCATATTATAATGCCATGTGGATATATGTGTATAGACGGGTGATCGTATGATGAGTCGAGCATGAATATTTCAATAAGGCACTCTACGGGTTTAGGTGGCCTTATGCCTCCCCATTCTAGTCTTAGGTCTCGACCCACTAGATTTAGTCGGTGACAAAGTTGGTATCGGCCCAGTAGGTTCATTTCCTATGGCACGAGTCTAAGTTTCGATCTTCTTGAATTAGGATTGAGTTCGTCATATGCATCACCATTGCATCTAGTTTTACGCCGTCCGTTAGGGCGTATTTATTATCGATAGTCTTTTGTTTTACTTTTAGTATGAGGCCGGAGATCGAGGTTAATGCGTGACGGTGCGCGTCTTCTGTGACGGCGATGCCAGGCTGCAGTTCTATGATGAAGCCGGGAGGCCCAAGATGAGGTATCCTTCCAGCACAATCACGGTTCTGGAAGAGGCGAAGGAGACGGGGTAGGCCGTCTCGGCTTGACTAGGCGGTACCGGTGATGACCCGCGGGCCGAGCCTGAGTTAATATACCGAGCACGGTTTCAAGCCCGCGTGAGGATGTGTCGGCGAGCTGCCACATGGGCGTTTTGGCCGGGTATGGCGGAGATTCTGCGACGGCTCTCCAGCAACATAGAGCATCGGTGGCGGCGAGCTAATAGTTCTCAGTAATGGACCCGAGTTTGTCGGATCACATTCCATTGTTCGATTACACCGGGAGCTTAATAGGTTATGTTGATGGGGTATCGGTGATGATGGACTTCACGGTGAGTGGAGAGAGAGAGGCACATTTGATAAAGGCATCGATAGACGGACTATTGAGATGGCGGGTTACTGCCATCGAGGGCTGGCATTGCGAGTGGTGCGGGATTACGTGAGCCGTTTATGCGAGGGTATGACATGGGCTGGGTTCGGGAGATTTGAAGATAACTGTTTCTTTTGCCATGAGATGAGAGTGCAGAAGGCCACGAGTTTGGCGATTGAGAGAGAGATGATATGTACGCCAGTGGGTACCCGCGGTTCATGTATCTTAGTAAATTTGCTCCGGAATTAGTGGCAGCGGAAGCTGCAAAGACAAGTAAGTACATCACCGCGCTCGGACCACATTTCATATCCTTGAGTACGGTCGAGAAGTGGCTTCTTAGGTCAGCGATTTAGCGAAGACGATTGGAACTGACCGCCTTTACGTGGTATCTTAGTGGATGGTGCTAAGAAGAAGACCCGCCTGAAGAGCAAGAAGCTAGTACACTGTAGTATTATGGTGGTCACGAGGGTGCCCGATTGGTGGTCGTGACCGGAAGCGGTTTCCCAGACCCGAGGGGTCACAAGAGGGTGGCCTTGATCGAGAAGGGTTATAGAGGCTTCGGGATTTGGACCGGGGTTTTGGGACGATTAGAACTATAGTTCAAGGGACGAGTTCGAGGCTCAGAATGCAATGACGGATTACGGCACCCGGTGTGTGCCACCAGGTGTGGGTGGATGCATCGAGGGCCCTTGTATGGCGTTGTGGAGCTTGTTTAGGTGTGGAAGTTGGGCCATATGGCCAAATCATGTCCCTAGATTTCCAAAGCCAGCAGCCTTTTCCTGGGGTTACGCGGCTGGATGTTTCGCCTTGATTCATTGGAGCGGCGCCTGGTCAGCCTACCGGTGGGTCGCGCGATATAGTAGCCATCGAACGTGAATGGAGGGTAGAAACTCGGGGAAGCGGTGCAATGTGCAGGGGCGAGTCGGGATTGAACTCCTACGATGCGGGCGTGGTCGAGGCCCGAGTTTTTTACACTCACTCCTCGGGGCGCGAGCGTCAAATCTTTGTCGTATCAGGTACTATTCCGGTCTGTTATACTAAGTTGGGTTATTAGATCGGGTGCCACACCTCCTTTCGTATCTCCCCAGTTTTGCAATTAGGCTTGGTATTCAGCCAGCGGACTTGAGACTCCGTTATCGGTCACTACCCCTGCGAGTGATGCGCCAGAGCGGGATGTTACTTTCCATCGTGTCCGGTGTGGTAGGCGGGACATACGGCCCGGATCTTATTTTTGTTGGATGTGATGATTTCGGGGTTGATACAGGCCATGGATTGGTTGGCGGGGCACTACGCCACCACGGATTAAAGGGAGAAACAGAAAATGATTTTCAGTTCAGGGTTCGAGGAGTTTGGGTTTCGTGGTGAGTGGATACGACCCCTTCTAATTTAATTTCAGCCATTCTTGCTGGCGGATGTTACGCGGGTGCCGAGGAGTTATCGGCTCTTGTAAGGGACAGCGATTAGATAGAGTAGGGGATTGATGATGTCCTATCGCTTGTGAATTTCGATGTTTTCCAGGAAGGGAGTTGCAGGTTACTTTTTGGCGGGGAGATAAATTTTGCATTGATGTTGTACGAGCCACCGACTTCTACTCTCACTTGCCACCTATACGAGGATGCTTTGCGAGGATGAAGGAGTTGAAGGAGCGATTCACGGAGATTTGTTAGACAAAGGTTTCGTCAGGCACTAAGTACTTCTCCACAGGTGCTCTTGTGCTATTTGTAAAGAAGAAGAGATAAGTTTCCTTACTTGGTATGTATAGACTACAGACAAATTTGAACAAAGGCGACAATACGTAATAAATATCGCTCCCAGATAGATGACTTGTTTGATCCAGCTTAGGTGCATCATGTTTTCTAAGATTGATCTGCGGTCGGGATATCATCGGTGAGAATAAGACGTGAGGATGTTAGAGAAACGACGTGGGCCAGTGCGGCCATTATGAGTTCTAGTGATGTCTTTTGGACTCACTAATGCCGCGACACTTTATGGATTTGATGGAAACCGAAGAGAGAGTGTTGAGCCCTTCTTGGATAAGCTTTGTAATCGTGTTCATAGATGATATCTTAGTATATTCTCGGAGTGAGGAGGAGCATGTAGAGCATTTAAGGATAGTATTACGAGACTTTGAGGAAGCGACCCGATTATATACCCAAAATTCTCCAAGTGTGAATTTTGGTGGATGATGCTTCAACTGCTTAAGGACATGTAAACCTTCGAGGGAAGGTATTCAAAGTGGATCCCGAAGATAGGCGATGGATTGGCGGGGGCCCGACCACGGTGGCGAGATTGAAGTTTCACTGGGTTTAGCCGGTTATTATAGCCGTTTCGTGCGATTTTTCGGATCATTTGCACCCTTGACCTGGGTTAACCCGGAAGAATGGCAAAGGGTTTCAATGACCCGAGAGATTTGTGAGGCGAGTTTTCAAAAGTTGAAGGATTGTTTGACCTCTGCTCCCGATTATTGGCACATTGCCCGAGTACGGAGGTTATCGAGTCTTCTATTGTGGCGCTGGGAGTCGGATTGGGGTGCGTATTGATGCAGCACGGAAAGGTGATTGCTTATGCTTCAGGCGGTGAAGAAGCGCGAAGCGAGAATTACCAGCTCGCGACTTGGAGATGTGACTGGCGGTACCCCATTAAAGATCGGAGACATTATACGTATGGTGGGGTGGTGCGAGATCTTCCACGGATCACAAGAGTTTAAAATATATTCAGCGAGGAGGAATAAATTGTGTGGAGAAGATGATTTAGATTTAGCAGGACTATGATTGTGGGTTAATATCGCAGGCAAGGCTAATGTAGTGCGGATGCTGGTAAAAATCATCCCGAGCCGATCTCGCCATCATCCGATCTGAAAGCGGCCAGTTGGCTGAGAATTTGCCATGGTATGATCGAGGGTTCTGACTAGGGGTGTTGATCTGGAGCACTTTTAGCACATTTCAGAGTCAAATCAGTCCTGATGGACAGAATTAAAACAGCTCAGTGCAGAGACCCACAGTTGATGAAGATTAGGGATGAGGTTATGGGGTCAGAGGCGAAATGATTTTATGAATTTGGATGATGGCACGTTGAGATTGGGACCTAGGTTGTGTCGTGTTGATGAACTCGGAAGCGAGATTACAGAAGAGGCCCATCATGCGACTACGGTGTTCATCCGGATCAGCGAGATGTATCCTCATGATCTTAGGGTAACTATTGGTGGAGTGGTATGAAGAAGGATGTAAGCCGGAGTTTGTATCCAAGTATCGACTTGCAGTAGGTGAGCTTGGGCATCGGAAGCCGTGCGTTGCGTTCTGACCCTCCCCATTCGAGTGGAAATGGGAGGAATATTACCATGGACTTGTAAATTGGGTTACCTCGAGCTTGACGGGTATGATTCCGTTTGGGTGATAGTCGATCAGAATAAATTTAAGTGACGCGACACGTAGAGGCGACTTTTAAAGTAGCCCAGTATGCCGGGGTGTATATTGATGGGATTGTTAGTCTTCATGGGATTCAGGTTTCTATTATCGTGGCGGGAGGACCCGGTTCATTCTGGGTTTTGTGGAAACCGCTGAGGGCGGGTACTCGATTGGACTAGCACGGTACTCCTGCGAACGGATGGAGGTGAGAGGACTGTCGGGCGATTGGAGACATCTTGAGGATGTGTGATGGTTTGGAGGCCAATAGGGATTGGCATTTGCTGGTGGGATCGCGTGCAATAACGGTTATCATGCTGAAGTATCGGTCGCCGAATAACCACGAGGCGCGTTGTATGGTAGGAAGTGTAGATCGCCGGTTGCTGGGGAAGAAGTTGGTGAGAAGTTGCAGGTCTGAATTGGTCAATCACTTACGAAAAGATTCTTATTAGTCGAGATCGGTTGAGGCCTTCGTGACGAAGGCTCGCGACCCGAGAAAACATGTGGGTTTGGTGTAGGTGTGAGTATGTATTCTGAAGGTTTCCCGATGCGGCGTAGTGGGGATTTGGTAAGAGGAAATTAGCACCTCGCTAATTGGAGTCCCTTTGAGATTAGCTGGATAGAGTTGGGGATGTAGCCTCTGGCGGGTTTTGCCACTAATTTGCATGATATTCATCCAGGTCTTTCATATCTATGTTGAGGAAATGCGTGCGGATCCTTCACATGTGCTACGAGGCCCAAGTAGAGATCGGTGAGGATTTATGGTATGAGGCGACACAGCTATCGTGGATGCTCGGGTTCGTCGACTCGAACAAAGTCATGATAATTGAGTCTATGGCGGAATCGTTCGGTGAAGAGTGCACTTGGGAATCCGAGCAGGAGATGCGACGTTCATACCCATACTTGTTCCAGTAATGGTATGTTTCTTATTCTTAAATTCGAGGGCGAATTTTCTTGAGGGAAGAATGTACCAGTAAATTTGACCGATTCTGGTATTTTCATAATTGTTTAATATGTATTTTGATTTGTTAAAGTATTAATTTAAAATTGACTAAGGAGTAAAATGGAAAGGGGCAAAACTACAAAACACAAAGACCCTTCTCTCTCTGACACCTCCATGTGTATTGTCCACTGCCCAGTGCGTCGATCGGTAAGATCTCCGACCACGTCCGACCATCCGGCCAATGAGAAGAAGCGGCTCCATCGTAGGCCGCGCCTTGCCTTACTTTCACGATCTCGCACGAAATTTGCAGCTCGCGGAATCACGCCGTCCTCTTCCTCTTCTTCTCATTGTTGCTGCCCTCGAGTCCGATCACCATTTGAGCCACCCCGTCGCGCCACCACCACCCCTTCTCGGCGCGAGCTTCCCTGCCGACCTGTGACGCCGTTCCTTCCATTCCGCGCGGTGGCGTACTCTCATGCCTTAGGTGGCTGCCTAGCCTGAAACGACCCTTTTAGTGTTTTGAGCCAAACAAAGGCCATTTTCGAGCTCAAGGACCCCAAAAACCTTAGGGAGTAGCGATTCGCCATTTCAAGCTTTTAATCGTATGATTTCTAGAGATAAACTTAAGAAGAAAGTGCATTTTTATGCGTTTTAGTTGTTTTAAGCGTCTAAAAATTGGCAAAATTGTTTTGGACTCTAATCGATCTACGCTTAGGTACCCTCGGTTTAATTTCAAATGAAGTTGAATTTTCCGGCCTGCCGTGGCGGCGGCGGGCCTCGGGAGCGTACCCGGGACGGAGATGTTCGTCTCCGTTCCATGATTCCGGCCCGGTGCGTCCGGTTTCGCATTGAGCCGGTAAAGAATCTATACCTAAGCACAGCGTCACGAGCTCTAATTGTATAAGTGTGCGATATTAGCATTATTTTAATTGTTCGTAAGGTTGTTTAATATTGAAAATGCCTTATTGCTCGTTTAATTGCTCATGTTGTGTTTTGAAAGGATGTAACCCAAAGGCCATATACGCGGTCTGATGTTGTGTTTAATCTTATATATGTAATTAGAACATGGCTGATTTTTGAGTTAAAGTATTTAATTATATCAGGAGTTATTCATGTATAAATATAATGAATTATCGAAGCTATAAATTGTATCAGTGTATTTATCGCGGTGTTGACGCTGTGTTGGATTCTTTCGTCGGCCGAGTGGATTTATCTGTAGTTGTGGCCCGGCTCGGCATTGGATTAATTGTGGATATTAGAAATGCATTTCTATCAGGATCACGGACCTATTTTCTGAGGAGTTAAGTCAGGTTTTAGGGGATTACTGCGAATTTTGGTGAACATAAGTCTGAGTTTATGTCGGTTTAGTGCGAGTTTCTGGTCGAGTCTAGGTATATTTAAATCATAATCTTGTTTATCACGATAGCGTCTTTCACCATCTTGATTAGTAAAGCTGACTCCGGCGGAATGACTGGCGTAGGAAGCGTTATGAGATCCGACATACTCAGTGAGTTGATATTATATAGTTTACAACATCATGCATGCATGGCGCAGCATTTATGGCGATAGGCTACACCCGTCATCCGCGACATGATTATTATCATTGGAATTGTATTTACTTTGGTAACTAAATTATTTAGTTCGTTATGAAATATATACGCATATGAGGCTATTGCTGATGATGGATGTGAGTGTGTATTGTTAAAGATGCGAATATTCTTTGTGCATTGTATGTGAAATGTTTGTAATGGGAACTATAATTAGAATGCCACCACCTAATAAGGTTATACTCTGGGGCCGCGTGCATGCCGTGTAATGGACTATGATGCGAGATTTATGTTTATGTATATGAGGTTCCCTGGTTGAGCGTTTCTCGGGGGATGAAATTAAAGGTCTGGTTGAGAGCGTTCTCTCTCGGCGCCCGGCTATGGATTATAGTGGGATAGTTGCTGGAGTTAAGGACCTATTTGAGCATTTCATTTCTCTCGGGCGCCCGGCTATGGTTGGTTGGTTTTAAGTGTCAGCGGGTTAAGGACCACTGGTCGAGCATTTCTCTCGGGCGCCGGTCACATTGGATTTGCAGAGAGCCGTCACGACCTGTAGTATTGGAGTATAGGTCGGCTAGAGTTCTCGATCGGCTGTGATGATAATGTGATGATATGAAACTTGATGTGTGTGCATGCATACATATGTGAGTGTATTGTTATATAGTCTCAATGTGATATATATATATATATATATATATATATATATATATATATATATATATATATATAGTACATTATTGAAATTACATATGTATGTATATCACATTGGTTGTAGATGTGGAATGAATTATATGATATTAACTCCTCTACGAGGTGACAGTCGATTTATTTTTCGAATCTTGTCAGGTCCTCCACTTCTTGAGATCCTTGAGAACCCGCCCGAATTCTTTCCTTCCACCGGCGGTTACATGTCCTCTTATGATAGTATTAATCTTTGTCTGACTAATCTAGTGTCACGCTGGAGTACTTTTGGAATATTAGTATGTTTTGTAATTCAGACAATTCTGTTCATTTTGTGTATGTTGACGGTGTATGTGGGATCGGGACTTTATTCTCCCTATTGATGTTTGACATCTGAGCATATTATAAATATGCATGTGGATATATGTGTATAGACAGGTGATCGTATGATAGTCGGCATGAATATTTCAATAAGGCTTGCTACGGGTTTAGGTGGCCTTATGCCTCCCCATTCCCTAGTGCCGGTCTCGGCCCCTAGATTTAGATTGAAGTGACACCTGGCCAGAGCCTTTTCGTACTAGAGCCTCGAGGAAAGGCATTGTCTTCTCTTTTACCTGAAAGGGTGGTCCCACCACGGGGTGAGCAAAGCCCAGTAGATATATCTCCCACCAAGGCTAATCCCCACCTAAGTGCAACATGCAATACTAATACATACAATCACACGCATTCAAGTACCTATACTCTTTTGTACCTTAATGTCTACATGTCATGAATGCAGTATGCCCCTCATGACTCAATTCCTGAGTCCTCACTATCTCCTTCATACCTGCATATGCCAAGTGTGAAAAACCGTCAAGGGCGTCTCGTCCCTGACCCTTTTTCCAAAACAAAAGTTTTTGCATGATTCTAAACTTACATTGGATACCCTCGATAACACTTCATTTTATACGAAATGCGTGTTATGTATTTGTGGGCCACAGTTTCAGGTTCTCAGCGGGGCAGCTACTTGACCTATCTGACTTTTTTACGGGCTTTCTGGCCGGTTTCATGCAAACCATATGCCAAGTCTTTCCACCCTGAGGTGTACATTCTACTTAGCCTTTATTTACACCACGTACTTTTTCATGCCGTGTAACCGCAGGCCTCAATTTTGGAGCGTTGTCTATTTGCGAGCTCACCATCAAACACCAAACACAGTGTCGATTAACCATGTTCTCACGACATACATCGAACACCAACACAGTGTCGATTTACCATGTCCTCACGACATACATTGAACACCAAACACAGTGTCGATTTACCATACTATCGAGCGCGAATGTCTGATGTCGGCCCGACCATGCTCACTGAAGCGTGATGTCGGGTGCATAAATGCAATGAAAATGTCATTGCATGCCATTTCATGCCCCATGTCACGCTCGTGTGACATGCAACATATCTTTTACACTACATGTCAAGTGTCATGGATAAATTATATTTAATACATATAATTCTTTCCATTTTTATCACACATATATCATTTTAAATTTTTAACACGCAATTCCTTACTTAGGCCATTCGCATCCTCAAGCGTTTCAAATACAAACCGGTTCCGAAAATAGAAGTTTCGCAAACTAGAACGGACCATTCCTCAAATGTCCGTGACCTAGCTCAATGTTAAGACCACGGTTTGGCTGAGGACTTCATCTTATTAAATTCTAGACTCAACAAGCTTTCCGTAGAGTCTAAGAACGCGCGAATCGGAGTTCGGACGAGAAAGTTATGGTCGTCCGAGTTGGCGGCGTGGCGATTTGTAAGGGTGTGCGGAGGCCCAGGCACACCCCGTTTGCCGTGCCTTTCGGGATTTTGCCGTCTCGAACACAATGTTCGCTCGGACAGTCCCGAGCCCCATGAAACCGGTCTTTGACCATCACACAACAACAACCAAACACACACATCTCTGGTCGCCACGAAAATGAGGCGAAATCATTAAACCGTGTGGCCTGGCGTAAAATACTTAGGAGTAGGAGGAAACCTACCCTCTCATAACCTTGATTTCGGGTCCTTCCGTCCGGTTGAAACTCCACTGTAGCGTTGGTTCCGGTTCCCTTCCTTATATCCTTTCTTCCTCTTTCCTTTTTTTTTTTTTTTTTTTCTGGTTTACTTTTCCGCTCCTGTTCTGGATTACCCTCCCTTTCTCCTTGGCCTTATCTCCTCTTGATTTCCCCGCACCTCCTCTCTCACTTTTTATGTTTTGGCTTTTCCCCTTTCTTCTTCTCTCCCCTTTCTCTTCATTATATATATATATTTGAATCAGTTAGGTGAGTCACTTCACTCGTCTCCCATTTATGCAAAGCCTAGCAAGGTCAGCTTTATGCGCCATAAGAGCCGGCTTCTCATGCAAATAGCCACGTGGCGCGCCAAGTGCCCTACCACCAAAAAGCCACTGCGGACACTCAGACCCCCAATTTTGTACAATTTTTCAAAAACTTGAAATTCCGACAATCTCAGAATTCGACGAAATTCGATTAGGCTACTAGATTTTGCGAGACGATTCCAACGGTTAAATCCGTTTCGTCATCCGATTTCTAGAAAAATCTCAGCTTTTCCTCCGGGACTATTCCGGCAAATAAGGACCTAAGGGTCATAAATGTGTAATGTAAGTGTCAAAGTATAAATGAAATGAAATGAAGTGAAAATGAAAGTGAAATGAGGCTTTAAAATGAGAAAAATGAGAAAAATCCAATTAATATGCTAGCCAAACATGGCATTACACATGACATGAGAATAAAGACCAAAGTGGTCTATGAAATACTCATTTGGGCATTCACGTTTTTGAGAGGAGCAAGGGGAAAAGGAGCTATGGCTTGGGAGAAGAAGGTATTTTTGGTGTGTTCTCAATTTGGTTCATCTTTGTTCGGGCAAGAAGGAAAAAAAGATTTGAAGAGAGCTAAGGTAAGAAAACTAACCCTAACTCCCTCTTTTATGATTTTAGATTCGGGAAAAAACCCTAACCTTATGTAAAGGTGATTTTGATTGGTTGTAGATCAATTTTGGAGTTGTTTTGGGTTAAGTTTCAAAGTTCTTTTGGGTTAGGATTGGTTTTGAGGAATTTTTGTATAAAGGAAATGATGAAGTTTCAAAGGAGTTGCTGTCAAAAATTTTTCAAAATCCCTATTTTTGTTTAGGCTATAAGTTAAGTTATAATCATCCAAATTGAGTTATTCCAATTGGTAAATAACCATAAGAGCTAGAGCTACAAATTTATATAAGGGACCAGAAGAAAATTGTAGCTCTAAGGCTCCCGATTACGGGCTTAAAGGTGAGTTTCGGGTAGTTGATTGGTATGTTATGTTTTGGGTGTAGTTGTGGTGTTTTGGTCGTAAGTTTAGTTTCACTCCTCCAAATTAGTGATTCAAAATTCTGGTTAAACTAGACTTCTAGGGGAATAATTTACTTGAAGGAAGTTTAAGCAATTTGTAACCCCAAAGTGCCTAGAAATCCAAAGCGGAGTTACATGCAAGAATAATTCGAGTATGTTTTGCAAATTAGAAAGGGGGCCTCAGGGCTTAAAATGAAATAACTTCGAGTTTTTGTAATCCAAATTGGATGATTTCAATTGGAGAAGAACCCTTAGAACCATAGCTTCAAATTATTAGAAGAAACTATTATCAATTTATGGATTTAAGACCCCTGAAATAGAGAATAACAGTAGATAACCGAGTAAGTTGGGCATACCAACCAGTTTGGCATTAAAATGCCGTAACTTGAGTTTTTTGGTGGATCTAAATGAGATTTATTCCACTCAATGAAAATAGACTCATAGAGCTATCATTTTCTTGAAGGAATCATAATCAAAATATGGTTCATGTGTCCCCAGAAATTTTTTTTAAGTGAAGGGGTGTATCAAGTGTACATCAACCTAACCAAAAATCCTAGAATGCACAATTGATTTTTTTCTTGGTTGTTCTTTGATAGTGACATATTTGTGATGGATTAGGGTTGGTGACGAGGAAGCTTGAACCAAGAACGGGATTCCGAGGATTGGAATCGAAGAGCAACAACCTTTTTGGGTTAGTTCGTCACACTTTTTCCTTGTTTCGGTTTTGTGTTTTGTTTGACAAAATTAATCTAAAAGGTTTTATATGAATATGCATGTGTCTGCTTGAGCCATAAATGAATTGGCTTTGTTCTCCACTTCTCTCTATTTCTAAAATGTTTGAAGGATTATGAAATAAGTGGATTTATTTGAAATGAATTAAGTATAAATTGCATATATTGATTTGTTTTAAATTGATTTGATACAACTCGGGATTATGGAAATGAATTCGTACATGAAAAAATTGAATGAGTATTGGAAACCAAGTATTTAGATATAAATGTATATACACTATTGTAAATTGCTATGAATGATTTGAGTACCCTTAATAGAATGTTAACTGTTAAATTCCAGTTAATGATAGATTGGTATACTAACAAGGCTCAAATGAGCAATACTGCGTCAACGTATCGACGTTAAGCCACTCTAATATGTAGCCCGGGACAAGATCGAGCATTGCTCACGAAATGATTTTAATAACCGCCAACAGCTTAACGTGGACCATACCATTATAAACCCTTTTATACCGGCCCGCACCCCACAGACTGGTGCTAGTGATTTCCTTAGTTATCCCAGGCACCGAAAAGTATATGTTAAATTCGCTTAAGGGTAAAATGAAAAGAAAATTGTGAAATGCATGATTTGTGTTAGAATGATTTATTGCACATGAAACTGTATGATTGAAATGACCAATGAATTGTAATTTGAATGTATATGAAATGAAAATATACATATATGAATTGTACCGCATTGGTCATTGAAAAATTATACAAAGGCATTGATTTAGAAAAATGCATGATTTACTTAAATTGAAATGAAGAGATAACTGTATAGAATCACTAGGCATGAAAATGCTTAGCGTGTTGTTTTATTATCGCGCAGGTACCGAGTGAACATGTACTAAAGAAAAGACCACAACGATTCTGAGTCAACGTCAAGGCCTCATGGAGTTGAAGTAAAGCTCCGACCATGCATTCATGAAATGTATTTGACACTTTTTGTACAAACTTTGATTTTGTTTTGTAAAATTTTATATTGAAAATCCATTTATAATACCGTAATGTATAAAGGTGGTAAATGGACCAAATTGGCATGTAATGCCTTATTTAATGGAAAATGTGTATTGAAAATAAAATGATGGGCCCTCTTTAAGTTGAATTAGTATAAACAAATATATTTTCATAAAGATGAATATCATTTACAAAATGAGCATTGGAAATGTGTTTTATTGACAAAAGAAAAAGAATTGATTCAGAAGAGGACCGTCCGGATCGGTTCCAAATTCTCTCTAGTCGCCCGGCACGGCGGCAAGAAATAGTCACACCGCCTCCTCGAGGAGTCAGAAACGGGCGAAGGAAAGGGAAAGCGATGGCATCTTCGTGGTCCCTTTCACCCGTGGGAGGCCGACGCCCCCTTCCATAGAGAAGTCAGGCGACTTCGAGCCCGCCACCCGATCAAGGCGAAATATCCGAACCGAAACCCCGGGGACGCTCGTTTTATTTCTTTTAAAGCCATTAATCAAATCCTTTTATTTAACGCTTTATTAAATCTTAGTTTTCAAAGAGTCGACTAATCCTCGACTCAACCCACATATCCAAGTCTGAGTTTACTCCGACATTTCCAATTATCTTATCAAAACATTTTGTTTCGCTTTGCCAAACTTTTAATTTTGTAATTTCGCTTAAGCAATTCATTTTCGCAAGCCCATAAAACATTTACAATTAACAAAAGATTCATAACGCTTACATTTAACAAAATGCTCTTACAAAAATGAACAGATCTGTGAAGTTCAAACTGCTTACAAATGTTAATGTTCGAAGAAATGGAGTACGATACGACGGAGCATACTCAGAATTTCCTACGACTGTTCTCCTCGATCCAAGTCTTGCTTCTCGATGTTCATCACTCCTAACACTCAGGCATTGATAAAAATAATACGCTAAGCATTTTCACGCTAATGGCTTCCATACGCCTCGTATTCCATTTTCATTCATATAAATCATGCATTTATCAAAATAATGCCTTTATACAATATCAGTGTAATGTAAAGATACTTATACAAATACACTTTTCAATACCATCATTTCGTTGTTCGGTTTGTGATTCCACATATAACTATAGAATTTATTAATTCACTCTACGCATTCACTGGTGAATCCCTACTGTCATTCATTCAAGAGTAACGTGGCTCACATTCAATATTACCGTCTCACATGATACTGATATAGAATTTACATCTTCACGATGCATTCAAATGTGAATCCTCGTCCCGCTTGTCATCTCGCAGTAATGTGATTTCCTCGCTCAATATTACCGCCTCACATATGACTATAGAAGCCGACATTCACGCATGCATTCGGGCTTGGTGAATCCCCGTCCTGTCTCTGGCATTCAAGAAGAATGTGATTTCTCATTTGACAAATACGGCTACCTTCATGACGACTCCGGGGCCAGGAATCCCACATGTTGGTCATTCACTGCTTCAAAATTAATTTACTTTATGCAAGAATTACTTACGCTCAAATACTCGCATACATGCATATATTTTATGTGCCTCTCTCTCTCTCTCTCCTCTCCTCCTCCCTCTCCCTCTCCTCTCCTCCGACACAATGATTCAAATCAATATATATGAATATTTCACAACAGAGAACTAGAACAAGTATAGAACAGAAATATCGGGAATAAAGATCGATATAGAAATCGAAAATCAAATAAGAACTGCATAGAATGCACCACCACATCGATCTCGTTCTTTCTCGATGTCAATCCTAGGTCAAAGCATTGTCTTCACCCGCACCTAGTCAAATACAATTTATTCACTCTTAGTGATTAAGCAAATAATCATACTAAATGAATATCGCCGAGGCAAAGCGAAGCTTTGCGGAGGCGGCGAGGTACGGTACGTTTTTTTTTTTTGACTTAGTCTCATTCTTATTCTCTATGAAATTATTTCCCAAACATTTGTAAATTGGAATCATTCCAATCGGACCATCTAAAATAAAGTTATGGCATTTTCATGCCAACTAGTCATTTTACCGATTTTACTAGGGACAGTTTGTATTACTCATTTTTCCGGGGTCTTAACTTCATATTTGACATTAGTTCTTTGTACTCCTTTAAAGCTAAGGTGCTAAGGGTTCTATTCTGTCCCATCACCCAATTTGAGCACTGAACTTTCGCAAGACATCCGAAACAACTCCCGACTAATACTATGATCAAAGTTTGAACTAAAATTCACAAGTTTGTACATGGCCCCACTTTGAGTGAATTGGGCCACTCAGAATGACTTGATTATGTCTATTTCTATATGTTTCCTTGAAGTCTATTTTAATTGCCACTTGAATCACTTCAAATCTATAAGAAATGAGTGTGCCAGAATAAATAAAACCTAGCCGAACCTGGGAAAGGTATCAGGTGTACCTAAGATATGTCTAAGGTAAAGGCTCCTGCAAGATATTACTTCTTATCTATGGTGTGCATCGCATCTAAGGTGTACCGCACATGACCTAAAATGCCCGTAATGCATTTTTTCCATATTTTCATACCCAATTCAACTCTATACCCTAAACACACATCAAAACCATTCCATGTCTCAGAACTTTTCTACTCAATTTATCATTCAACCATATCCTTCATCAAACCTTTCATGATTTTCTCTCAAAATCCACTCTAATATGGGTTAATCATACACAAACTAAAGACAAGAATTTGTTAGGGTTTGGTTTAACCTAACCCTTTACTTTGCAATTAACCAGAATCCAACCTCAAATGGAGGATTCCATGTTTTTTTCTACCATTCGGGGTTTTACCCTCTTAACTCAATACCCTCCTATGGGCTCAGGTGATCTTTCCATAAAAACCCTAGACAAGGAGGAACAATTTCAAACCAAGGCCCAGAAACTAAAACACACTTGATCCCAAGTTAAAAACTGCTGTCTCACTTCTGATCTTCTCCTCTCCTTCTCCTTCTTCTTCCTCTTCCTCTGCTTTCTCCTTCTTTTTTTTTTCTTCACACGTTTTTTGCTAGGCAAAATGAGACAATGCATTTATCTGCCCAACACCCCTTTATACTTTTTAATCAATTCTCATTTCAAAAAGGTCCTTTCACTTCTTTTAATTTTGCAATTCAACTTGTTTTATTTCTATTATGGCCCATCTCTACTCCCTTTTGATTTTTATATCCCTTATGGAAAATTTCAATTTTACTTTGTTCTAGTGTCTAAATTTCCTAAGTCTACTTTAATTTATCATTTTCATAACTTGTCAATTTATAAATTTTCCTGAATAACTAAGTTTGGTTTCAATTCATACCTAGAATATATAATAAAATTATTATAAAAATTTAGGTATTTTCTTTGTACAAGATGTGCGCCATGTTGACTTATCATTGATCGAGGATCGCTTCCTTGAATGATCCAAACGAGGAGTAAGTATTTCCCATTAGGTGTAGTGGTGCTCAGATATGCAAGGTTTACTTTCTTCACAAGCAGCGGCGCTATTGCCAAGAAAGAGGCCAGTTATCACAGGGATTCATAGCGATCTTCAACATTCGTTCCAGCTGACACACTTATTGAACCCAACATAGGCTCAAAAACTAGGCTGGGATATCTCCATTTAATCGCTTGAAAATCCTGCTGTCTTTGCAAAAGAATTTAGAGAAGAGTGGAATTTTACGCTTTCAGCTGCATTCGCGGTGCCTATGGTGGTCCCAAGTTCCTTCCAAAATAATTTGTATTATTTATTTAATGAATGCTGTTAAAAAATAATTTGGGATACGTTTTATACGTTATAATATATTAATCAGAGGAGATGGGTCGGAAAGCTTTGAGTGGTTCGCAATTCCTTGCATAATGTCTGTCGTGGTGGAACAATGAATCATGGGCTACAGTGTTAAGGGAATCCACGATGGTCCACGTGTCCCACTCGTTTATCTCTAATGCGATAGGCGACTTGTTCAACAAGCTCTCGATACCAAGTGCTTCGATGCCTAAGGTGATTGAAATGATAGCATGCTCGACATTCATGTGTCACATGTCAGACGAATCTGAATTCGAGTCAATCATGTGACTATCACGTGAGGTACAACTTATCCCATTCTAGGACTCATGTTTGAAAAAATTAATTTTCTCGTATTCTACAAAAAAAAAGGCAACATTATAAAATATTCTACTCATTATTTTTTCTTTAAGGAAAAAGTTGGGTAAAATTTAGAGAAACTTTTAAACTTAATTTTATTTTTCTTTACTAAATGTGATCTTTATTTTTTATATTTTTAAAAACATTTATTTACTTTGCTAACAAAGTTGTAGTATTACATGATCACTAAGACTTAACCTAGTCCCTTCCTTATTTGAATTGAATGTATCGTGAGTCTAAATGCAACTCTCGGCCTAACAACAAGATGGCATAAGTCTAGATCCCCATACACTGGAATGCTCACTAATCTAAGGTACCATTGTCTGAGTGCACTATAGAGCAATTGATTCGTATGCTACCGCAGACAGACGCCCTAAACTGGGTGTCCGTTGACAACCCGTCAACCCACGGAAAATCTATATGTCTAGTATCTCGAGACCCATACCTGAGTGAAAATGGCCACTTGGGCCCCTGCATTAATACTCACAACAAACATATTCCAACCAAAATATACTACATGGTTCAAGAGTTATTACCTTACTCTTTATACAACATATATTAAAATCTACAAAATTCTAATACATGTTACATCCCAAACATCAAGCCATAACCCGACTTTCTTCAAAATCGGCCTCTAAGATGAGCCGTCTCCTCGAACGCTCCCTGTACCTGAAATAATATTCTCCTCATTGGGTGGATATCGCCCCAGCAGCTGGAATTCATCTCAACGGGTTACTCCACACCTAACGTATATGCAATGCTCCAACGGTAAACACACACCTGCTAAATACGTGATCCTACTTGAATGTCTACATGCCCAATCCCATGTCTCGAGTCCCACCGACTCCCTCACACTCTGCTCAAGCCATGTATGAGAAAAACACCGTCAAAACAAAACTTGTTGTTCCTAAAACTCACTATCCACTTCAAAATATCGACTACTCCTCCGAGTCGAATTGGTTGAGAACTTTCCAACAGTCATGGTCCTCATCTCAAATGATCCGCTTGACCATCTCCAACCTAACTCCGGAAAACTCATCCGCTGAAATTCTCGGGAACTATGTTTAGTTTTTGGCCTTATCGCGCCGCGGCTATTACAATCAATAGGTTAAATTTTTGCATACGAAATGCAATGGCGCCATTCTAAATATTAATTAGTACAACATACGCTAATATGATCACATACGGTATTATGAGAATTAAATCACATAAACACATAATCTGAATCAATAACATCAAATCTCAGAAATTCTTCACCGAGCTAAATACACTCAGTTACAACTAACCATCCACATTTCAATCCACGATACAACACATGGATTTTCGTCCAATCCACACAACTAGATCATCTTAATAGGTCCATAACTCAGTTATAATATCCATGGGCAAACGCACCATCAAACCTCGATTCCAATTTGTAACCCGGAATCCATATAGTCATTCGGCCCCATATAATAATTAAAAACATAATTTATTGAATAAACTATCAACGACATACTCTGGGAACAAATTCGTGGATCGCCCAAAAAGGGCCTCCAAAAATTTCACACTGGGTCCTCCCAAGTTTCGGGACCACCAACGCCCCTTTACGGCCCCAAATCAACTCAACTATCAATATAACACTTAAATAAGGTTTAAAACGAGAGTAGGATAAACCCCTAATTCCCACGTGGTCACCGAAATCCCTCAAACGCCGCGCCCACGCCGTCTCGCCGCGAACAACTTTCTTCCCGCCCAAGAACCACGTCCGATTGATCAAAAATCTAGAGAGAACCTCCCTCTCTCTAAAAAAAGGAAAACCAGCTCCCGCACTTTTGTCTTCCCCGACGCTTTCCTCCTTTCTTTGGGGTTGGCATACTAACATTCAAGCGTTTTTGTCTTTTTCCTCACTAATAATCTTCATTAATAGTTATCCGCCCAAGCCTTGATTTTGATACTTTGAGACTATCTCATGATCCATTTTCATCATCTCAGAATTCAGTAACACATGTAATTACAAGAGAGTATATGTGGAAGGGTGATTTCTATTGCATCACATATTCAAACCCGCTTCTTTATTTAATTCCGGTTAATTCGGGTTATTACGCTTCAAAATACGCAAATTTCAACACCGTTTAAATTCACGAAAGCTGACGCGCAGAAATAGATTTCAAAGATTTATCTCAACGATGAAGTCCGCTGAGATCCGAGATTCAGAAAAATTTCGGATTTTACCAAACACATTTTGCCTCTTTCGTAGTGGGACCGACTTTCAGCCTATAACACAAGATCTAGCGTAGCGAGATCTAGATACGACCAGAACCACCCTGAAATATCTAAAAAAGGCATTAAGTCTTTGATAGAAAGATAGAAACAAATAACAATCCGCTGAGTCCTCCAATTACCACACCACCGACGTGGAGTGACGCTGTCACGCCTCACCTCATCGAGCTGGCTGATGGTGCAGCGAACGTGTTGAACTGGATTCTTTTAACCTGCATCTCATTTCTTTCTACAATAAAAAAAACATTTCATATTTATATTTAAGTACCACCAGAGTGGTATTCGCGTTCACACCTAGTCCTCATTTCCTTAAATATACAAAACTTATACCTATTTTCCAAATGTAGATTAAAGTGTGTAGCTATGATAAATTTATCTCTGAGCTTCATGTCACTACGTGATGTCCCGCCCTCTATCCTCGGTTTCTTTCAGGACTCTGCTACCTGATTAAAACCTTGTTGTTTTTACGCTTTAGTGGGAAAATATGTTGGTGGACGGTCAATAATTATGGGATCGTCTCACAAACATACCTATCCATCATTTCCCATATAATACGCTTCGCGTGACTTCATCATGACGCCATAGCATAACCTTCAGCATCATTTCCATTTCATTCCAGTACTCACCATTTGATCACCCATTATCTTCTAATGGTCTTATAATAGAGCATCCGGCAACAGTACGCATTCAGATATTATACATTCCCATGGTTATATATACTATCATCGGTTATGTTCATTTCATGCATCGCTTATCGCGTAATCACATCGGTAACGTTACCGCGTAACGTCAAGGGAATGTGTCTACAGCAAACAATCTTATATAATCAGATTCACAACATTTTTTCTGCTGTAATTTTAACATTCATATGTACTATTTCTATACACGTTCTTCAAGAGAATTTTCATTTGTTTTCTATGTGTACTGTAATTTATTCATATAATTTTCAAAGGGTATCTAATTTCTGTAATTCCAGACATACTATATCTATGTAATCTGCTTCATGCAATTAAGTAATTTTCTATATAATCACAGTATTTCATATAATCAATATCCTTGTAATTTCTTCATATACTATATTATCATATTAATCCCTTCATCATCTTTACATCTTATACATCTCTCACATCATGTCAATCGATAACTTCAGTTATATAATCCACAACACAGTGCATACGCTCTTGACTATATCATATCTTTCAAGGCCATTCAAATCGGTTTGTTTTATGTTTCATGCCTCAGAGCAAACCTTAAAGTGGATAAGAAATCTATAAGGCCCGGAGGCACTTGATTTCACCAGACAATGTTTGTCTATGTTCGGCGCGTTATCATCAGATGAGACAATGACTATCTATATGGGCCCCAAAGGCGCCGGAATGGGATCTAAACGGGGGTCAATCGCTCGCAGATGTCGCACTGTTCTTTCCCCTTAATAGGTACGCCTCGATCTATCCTCTACTAGCTCTAAGGTATAACCATTTTATTACATTTTTTGTAATATATCTCTTATCTATATGAATAACTATTGGTTATCGCGTAATGCCCATGAGATATACACTACTACTTTCCATTCTTCTATCAGAACACCTTCTTAAGAAGCATTCCCTTAAATTTCGTATCAAGGTTCCCATTTCTTAAGGTACATATATTCACATCTCATCATTTAGTTTCTGCCTCTTCGGGATTATATATGTAATCCGATTTGGCATCAAGTGAATGCATCTATGCACTCTTGTATTCATATCCATATATATCTTATCTGATCAACCCCTTTATACTAATGATATATCATGATCCTTATGGTTTCTACCACTTATATTTCTTAATGCAGACGCTTTTACTCATCTTATGTGTTCCTATCATGTTCCATCTATATTAAGTGCATATAACCATGTATCTATATCATACACTGGAGATTCATACTGCTGCCATCCATCAGGCACCCATATAGACTCATAATCTCTATATCTCAATGATTTCTTTCATCATCATCTTATTATATACACATATAAGATTCCTATACTCTATTCTCTCAGAGATTTTATCAGATCAGTCCGTATCTCCCCAGAGGGAGCAAAAAATGAGATCTTTCCCTTGATAATCAGAGGTACTTTCATCTATAATTTCATATCAAATCCATATAATACGTTTTATTCTTTGTTCATATTTATATCCTTTTCTTCATCATGTATCCGACTTTAACTCAACTGTTTAATAGTACACTGGGTATAAATAATTCAATTTCTGACAGATAAAACAAATTAAATAGCAGATATTAGACATAGACCAAATATTTCCATAGAATCCAAGAATACCCATAACGGAGTCCCCAACAAGGATATGCAAGTTGTGAAAGCCGTTATTAGGACCAAAGAACCTGCAGCACTCATGAAAGGCAACTAGTCTTTGGTCGCCTTTGGTGCCTATAAGCCCAATATTATATCAATCTTATATATGGAGCATCCTAGACTCAAAGGGTCATAGATCCAAGAACACGGCAACGCATCCTTAACGGGTAGCTATGGTTATACTAAGAAAATCAGCAACTTGTGCAGACCCGGTATATGAAAGATCAAACGCCACCGCCTTTGGCTGGCCTTTGGGGTGATACCATAAGCCCACATGTATCAATCTATATATGGATGATTCGTGACTCAAAGGGTCATAGAGTCCAAGAATAACGGCAGCCGCAGTCCCCAAAGAAGGAGTTATGCCGTGTCGAAGAAAATCAACGTTAACTCGCATCAAAAGCAAGAGAGTGAGCCTACTGGCTCTCGGCCATTCTCGATCTCATTATGTTCTATAAGATCATCAGATTAAGATATTTATTACCGATTCTGATCGTGCGCTCTTCAAGAGTCCGGGGCAAATGGAATTGACTTGACGGCGAAGTGGCTGTCCGCCAGATGAAAAACAGAAAAATTTACTGGGGCACAGACTTACGCCAGTGCGTAATGATTCTCACTTTTCCCGCCTTAGTTTTCATTCCGGTAAACTTAAAACTCTACCGAAATTTTAAATACTTTTATGATCAATCAACCTAAGGGACTTTATACATATCTTAATAAATCTCGTTTTCCTCAAACTGAATCCCGTGATGCCTAAAACGCAACCATCGACTTCACCCATTCAACCCGCATAAATGACGCTGGTGCCATTTCTCGGACGCCACTTCAGAAAATCGCAGCAGTCCTTTGTAATGAGCTCTACCTAAATGACACTTAGACAACCCGTCCCAAAGAAATTAATATATGCAATATATAACCACACACTTATCAAATTATACACATAATAATTACCCAATGAGTATTCAAACGAGACCAATAGTTCAGAGTTAATGAATTATCACATAATACACAAAATTATAATCACATGTGGAAAATCATCGCTTACACCCGCTTTCAATCCTGACCAGTAGGACGAGTTTCACCCCCGACGCCCCCGACTTGAAATAAAAGGGTCCTGACGACAAAGCGAAGAAGCCTGAGGGAGAATGCCGGCTGGCACTCATCACCGGTCACGCAGTGTAATGTTCCAAAGTAAACACATTCAAGCAAACGGAACCACTGAATGCCCACACCCAACCCAGATCCCCAGCCCGATCGACTCCCAGACTCGCCGGCCTTCCAGATGAATATTTAATTAGTGATGATGGAACCCCATGTACATTAACTCACATCCAATGACGATATATACGTCATCTAGACACCTCTAAGAATATCGAATCGGGTCATCCGACATCGAGATTCTGATTTCACTACTCCGAACACCATAATGTCTTGGACAACTCCAACCTTTCCTCCTAGATCTGATCCCCATGCACCCACTCCTAAAATCCGGCAAAGATCTGAGTAGATATGAACGATGCACGCCAGCCCCTAATATACCATCCATGCAATAGGCAGTCATATGAAAGACTCCGATAATTAAAACTGAGGCAATCAAGGCATAATTATCATTCAAGATTTAAAATTCATTCTCACTTAAACATTGATCATCATACAATGAAATGATGACCGAATCATCTACCAAATACATATATTTCCTCGGCTATAAAATATATTTTTGTGAAACATTTATTCCGTGAAGCAGGGAAACCCTCGCACCACTTATCTCCCAAAATCACAAAACTGGGGGGTACTGGTAATTTAGTAAACCCTGGCTCACGCTATTTCCAAATGCCCAGAAACCAAACTAACCAAGGATTTGACTATAAAATACACGATTCAATCCATCCAACTATGGCAACACTTACCGCATTTAATTCTGGGGGACCATATCGAATCGGTCCATGGTCAATCAGACTGACGCCCCCACACCCCATCTGCCACCTCAACATACGAAGCACTTTGAAGAGGGAATAAATGCAAGTAGGAGAACTCTACCTTCTTAATTTTAATAAAAACTCAAATCCGCAAACACGAGCCCTCCGCCCCGTAGGAACGCTTTTCTTATTCGAAGATTCGCCGATTTTGGCCGGATCGCCCAACATTTTCTTGATAATGAGACATCCTCATAACACACAATGTTGAAGCACAAGTCCCCTCCAAGGCTTTTCAGCTGATCGAATACACTGGCACCAATTTTCCATCACCCTTTATTCCATTTGAACTCTTTAACTGAGGTTAACGCATTTTCCAACAAAGGTGATCAAAACATCCAACACTATCATCATTCTCGATCACACACTTTATAAGAATATACCGTTGAGATGTGACTTCAATGATTAACTCTACAAAGATCTGTGAATCGCACATTCTTCCCCAAAACGGCACCTGATCCAATCACCCGCAATGATTAATAAAATCTACGGCTAATTAGATTTCGAGATTATCCCAACGTAACTGTCAACAACTGGATTCAGAAAATAAATTAATACTTAGACTTTAATCCCACCACAACTCTAGAATCGAAATTATTACTTTTGCTTATCTTCCAACTGACTCTCACCTCACGACACTCAATCTAGTAGAGCAGCTCTCCTCAAAACCTTGTGGGAAAAGCCATGATGATCGACATCCTTACCATCTTTATATATCTTCAACACTAGTCTACTTAAACTAAAATCATCAGCATAAGAAAGGGGTTCTACAAGAATCCATGAAACAACCAGATCCAAACTGATACATTTTGGGATAAATTTGTACTTGAACTATCACCTACATACAAACTCCTAGCTTGGTACCCAAAACGCTGAAGCACATAATCATACAAACGACTCTACACTCAAAACTATTATATAACCCTTGCATTTCAAGCCTTCCTTCCCCTTCCTTCCTCTCAAGCCATTTCCAAAATGCAGACTGCAGTAGTGATGAGATGGTCTCGCCTCCACTCCATTATAGTCACTTCCTCCCTTATTCAGACTTTAGCCTCCACTTCACCCACCATTTGTAATTGCTAAATATAAGATCCACTTGCATTTAATCTTCTTAAATTATGACCTCTTTGGGTCCAAATTAAGAATGACTGTTCACCTTGTTCTGATAATCTCAAGCTCCTCCCAAATCTTTAAAGATATTTTATCTTGAAATATACTGATTTTGCATTATACCAAAATACGCGAGTAAAACCAGGTAACAGAGAGATCCAACATGGCAGCTACAACATCACTGTTCATTCATGATCACCTCCATCCCATTTCCGTCATCCACATTCATTTCATCATCAATATATGTATGATAATATTAATACATTAAAGGCCTTAGTAGCGATACATCCCCTTGTAACGTTCGCGGTTAAACGCTTTACCATGTCCACCATCCTTAACGAATTTCTTCCGCAAAGCCCCTATTGTCAATGCGGTCTTTTATTTTATAATAGTGATGAGGTAGATTTAGGTTGATATTATAGATGGCGCGCGACATCGATCCCCCACCAGAAAAACATGGACCTAGGATTTAAATGAACTCGCAGAATACTCTAGACTGAATGATCAAAACTGGTCGTAACCGAATTCAAAGATTCTACTAGAACAAGTAGAATGAATGAGTGAAAGAACTGAATCCAGACCAGTGTCTCCTTCAGAACTCGAATGATTTATGGCAAATCATGCCTTCTTAATCTATATCCTAATTCTTGAAAATGGCATAAAATAATATCCCCATTTTGAATCCAAACAACTATACATCTTTACCATTACCTTAGGCCATAAATATATCATTCTAAAATGGAACACCCTGAAGAAACATTTAGAAATATGATATTATCTTCCAAACTGATATTAATATTAGTACATAAAAACACTTTGATAAATGATATATATATATATATATATATATATATATATATACACCATCCCTCCAAAAGTTTATATATAATAATTGAAAAATATTAATGAATTGCAGATAACCCCGCTTAACACCCTGACTCGAACCTCGACAACCTTAATAAAACTAATCTGAAAGAAGCTCGACTGAACGCCACTCTGAGTCGATTTGTCTTCGACTTAAAATCACTGAACTCAACCCAACTTAACGGCTAAAGACTCTAATTTAATTATACCAATATGGAAAGATTTCAAAATTTAAAACCACATATTAGATTTTGTTTTTAAAAATGATCTTTATTCCTTCCCTTAAAAAGGAGTAGGGAAGTGCAGCCTCCTTCCACCGATAACCCAACCAGGCAGATTCCTCTCCCCTGGCTCTGTCCAAGTCCAACTGTTTTCTTCTATGTAGAGAGAGAGAGCTGCAGGTAGAAATAGAATGAATACTGAACTCAGCCCCATGGCTGACGGCTGACTCATGTGGAGATCCAGGGAAGCAAGAAAAGGTGGTGGTGAGTGGCAGTAGGATCCCTTCCTTACCTTGATTCAAAGTCAGTTATGAAAGACAGCCCTCCCTCCCTCCTGTATGCGGGCTGGAACACAGGAAGACTAAAGCCCATTACACTACTATCATTTCTTAATCTCAAACAAACGGTATTATTTAGAGGAGAGGTATATATATATACAAAGATATCCTTCCTTGACTTGCTCGGGTAATGATTAGCCACCCAGGAATGAATGATATTAGTATATTAGCGCAGATTATAATAACCTGATCAATTTAAAATAAAGTGGGTGTCCGTGGTCCAAGATCATGATCTCCATTAATCACAAGAAATGTGAATCGGACTATGTGTGGAGTATAATACTGGTCTTAGAGGATTTAAATAGCATGAACCAATTAAACTAATTTGAGTTGACTCCTCCACCTCCCACCAAACTATATAATTAACTGGTTCAACACGTTGAGCTTTAATGGTGCGAGGCGCTGTTGGTTCTTCAAACCACTCAACTAATTGTTAATCTATTAAATTTACTTATCGGCTTCAAACCTGATGTCCCTCCTATGAAAGTGGAAACCCGAATTTGTTTGTTTTAGTCGATCCCGAGAGAAATGGGGCCATGGATGCCATTTTTGTACTTTAAATCACCTCCTGTCGCCATTCTTCCAATTTAAATACATAGTTTTTTCTCACGGAAGTCAAGCCTATCTGATTCGAGCTCTTCATCCACTTCATGCGCTTTTATCTGCAATCCATATACATGTGTTAGAACATATCATCGTCAGAAATGATTGTCTTTATTCTCATGATTTTCGTGAGAAAAGAATCATATTAATAGCAAATACTTCACCAAACAAATAATTGCATCAACCACATCCCCAGCATTTCTTTATCAGAAATTTAAAATCTTATGATTTTATGATTCAGATTACTAATTCATGTAAGTTGTTGAAAATTTTACTCCAAATTATTAACTCAACATCAGATCATTCTAATCGCTCTATACACTTAAGCTTTGATGCCTTACAGCCTAATCACTAACTTTCTTTCAAAAAAGAAAAATCACTTCCTTTCTTATAACACAAAACATCCAAGAGATAACAATTAAAGCAAAATTAAAATAAACTCTTTAAAACCACAAAGATTAACTTATATATCCAATTTGGGTAAGAGAGGGGTCTAGAATTTATTCCTGGAAAAGAGAAAGAACTGGGGAAGGACTAGTTGAGAAAGGAGGAGGAGGAGAGACTGGGACTTCCAATGGTCTGACGTTACTTGTACTACACACTACTGACCCACTATCGCCGCATTGACTACCCCAAGAAGCACCCCTCCTCACATTGTATATCCAATTCCCAACCACATCACCAGCCTTGTGGGTCATCCATCTCCACTCATAATACTATAAAGAAACTGCATGGAAAACGGGTCAAACATCCATCTCTACTATCAATGATTCACACATATGATAAAAACATAACCAAATGAGTAATCCAATTGTCCCTTGTTATGATTTATTTTTATTGACCTAGATAAGCAAGCAACTATAGGCTGGCGATGCTTATCCAATGATTTATGCCCCACTGTGTTTAAATCATATAAAGTGTGTGAAATGCCTTATAATGGAATAATATAATTCATATTTAGGCCGCCCAAAGTAGATCTTTTTTTTTTGTCTCTTTGGACGGTTGAATGAGAGTTTTGATTCATTTAGGAGATCGGTCACCATGTTTCAGCTTGTACGCAACATGGCGCCCCTTTTGCAAAGCATGTTCTTCAATCGAATATATAAAAATAAAAGCAAGAAAAATGTTAGGGAAAAGTGGATACATTATATCTGGTTGCTATTTAAACATCTATCTCAATTTGATAACAGATAATGTCCCATAATCTCATATTTGATCATAACATCTACATCATAGAATAAACATTTATATGAATTTATAAGATATTATAAATCCATTATTTAATATATTATATTTATAAATGTTAATATGATTTACTCACGGAAAGATAAATGAAGAATATCTTTTCTCTTATTCACTCATCTGATCTGAGAACCAAACTGAGTATAGAACATCACTCCTTATGTCTCCTGATCCGAACGATGGTGATTCAGCCTAAGATAAAAAAGAAAAGCATTTCAGTAGAGCCAGGATGAGGCTCTATGGTACCCCTTTCCAAGATTCAACCTGGATGATGGATGGATGGTATGTTGTATGAAAGTAGATGGGCATGTAAATTTCCACTTCTATAAAGTACTTTTGCTAAAAAGTATACATGACCTATTTAAAGTAATATGCTAGATTCTGAATGTGAAACAAAGATCACCATTGGCATCATAAAGAAGAAAAAAAGGATCACCACATTATACTAAAGTCAAAGGAAGGGTAAGTAAAAAGGAGGAAGAGAACAAAGCAGTAATGAATGAATGAGAGAAGGATGGTTAAATTGAGGAGAAGTGAATGAAAAATGGCGTTGGGGGTTGCGTCTCTAAGAACTAAGGCCATGGAGAGGCCAAAGAGGGATAGGTTTGTGTTTACCCCATCCCATAATCCATGGTAAATGTAGAATGGAGTTTAATTAGACCCACTGACTACTGCCATCTCTTTACTTCCCAATGTTTGAAAACGATCTTCTGTTTAAAATGCCTTTGAATTTTCCTTTTCCCCAAATGTCACCAAGGAACGAGTCCAACTGTTCCTTCTCCTTACTTGGGTGCTTCTTCCTTTTAATCTTATCCTCATAATCTATCTCACATTCTACATCAGCGTTTCCTTCATTGACTGGTTGAAACATGGGGGACTTTGAATCGTCCTCCTTGACGACCTTCCGCCGCCGTGCAACTTAGCGGTGGTGATTGCGGTGGTAGCTTATCATCGTTCTCTTCTTCGCCACCGCCTTTATACCTTTCAGCATCTCTACGCCAAATGGTTCTGGTGGAGAACCGCTGACAGAGGCGGCCTTTGCTGGCATACGCCGCCGCCGGCCCCCTTCGTTCTCGTTTCGGCTAAGACCTGGCTCTGCCTGGGTTTATCGCAGAGGCCTCGATCCTCCATTCCGCCCATACCCGTACTGGTTTTCCGCCCGAAGAGCGCCCGGCTGACGGTCTGAATGTGCTGTCTGGTTTGTCGGAGCTTGTCACCGGCGAGAAAGCCTGGTTGCTCCTGGAATGCAAATTCATACGTTTCCGGCGTTAATGCATCGACATGTGGTTTCCAATCTCATTCACGGCTCGAAACCTGGTTGCTACCGTACTTCTAGACTTCATCTCGGACGCTGGAAAGTATCTTAATTATCGGACGAGAGTTCAGCCATATGATTTCCGTGAATTCCAAATTCCACAAACATCTTGTTTTGGGAACTAGAATCGCAAAATTCTGCTATTGAATTCAAAGAAGCGTACCGTCTTCCTAACTCCTCGCGCCTCCCTCTGATGGGCCAGATAGAGCGTTGGTGATTGATATACCCAGGCAGCCGGCTGAGAACATCCCCGTCGCCTTCTGACAGCGGAACTTCCTGAGGAAGAATCCCAACTCAATGACGACCAGACTGAGGTCATTGAAGAGGCTTTGACAGGGAAGTAATGTCCCCTGTGTCCTGGCCCATTGATGCTGAATACAGGAGAGGTGACAGCCCAAAATCAACTATAGATGTCTGAAGATTCGCCCCCATTTCCGAGCATTGCCCTGTGATAGACAATCCAAAGCTGAGTTCTTGAGGATTGTTAAATAACAATCCTCAATTAGACGAGCATTTGTTATTTTTGTGTTCTGAAAATGGAAATGGTGAAGCAGGAGCACCTGAAATCCTGACCTGTTGTAGGATTTCTTCTACTTGATGAGAAGGGCTAAATACAAACTCACTACATCAGCTGTGTTCGTTTATTAATCCAACTGTTCAAGAATCAAAACTTTATTCTATATTCATTCTTCACATTTATTGCCGTCGAATTGATTTTTACCATGGCCTGATTTTTCTGTTTGGCATAAGGACTCGAAATTTATTAAATTGAAATCGGATGTACTAAACAAATACTGCAAATTTGATATCAAAATGTGCCAGAATATGAAAAATACATGTCCCAGCATGTTGAGGCGCGATAACGTTACGCTGAGATGGTGCATCAAGAACTGGTTAGATTACAACCTTGTGTTGTTCTGCTGAATGAATAAAAACGTAATAAACTCTCGTTTTAATAGATTCAGAATCCTGTAGATCATGAACTTATGGCATTGGCGTACATCTGGTGGTCGCGGAAGGGCTGTAGCGGCGGGCTTTGTAGCTTTTCTTGTTTTGTTCTGTTTTTTGTTTCTTCTGCCTATTGTTTTGGGAATGGTTAATAACTGTGATTGTTTGATTAATTTTCGAAAGTGTTTAGCGTCTAAATTGTTCTTTTGAAATAATTCAATGTTTTCTTTCATAAAAAAATATTTGAATTTGAAATTGACTGGAAAGAAGTAAGAATATTTAGTAAATTTCTTATTATAGGGATGTTATCCATCTTCATAGCAAATTGAGAAAGCTACCGCTTTCCTTATTTGAGCTAAAATGGCACTCTTTCTTAAAAACTGTTTCAAAATCCACATTGGAAAGCTTGGCTTACTTTTTCAAACATAATGACTGTCATTTATTTGGTCAATCTGCACTTTAATGAAAATTATGAATGGAATGTAAAAAGAAGACATTGATACTGTTGTGCGTGGTAGTTATTGACTGGTAATGGAGGAAGATGATCAATGGCGTTCAGTCTAGGCAATCCGCAACAATCTGTTGTCAGCAGCGGCAAGATTTTGCCTTGCATCTTTCTTCCATTCAGTCCACTCCGAATCCACATAAGAAGGCACAAAGTATAATCACAGGGTTTTTCTGGACTAGAAAGATTCATACTTCGCATCCGCGACCGCACGTGACGAAGCTCCGCCTCTGGATGACATCTGTCCCCCGAGGCTACAGCCCTGACTCCTCAATCTAGCAGCATAACGCCGCCTCTGTGATGCCAACTGCTTCCAAGCCTACCATCGCTTCTTCCATCGATTTCCCAGTGCGTTCCCGACCAGCGCACCTGCAGCATCCCCATTGCTCGATTCATTTGACTCTCGTACTCTACATGCCACGCTTACGTTATTCGCAGTCTGATCGCTGGCGCCTGAATTTGTGCCTCTCTTTTGATCGATCAATCTGGCAACCGTTTGATGCATCATCTTTGCTGGTTTTCTCAAGCAACTCACTGAGGGCCAAGTGGATTGTTTTTCATATGAGGAGAAGGGCACACGTCTGAAATGCGGTTTCTTATACTACCTTATGGATGGTTATTGTAAAACTGGTGAAGAGGCCAGTGCGTGGAAGCTGTCTGTGATGAAATGCTTGAGAGTAAGAGTGCCGCCCAATCCCACTTACCCAGCGCATTGCTTAAAGGGCCCTCGGTGCGGGATGTTGAACGTGGAGGAAACTGATGCGCCAGCTTAGCAGAAAATGATGGATGAGAACATTCCATCTGTGAACAATGCAGCCTCGCTAATCCTGCTGATCTCGGCAAGAAGGTGTCTTCAGGTAAAGGCCCAGGATTGCAGAAGATAGCTCCTGGCGGGGAAGAGGTGAGGGAGGAACTTGCCTGAAAAAGGCAAATGGAGGAATTTCAGGTGTAAGAAACCAAGGCGCCCGGATTGTTTACGAATGAGGAACGAGGTCTTGGTCCCGTTTTAGCTCGTATACACATCATTCATGGCCAAGCAAGGAGGGTGGCTGTGGCGAGCGACAATTGTTGTGGAAGAGCACTTTAGCTCTATAATGTCAGAGGCATACATATAAGGTTCTGTTAGAAGCTCTTGTCGATACTGATATCTGCAAGGCAAGGGTTATGCAGTTAATGTTGAACAGGGAGGGAGTTGAAGGTTCAGGATCTATAACATTCATTTAAGAGCTGTTTGTTCAATAACCTAACTGAGCTTCCTGAATGTGCTTGTTTTCATGCTTCAGACCCAATGCCAGCCTGATGATTACCTGGCACGTTATCAACGGATTCTGCAAGATGGGGAGCGAAGAAGCTTTGAAAGTGCCAGATGATATGGTAATGGAAAATTTTGTGCCCTGATTCTGTGTGGACTTATACCACTGTTATCTGTGGTTTACTGAATCTTAAAGAACTCAGTTGTTAGCGCCATATATTGCAAATGCTAATGCCTAAAAGGTTTCAAGCCTGGTGTTGTGACATATAATGCAGTTCTTCGTGGTTTTGTTTGCTTCGTATACAAAATGTGGGCAAATGGAGGTTTTTAACAGAATGGTGGGTGATGGGATAGCTGCTGACAGTGTAACTTACTTCCTATATAATTATTATTTAGTTTATCTGACCAAATAGATGAGGCCAGTGCGTCTGGACAAAGATGTTATTTTGGCCATCATGGTTCATGAGTAATTTTGTTTATGGTACCTTAAAGGGCTTTGCTTTGTTGTGGGTAAATCTGTAAACGAGGCTTGTGGATTTCTTATATGGAATTAGTGGATTGTGGGGTTTCTCCAAATGTTGTGAGCTAAGGCGATTTTGATTGACTATGCCGTAAATTAGGTTTAAGAAAGGAGCTTTATATAACCCTTCTAGAAATGAGAAAGAATGGATTGACCCTAGATGCTGTGGAGCATGGAGGAGTTCTTCAAATTACATGAAGGGAAGATTCGTTTTTAGGATTTTACAATCTAATCACTCAAAGGGAGTTTGCATGAGTTTCGCCAAATAAATCTGAATTTGATGCAAATCAATGGTAAAAACAGAAAGGGATCTGTGACACTGCACATACAACAAAGTGAATCCTCATGTAATAGATTCTTGCAAGGGCTGTGCAAAGGAGGCTATTATGTGTCTATTGGTTGAGATATCATCCATTTAAGGATGGTGCTGGAATTCATGATGCAAAGCATTGAACTATTGAGTGTAAGAAATGTTAAGTAGTCTTAATAGAATAAAGGTCTACTTAGTCTGCAAATTTGATTTCATGTACAGAAGAGGAAAGTAGAAAGCAGCCAGGTACAGAAATTTTATTTTATTTTCTTCTGAAGTCTAAGGTTCCTGGTTTTGTCTTTATTTTTGGATTCTAGAATAGAAGATGAGCCAGTGGGTGTGTATTGTTGGGAAAGATGTCAATTTCTCTTTCAGTGGGACTCAGTATCCTACCGGTAGGATTAGTCATCTTGTAACTACTTCATTTATGAAAGTGCAGATCAATTTGTTCCTGCTTTATCTTAGTTTATGCCCTTTTAATCCTTCAGAATATGCCTCTATCTTATTGGAGAGATTATACAGCTTTCTGATGGTTCCATTCTAGGCTTAAAAGGATCATATACCCGTGTGAGGCTGTTAACCTTTAAATGAAAGAATGTCTTTAATAGATGACGATTGCATGTCTTGGTTTCCTGCCTGTTCTACAACCCTTCATCCTTCTCATCCCATGTCATTTGTCTCATTCCATAACTTTACTTCTGTCTCAACTTCCTCATCCTTTTATTACGCAATAGGGAAAATTACAAACAAATATGTTTTCTGCCATCTTTATCACCCAAGAGCATGTCAGATCATGGTAGGTCAAATAGCTAAGTGGAGGAGAAGTCCCGGTTCGGGTCCTGAAGTGGGAAGAGTTAATCAAATGTAACAAAAGTGTTTAGCTGTAAAAAGAAAAAAACACTATTGGCGGTGATTTTGTATTTTTGATCTTAGAACTAAAAAACTGGACTGATGATTCAAAATCTAGCTATTTCAGTATCTAGTTCCCTGAGAAATCAAAAAATCAAAGCAAATAGAGAATATCCCAAAACTAGAGGAAGAAAGACATCCCATGGAACGTTTGAGTAATGCACTAACGAAACAAAGGAAGCAAATTAGAAATGGAAGCCTAAGGAGAATTTCTTGGTAACCCCATGAGAACTAAACCAACGAACCCAGATGGCCTTTTTCCAAACTCCTGTATTCCTGCCAATTGCATAAGCACATACAGGCACCTGATTCTACAGCCATGAAATGATCTTAATATAATTTCCTTCACTTTTCTTTCCCTACAATAAAAATTTTGTTACTAAGTAACAGGTCCATAGGCCTACACCAAGGAGAAATGTTGATGTTTAAGAGACGCACAGGGAAGATTTCAGCCTACTTCCCTTGTGGGATTGAAAAGATTGGTGAGGAGGGCCAGATGTGCAAGCCGCCCCTGCTATCTGTTCTCTTGCCGCTGCTGCTCCCAAGCAAACTGGACCAGAAAACATGTCCAGCGTCTTGATCAGGAAATCTGAGGAACACGGTTGTACCTGTTCTATTAATTAGGGCTTGCTCTTTTATCAGCCTTTCACTGGCAAAACAGAGCATTCTTCCATGATTTCTCAGCCTTTTCTCATTCATGATCTTCCCTTTCCAGCTTCACCCCATATGGATGGCTCCCAAGCATTCTTTGTTCTGTATGCCTTCTTGCTTCCCTCCAAGAACTGACTGGCACTTAAGAAGAAATGAATGAAGAGATCTTTGCACATAGAACTCTGTCTGTCAACAGAGGTATGGAGTTTTAAGCACATATATGTATAAATACCCGTGAAAAGTCCTTCCGAGATCAAATCATGATCAGAACCCTCGTCTCACATTTTGATACACTGCAATCGGGTAGATTTCAACATCTTACCTGAAAACAACATAATCCCCATTACTAATAACTTAAGGTACTTAAAATCAAAACCAGTACAAGAAGTTGTTCTGTTGTTCTGGTTCAGTTTCGTGATTATGCACTATTTCCGGAAGCAACCCTTCAACGGATTGAAATAACTTGGTCTCTTCTGGGGAAAATCTATAAACAAGAAAGTGGATAACAATGGAGTAGACAGTAGAGCAGAGAGGATCAAAAGATAAGAAGATGGTGTCTGCAACTCACGTTTATTTACCTTGAGAAGGTCATTTGAAAGAGAAATCTTGATCTCAACAACTTATTATTGAATGGTGGAGAGGCAGCTTCAACCGTTCTCATTAAACCTCTATGTATCAGCAGGCAGCAGGACTGTATATTTGTAGATTATGAAGCAAGGTGAATTGAGGCAACAAGGAGGCAAACATGGTCATCTTTTGTTTTTGGTTTATAATGGGGTCTGCTTTTGGCTGCTTATATGTGTAAGAAGAAGGAATGGAAAGTGAGTTATAGTAAAAAGAAAGAAAAGAAAAAGAGTACACCACAAGGCTACTGCAAATCAGCTATTGATATAATTCATCTTCATCATAATAAAGAATCAAACTTAAGTTTTGTTATAGAAAGGTTTAGTGGGGCATCATTGGTAAGAGGGTGTGAACGATTTCTCCCCTCGCGCTGGAATGGTATTAAATTCACTGAACTGGGATGTGCACAGCTGTTGAGCTATAGATAGAGAGGAAATAAAGTAATAACTGATTGATTGATGAGATATATATGCACCCTTTACTCTATAGAACGCGTTAAGGTACCATCGCATTGTGCCAGATAGTTTGTATACATCCCATGAAGTCCGCCATGCCTCTTGGATTCTCTCTCTCTCCTGCCACCTTTCTGTGGGCGGAGGAGAGCAAATGCATTGACTGTCTCTTCATCTACAAAATCTCTCCCCACCCAACGCTCATTTTTTCTCCCTTTGAGCATTATGCCGTTCTGAGACTCAGAGCCACACCTTATCTATAGCCTCTTCAACTGTGTTGATAGTTAAATTTTGAACGAAAAACATGATCGGCTAGCTTGGCAGGTATGGAAGAGAAGAATTCTGACTTTTCGGTCAGACCTTGTAACGGATCCTGCACACCTGCAAGACACCAATATAATAAACCTACCATATAAATACAATCATTCAGACCAGAACTTAAAAACAACCATATACATAAAAAGACCTGAACTGCATCTTAATTTATAGATTCTGAGGCTAAATATGTATAGCCAGATTTAGTATTATCACTTGAATATTAAACACTTGTAGAAGATAAGATGCCAACAACGTCCGTCCAAGCTCTGGATCTGATATTGCACTGTTACTTGAAAATATTAAGCCGGTCCACTGGTACGTACCAATTTATTCAAACAGCTGAAACTCACCTGAGGATCTGGCTCGCCTGCAAGGTCCCCGTGTGGGAGCTCCAGCCCCAAAGCCATGCTCAATTCATATAATTGATTTTTTGGACTGATAACCCAAACCATGATCAAAACTGTGGAATAATTGATTCCCTACATTGTGTGGACTTTTGTAAAGAGACTTCATGGTAGAGAGATGGGTCCAAGCACAAGGCGCCCCTCACACTGAATCCATAATATAACCATTCGTGTTCCATTCATCATCTTTAATCCCCACAGTCTACTGGAAACTGCTGCAATCGTAAAAGATCAAAACGAGAATACAACTATCTCCCACCATTTTGCGATTCAATCTAGGCTAGATGCCTTAGGGAGGTCACAGGCCTAAATAGAAACAAAAACAGGGTTAATAATAACTCCATTGAGCCTAGCAGAAACCTTAAAAGAGATGGCAAAGGATCAGATGAGATTCACATGTGAAGATCCAAAAGATGGAAAACAACTAATTCAGCAGTACAATAGAGACGCCAACATCACAATAGATTCATCCATGAACTGGACTTCCCACTTACAGTCCACCCACTATGCAAGTCCCATGATATATGATAAACCTAGAAGCATTTCAGGTGCTGGAGTACTTATTACTGCAAATGCTGGGGGAAGCCCTTTCTTTACTAGCCTCATTCTTACATCAAAGCCAGCGGCGGAGGTCTTCAATATGATGCCAAAGATGGAAAACCATCAGGAGCAGGTAATCCAGGGCGCTGGGAAATGACGATCGCCTCCTTTGTCCGTGGTCCCGCGGTTTAACTATTCAGGTCCCCTTCAGGGACCTTCGTGACGCTGATCCCAATGCTACCTGAATCCATCTTAGAATGAGCAACAGTGACACCTGTGTCTCCAGCATTTTGCCTGAAAGCCGGTTATACTTCCTCCCACACATCGGTAAATACTTCCAAATGCCAATACCACAAATGAAACAAACGGTACAGGAGACCATCATGGCAAGGTCTGAGCCACAATCTGGGGAACACGATCAAACCAGAAAGAACAGATTGACACCGCGTTTCAAACAGAAGGGAGAGCTGAATCTTTAAGTCACTAAAAACTAACAAATCAGATAAAATTCATAAAACTACATAAGAATAAATAATCCACTTATTTCTTTATAATTGTTAGAAGCCCGCAAGGCGCTGGTTTTAGATAGAAGAAATATTCTGCTGGGAGGATCAGCCCATCTGCATGAGAGAAATACAGAATAGGCAGCTATGGGAATGGAAAAGAATTAATAGAAGGAACAACAGTTTTAATAAATCTTTAAAATGGTTTTAGGTCTAGTATAAATCATTTCCCTGCTAAAGGAAAGTTTCTCAATGCCGAATACATAAAATCCATGATCTTTCCTTGCAGGCTTTTTTGGCTGTTGAGGTTAAGAAATATCACAGAAAAGATCCTTTGAGAAATAAAGCAAGAGTAAACGTTGTTCGCAAAAAACTATTTCATATAGAAGGCAAAGCAGATGTTTGTACTCCATTTGTATTTAAAATTTTATATGAAAATGCTGAAAAATAAATACTACTAACTCTAATCATATTTCAGATAAAAATTTCATTGTCTCTTCCTTGCAGAGTAATGGGTGTGTAAAATAGATGATCACCAAGGCTATCACTGCATAAGGAAATAAAAGAAGCTAGATTGATATTCAGTATAGAAGTGTATGTTTTGTTTATGAACAATATCAGTTAAAGGTAGTCAATCGTTAGCAGGCGCTTAACTCCAGCCTAATTAGCATGTAATCTATCCCTTTGCCCATCAGAATAAGAGCACCACATTTTACAGCCAAAAAGTGAAGGCCAAATAAAAGAAGTTCCAAAAAGGATCTTGGCATGCTTGTAGAGGTTTATCCAAACTGATGTCACCAGGCTAACATCAATGGGGTTTAATTTGGGAAACATCCATCCTAACTCTACATACTGAAAAGCAGATGCAGTATGTGACTTAGGGTGAAATTCAGTGTGGGTAGTATCAGCCAGGTAGTGTGGCTAACTAGCTCTTGTGTGGTGGCAGGAAAGGGTGGTGAATCAGTACCAGTAGCCTGGGCAGGCCGGCTAGATGGTAGAGCCCAAAGGATCGTGTAAATAACAAGTGAGCATGTAGGTAATGAGTAGCAGAACAAGCCGCATAATAAGCTTCAGCCTGAATGTCTGATATAAGACACTGAACAGAATGTTAAACTGGTTCCTGGATGAACAGGTACAGATGGAATATAAAGGAAACCAGTCCTTGTTAGGTGCGTAGTGCTCATCACTAGTCCCTGCAGACACTTGCAGAATCGCCCAGTGGAGGTTGTAGGATTTTCAAATGAAATCCAAAATCATTTGGGATGTGGGGTAATGCACGTGGCAGTGGTCAATGAGCAATCGGAAGGGTCATGCTTGGTCAAATAGAAATCAAAAGCAGCTCAAAAGCGGAAGTAGCTGGTAACAGTAGTCATGGTTGCACCTGATCCTGAGTCAGGTGTAATTGAGTAAATTGACTCTCCACAGGGGAATCATCTGGGTCACCCAGAACAGAGAAACAAATGCACTAAAATGAAGAGTTCCAACTCCTTGAACAAAGATAAAAAACTGAATAAAGCTTGATAACATTTAAGACAAGCTCAGTTATGCAGTGTAACCCAGCTGTGGCCCTCAGCCTCCAACAAGCAGAGAACCCGAAACAGATCAAAGTGAAACAGCAGAAGGTGATGTTCCAATGATATCAGTAAGAGAATGTCAGAAGAAATAGGTAAAAAACAAATATGAAAAGGACGCGACAGGTCCGCAGAATAAAGTGGCTCCAGCCGTAGTCGAGCTTGAACAAAAGCAGGTAGTACTCAAACAGTGACAGGTTAGTCCAAGGAAATGGAGGCAGATCAGGTCGAAGTCGCCCAAGGTAAACACTTGATCTTGTAATAGACATGGAAGTGGCTCTTGTAGCCTCAAAGCGTGGCACTAAACCCAAAGGGACTGAACAACTGGTCAGAAAGATCCCCTAACTAAGGTGGATGCTGCCTCAGTTGACCAGTTCAAACTGAGAGAGAACAAGCTCCGTTCAGCCCTGATTTGGTAGCAGCAAGACAAGGTTATGATCACCAGTCTGAACCGAAAATCAGAGACTGGCACAAAGGTTTAAATTTGATAGATTAAATTAAACAAAAACTTGAGCTTAGTTCGGGAAGTGAACCGGTCGTAAATACTTTTAAAAGATGGGATGTCTGGTGTTATAGTTAGGTTTTGTGATGATCCAACAATTCTCAGAACAGCAATCTTCACAAAGGAGATGGTATTGACACCCAGAAGTGGGGATTCTTTCCTGGGAAGATTTGTAGAATAAAGAGTTGAAGTTTCAAAAGGTAGTCAACAAAGTAAGAGATTTTTCTTCTGATCCAACATCAGCAAAGGAACCGAAAATTAAAAATAAGAACCCACCCGCCAGATCACCTGTCATATTCAGAATTTCAGCGGTTCAGCAAACTCGGGAGCGAACTTTGAAAAACTCATTGAGCTCAATGTTCCTGCAATAACTCACTGTATACTGAAACTGGGCTTGGTAGAAAGTGGAGCTGAATAGCTGGTGGATGAGTGGAAAGTGCCACTGGCTGTATCCAGAGGCTCACCCAATCGGCAGTGCGCAGAGAGAACTGAAGGGCCTTATCCTGGGGCTGAGAGAAGGACTTAAGACTTTTTTTTTTTTTTTTTTTTGAGTTCAGGAGACTGCAAATGATCTAGGGGGAAGAGCTGAGCACAACAAGTCAAGGGCATCCAAAAACAGAAAGTGGTCCTGTAGATTCAGCTGAACGAAATTAACTGCTTCAGCTAATCAAATGTCGGTCAACGATCCAGGCTTATCTAGATCGAATCCTCCCAACGCAAGTTTTGCAGGTTTACAGGAAGAAGATACTGCAAGAGGTGGAACACAAAACACTCTGGTGTTAATGTAGCCAGAGTTGGTGCAGTGTCGAAAGAGTAAGGGCGCAGTAGATGCGGTATAAAACCTGAATTTGCAAGAACAGTGTAAATGGGCTAACTGTGTGAGAAATGAGGTGATTCGTTAACTGCACTGGCGCGGGAGTAGTGTCTTCTACGCGATCGCCCAAATGAAAGCAAAGCCTGCCGTTCCCGGTCTGGCCATTGCAGGACAGGGCCCATCTAAATAAGAGCTGAGGAATGAATGAAAGCCCTCATACGCACGGCTGATGCCGCCTTTCTTGGGGGCCACAGCGGCGTGTTTGAGCCTCCGCCGCGGCGAACACTGAAATTCTGCCCCAACAAGATACCTAGAATTTGAGTTCTCTCGGGCCTGCTGTTATGCCTGAATCTCCTTGAATCTGACTTCGCCCTTGATGATTTGGCCATACCTTCCAGCCAGAACGCTCAAAGACAGAATACAAGACGTAAGTAGATACACTCAGTCATTAGAGCTGAAGAAGATCCATTTAAAGATTCAGGCTACACTTAGTGATCTTATCCTGATTTATTTGATATGGTGGTGTGTAATCAGTAATGAATATATTAAACGTTTAATGAAGATCCTGTAACCAAAAGCAAGGGTATAGAGGGAACTAGTGGGAAAGCGAAGAACAGCAAAATCCAGTCGGTCCGAAAGCTCACAGCAACTCCAGCAACAAGTCGTGAACAACTGGCAGCCTGAGGCCTCCCCTGTAGTAGGTGGGGTGGAACTGCAGCGGCAAAATAGGGGCAAAACGATCAACCCAGAATTTTTTGATCCGCAGTGGCGTAAAGCAGATCGATCAGTCCAGTGCCTGAGGAACTCCTTTCGTGGTGTGGTGGGGCAGATAGTGGTAAAGTCAAAATAAAAGCCGTGGGGTGTAACAGCAGACAGGTCCAGCTCAGCCTGCAGCTAAACCTGTACCTTTACGGCTTGGGAATCTTTCTCCAGCCTGAAATTGTGATCGTGATGAAAAGCCCATGGACTCTCTTGAGTTTCACATTTTGAATTCTTCATGAGATTTTCCTCCATCTCGTGAGGTCTCATGTAGAGAGACCTCCTCTCAAAAGTTCGTGTGGCAGATCCACCACCCTTCCAAAAGCCTCCAAAGGGTAGTAAGAACAGGGGCAAAGGAAGGTATTGGCCTGGGTGAACGGTAACCAGAGAGCCTTTGTGTGAGCAAAGGGCTTATTAAAATCACAGCAGAGGTGAGCCACTAAAAGCCCTTTAAAGGTCATCACAAAGCCGACACCAGAACACCCCAGACTAGCTGAAACTTTTGAGAACAAGATGCAGGGGAAAATACACCGAGTGGTTTAGTCCGCCGAGCCTCTGTAGTGTCCATAAGCACTGACAGCCGGGCCGAGCAGACAACTGGTGGTCACCCAGTGAAGGTAGCTTCAGTGGTACTGAGGCGGTCCCCTCCCCAAAACGACACCCGTAACAGTCGGGTCGAAAACAGCACCAGAATCTAAGCTGAAGTTACTTAGTGTCATGGTTACTGAAGATACAGAGAGAACCGCCGAGTATATCGCCTCGCCGGTGTGTTCTGTGTGAACTGGGTAACAGAGAACTCGTAACAAATTTCTTGTGCTCCAAGGACAGGCACACTTGTAGAGAAAGAATAAGACAGTGAATCCACGCACTGGTCGGGGCCTATAGTGGGTCAAGGCAGTATGAAACAGTGCTGACCCGGTTGAATTCGGTGGGCTTCCACAATACTTGTTGAGCCAGCCTCCAACCAGTGCAACCACTCCTCCCAGCACTCATATAGCTCTCGGTTTGGGCCCCGTGGTGGTCTCGACTGGAAAGGGGACCTAGTGCACAGGCCGCCGTGGTATAAAGCCTCAGCAACAGCAGTCAACTCAACGCCCTCTGGTAGCATCATCAAGCTGAGACCTGAGTTTAGCCTGAATGTGGTGTGAGAAGGTGTGCTGTGGAACAGGCTGGCAGCCAGCTTCAGTCAGCCTGGGAGAGAATTAGTGGTGGGGCCTCGCCAAAGGTAAACTCACTAGTGAAACATACAATCAACTTTTTCATGCGGGGAAACAGGAGCAGCTTGTCTGCTTTCAACTGCACACATCATCTGGGGGTAAGACAGCCACCAGCAGGAAATCATCTCAAACCAGAAAGCACAGACTGAATAAAACTAACCACTGCAGAGGAGAGTTTGGTCCACTCTGAGTTCAGATGTTATACACTGTTATTAATCCGAGATAAACAAAAAACAGATACTGAGCAGGAACAGTGCAAAGAATGGTAGTACAGATGCAATTGGCATCTTCAAAGTGTGCTGATACATTCTTTCTCAGACTCACCCCATGGTGACAAAATACAAATTTTCACCTCAAATGCAGTATAGAATAAACCCTGCACACCAGTGGCAATGACTACAGGAAAAGAATAAATAAAATGAAGTGATAAGGTCTCAAGAACCTATCCAAACTGTAGGGGGTATTTACAAAGTTCCAACAGTTCAAACAAACCGGGTCCCAAAAGAGCGCCAACATAGTGTCAGCATCTGTACAGAGAGTCAAAAACAGAATCAGATGGTGAATACGAAAAAGAGGTGGTATGGAATCACAACTGTAGTGCACCAGAAGGCCGACGGAAGTAAAAGAATGTGGCTATAAAAGAATTAAAGGCAAATAAGAGCAAAATCCTCCTGCAATGAGCTGGTACATTAAAGGGAGGTCCACTAGAGATAACAAATCTATAACTATGGATTCCAAAAAGGTAAAAACACATAAGACATTGGAGCAATCAACTAATCTACCAAAGTACAACCAGGACTAGAGAGGGCCCAATCAAAACCTGAGAAAAAGTAGAAAAGAAAGTAAAGAAAGAGAATAGATGCAAGGTGATATATATCTCTCTGGTGTAAATCCCAGCATTGGGGTTGTAATTGCAGTAATAAATTAGAGTTGTAAGAATAATAAATCTAGCACTGGTTAGCATGCAAATCACAAAATTTCAGGTCACGAAATCACAAAATCTCAGATAAAATCAAAATCCAAACTTCTAGAAATTCTCACATTATTCAACTTAAATCCAGTGAGAAAACAAAGTAGTGATTCAGGCAAGAACAACTTCTAGATTGAAATGATTGAAAAATCATCTCTCATTCAAAGACAAATCCTCCCAAAGTATCCAATAATTAGCGACTTGATCGCCAATCTGGCCATCATCCTCAATCGTAATTCCAGTGGACCTAAATTACAACTGCTTGAAATTGGGAAGCAAACGCCCAAATCAGGCACCAAATACGAAATAAAAACCTAAACATGCATGCCATTCAAACTGATCCGCAGAGCATTCACAATGAAAACCTGAAAACTGAAAACTGGTGCCATGAAAGGGAAAGATTAGTTTGATTTGTAATTTGCGCGATGAGGAAAAAATCGCTGCATGAAAGGTAAAGCAACAATCCACTAAATGAAATAAAAAAAGCAGAAAGACCAGGAAAGACTGAAAAAGACCAACCCTGACTGATTCATGCGAACCAGTGCCTTTGTCTCAGCCATACGCCGGGATCGCTTCCAGCGATGACAAAATCGCTTTCGCGTCATTTTATTTTATTTTTTTGTGGTTAATGCGTAAATATAATGTTATTAATGCCGTCGATAGCGGCCCATGGAAAGGTGTACGCTGGGTGATGGGCGTCGTCCGACAGGAACCTCTGATAAAACCGGGCGGGTTCTACCTTCTAGCTTCAAAAGACGATACCTGGTCTGGATTCCTATTTAGGTAAGTGTATCCTTCCAGAAATAAATGTCTATTTTGATATTTGCAGGAAGACAATTTAATGAAAAATTTTCTAAATTAGTTTTCTATTTCAAAGAAATTGGTGACAGTGGAATAAAAATCATTAATCACCCTCCCTGAGGTTGAGCCTGCGTTAGAAAGAGGAAGGCCAGTGACATGGGTCCTAACTCCCAATATAAATTCATGAAGAAAATTATAAATTTTTTAAAAATTATTTTTTGGTTAGAGATTATTTTATGTTTCAAATAATTTAATTTGAATTTAGAGGTTTGTTTGGGGTTTTATTTTGGTTGTTGCTTGCAGTCCTAAAGTGAGGCTCATCTTATGATAACCTGGTTGCAAAACGTTTGACGTCAAATAATCATATGAGGTACATTCCGCTTGAGTCCACATGATTTCATTGTTAAAAAAAGCTAGGAGTTAGTTTATACCTAATAAATTTAAAATATCACTACTATATCGTGATTTGATTTTACTTGATATATCAAGATACGGCTGGTATTTTGAAAAATATTATCATATACCTTAATTAAATCACGCGACTAATCCATAACCGCTAGACGTTCGTGATTTCAATTATTATATTTAAATATATCTTCGATATTTTAATAAAGTAATCAACCAACACGCCGACTCATAAACCCTGGGAGACATTCTCCCACGAAGATGATCGGCACCCCAAACTCGATATACCTGCCGATATATCTACTATCGAGTATCGCTGGCTTGACATCACCACAGCATCTGATATATCAAGATATATCAACTGGACAATGAATACTCTCATCCCCGACGACGGATATACCTGGCTACTGATGTGTGAGTAAGGAAACTAATATAAATGGAATGTGCTCAATTATGCAATCCAGGACAACAGCCATATGGTTAGGTGTTCTTCCAACTCCACATGGCCCATGGCCCACTCTGACCTAATCCTCCCTGCAAACACGCACCCGGGTCCTTCAACTGTGCACACCGTTGGCAGGGAACTGTGGGAAGAAGATCTATGATGATTTGGTGACGGTTTTGAAACTTTTACTTCAAATAGCGATTCTTTGGGCTTTCTAGTATATCAGGGCCATGTTGGTTTATGTTCCTTTTCTAGTATACTTAGGCCGTATTGGTTTATGTTTTTCGAAATTGTTTTCGAGAATAATTTTTGAAAACGTGAAATGTATTTTGGTGTTACTGCTTGTGAGAGCCAAAATGTGTCCTGTGCTGTTTTCCAGAACAGGACAAAACAATTTTTAAAAAATGTAACCCTCTTACCTTCAAGTCTCTTTCTTTCCTATTGCATTATTTCACACATTTTTAAGTCTCTTATCAGTCATATATCTCATAGCAAATGTTTTAAAAATCATGCTTAAATGTTTTAAAATCGAATCGAGATCGAATTGAACGAGAGGATCAAAAAGTCGCAGTGGTGAACGATGACAGTTGGACTGGCCCATTCGATCCAATTTGTAATACGATCCTCCTAGCTCAATCAAGGCATGGGAGTGGCAATTGCAATGGGAGTCCAAACCCTCCCTCTGTTTTTAATATTAAACGACTGCAGTTGGTTGACGCTTGACACTAGCATGACGTAGTAAGTATATCATGCTAGCATGACCAAATCATAATAATATAATAAAACCCTTAAATGTTGAAATCCCACATTGCCTAGTCACACTGACCCTTCTAATACTATGACTAGTATGGTAGGTACCATATAAATCTAAATCTAAATCTAATAATAGTAGAGTTCCAACATAGGAGCAGTCAAAGTCAAGATGCTTCTTCCACACGATATCCCCACACATTCACATGATTCTACTAGTGTTCTTGTTTCATATAAAACATAAATCAACACCAACCCCGCCATCCTTCTATCTCTTCACAACCTCCAAAACCCATCATCTTATACTACTCACCATGAAGAAGGCCTGCTATCTTCTCCTTCTTGCTTCTTGCTGCTGCAATCCTTCCATACCTCTGTTCCTATGGAGCAGCCCATGCCAGGCACCTTCCCGTCCCTCCTCCGCCTCTCACAGACAACAGTTTCAAGTTCTCTTCCAAGCAGGTAGAGTCCAGCTTCAGAAGTATGCTTTCAAGCACTTTCCATCCCATTCAGAACAAGTAACTTCTCTGCCCCAACAACAACTGAAAATTTCCATTGTTTCATCCAATTGCCAGCTTTCCCTTAATTGACACCAATTTCTACATTTTTGCGTCAGGTACAGCCCTCCATCAGATGCCTGATGATGACTGAAAGGGAAGCAAAAACACTGAAGTCCAAATGTAATTTTCAGTTACATTTGCATTCATGTTTGCTACTGTAGTCTAGTTTTTACTCCTCTAGAGTCAAATGTACTGAAATTTATAATGAATATACAACAGTTTCCAACTATATGGTAGCAAGAGAACTCACTATCCAGCTTAAGACAATATGATTTAACAAGAACAAAACTCCTCAATTAAGCTTACACTAAGAACAGCTGAAGTTAAGTCATTAAAAGAATCAAAACTGGGGATCAAAAATAGATCCAAAGCTACAAAATCCGCATCTTCACCCTTTCAACTTCTTTGTAAGAGATTTTGATAGGCCATCCTTCTGGCACCGTTTCTTCTCCATCTTGTCAACACCTTGGGATGATTCCTTATTGCTTGCTGCTGCAGCAGCATACTCAGTTGAACCATAATTATTTTTCTGTTTCAATTTCTTGTTTTTTATTTTCAAGACATCTTCATTCATAGCCTGTTTGGCAAATTTCTCACTACCCTGTTCAGCTCCTTCTGGATGGCAGCGCTTGTGCGTTCAATTTAGTCACTGAAGCTAAGCACTGGTCAATCTCTTTCCTCATTGCTTTTACGAAGTTCGGGTTTGATGAGTGGTGGGAAGGATCTTGATAAACTATGGGTACAGTAGACATTAATTCCCGTCAAGAGCCAAATATGCTCTCAAATTCTTATAAAATTCACATTAATTATTTCATCTACTAAATGGATGATCATGATGTATGCAAAAGCAAAGTGAAGAACATATAGAAATATCAACAAGGATAATAAATTGCCAAAAATCAAAATTATTTCTTCAAGGCAAAAGAGCAATATATTCATAAGCTCAAAAAGGCAGCACAAGAATCAGAAAGGGACCAACAAAAAGTATTCCTTCCCCCTTCCACACAGCCTAAATAATCAAAAAATAAAAATAGACATGAACCTAACGTCTAAGCCCTTTGATCCATTTCAAAAAGTTACATATAAAATGGGATTTAAGTTCTTGAAATGAGTAACTTCTATTCTCCTTTCCAAATGATCCAACTATTGCTAAACCATGTCATACACAATTTCACTTATGGGTTCTGTTTTTTGTGTAAGCATATACATTTAGCTACAAAAGCAGGCATCAAATTGAATTTCTGAAAATTGAACAAAATAATTTGCGAACTTGTAACTGTAAACATGCCCATAACTTGCTCCAACTATGGCTAATGGATGGTCCATTGCTATATGTAGCACCATCTTTACAATCAGGTTTCATGGCAGGAGTCATTGAATAGGGTCAAGAACCGATTAATCAATCACTGATTGGCACCTGACAAAGTGATAAAAGTGGTGGTGCAACCAGCATTTTCCATTGCTAATTATAATCAACTTCCCATGCATTCTTAAGCAATGACCAGAAGAATATAAGACACTAAAGAAATTAATGCCCCACAGCCCCACCTCAAGAAACAGAGAATCATGAGGAAGAAGAAAAAGCATTGGATACACATATAAACCAAGGTGGTTTCTGAATTGAAGCCCAAGGAGATCTGATGTATTTATGTACCTCGTACTGGAAGGAGAAGGCGCAGTCACATTTTGATGAAAAAAAATTGGTGTTTTTCAGTATATTGATGGGTGCATTTAAAAACAAAGTTTGAGAAACTAAACAACCAGTAGTAGTTAAATCAAGTTGATACAAAAAATCAGTAGCTAAGTCAATAACAGGATCCCGTCTATTGGAACAATGGATGAGCAACCCTGATTTAGACGGTTTCTGGCAAACAAATTGTAGATCAGTATACTAAATCCCATACTTGTATAGTCAAAGAATCTAATTAGGGTCTAGAAACCAAATTAAAGTTTCAGTTAGCCTAAGCATCCAGCAAACTCATCTACAACTCAACAAAAATTTCAAACAATATAAAGACTATTGTCATTCTCAATTTAGACATCAGTATCACACCCCTAAAGACAGAAAATCCAATTAGGATGCCATGAAATGATAATTATACATAAACAATATACTAATTACCTGTCAACATCTAGTTTCCTTAAGAGATGAGGGCCATGCTTAGTCTTGGAGAGCTCAGATCGAACAGTTAACAACTCATTCATAATGGTTTCTCTCAGTGGCAAATTACTGGCAGTGAAGCATTTTTCAACTGTAAATGAACCTGATGGGTGCATTGCAAGCTCTCCAAAATGTCCTCGTACCCTTTAAATAACCAACAAGAAACCAAAAAATAAATAAATAATAATGTAAAAAAAAATAAAATTCTTTTTATTAAGAATTAAACAAAATATTAAAATCCTTGTTAAAAATTGCCGAATAAATTTTCTTATACTTAAGCCAATAAAGAACTTCAAAAAGATCAAAATTGTCTTCAATGAAAAAAAAAAAGTAAGGAGAAAGTGCTTTCAAGACTGAATGATTGCCAGGTAAAGAGAACACTGCAGCCAATAGAATATTGTTTAAGTTTCGGGCGCTAACACTTTGCTTTTGCTGGCCAATGAAATGAGACCACTTTAAGGAATTGGTTTCATATACAAGGTGATAAAATCTGGCATCATGTCAGCTACACTTGCAGAGCAAACAGCTATTGCCTGGGATTAATATGAAGGCCCTATTAAATCAGCTTTTTCCTCTTGATGCTTTGCTTATTACCCTATGTAACAATTACCTGTGGCATATTTTTAGATAAGTTGAATTATTTCATGTATCTACACCATGCTGAGACATAATATTTATGATTTATAAACAAAAGTGGTCAAAGTTTAAAGGGATCCAATACAAATACCAAAGCATGCTGACATACTTATGAAGATGAATTTTAATAACTAAACATACAAATTTTTAGTTATTCAAATTATTCCATGATAATTTTGACAGTTCCTCATCATAAATAAGACTGAATACAAGCTACTTCTACAGCTGCATAACATACCTGCAACTAATCTCTGTTTGTGTTTTCTTAGAAGCATTGAACTTAGAAAAGCTTCAACCACACGTGCTCCCCCTGCATCTTTTGCCGTTTCAAGAACATGGTCAGTTTCCATGAATGTGATACTTGATACATAAGGCTGAATAAACCCCTGCAATACAGAAATTCATGATATGGGATACCAGTAGGAATAAACTAAAATCATAATACATTATATGTACCCGCTTAACCCAAGTAATCCAGCATTACTCTTGAAACCCTATAACAGATTGACATGAACATGAAGAATGATTGCAGTGTCAAAATTTCTGGACATGTGGTCATATTTGGGAAAAAAGAAAATTAGTGTTCCATTCTGAACCATCATGATCATTACCATATTTGGCAATAAAAAATTATAGTGTTCCACACATAAAAACAAACTGAAGACACATATACCATATATGTTCCAAAAGAGATAAACTAGTAGGAATTATTAAACTTAGGCAGAATCATAATTGAATTCTAATATTGTAATCTTTAAGTAGCAAGACTAGAATGCTTATATAAAGAGAAAAAATCCAACAACATTGATAAGGTCACTATAACACTGTTGTCAAATAAACCATCTTACTCATAGGGTAGAACCTGCTACCAATGACAAAATGCTCAGCATGAATGACTATTTTCTTTAGTTGATTCTAGGGAATAGGCTGACGGAAATAGGAGCTACAGACAACCATAGTTTGCATGACATGGTATGTACTTCAAGTTTCTAACGGCTAGAACACAACACATCGCATGCTAAGCAACACTCCTGTCAAAAGAACACAGCATACCACAGGATTGTTGAATTTCTTTCAATTGAAATTTTTCTTTAGATTCTCATTCCCATGGTTCCACCTAGATTCTCATCCACCAATGATATCATTCAAAGCTGAGAATGTTTTTCATTAAGGGAGATGAAAATTTATTATGCGAAGAAAGAAGAAAAAATTACAAAATTCCTAAAACAAAAAAGAAGTCATAAAATCTTTACTATAATGTGATGCCATATTTGTTGCTACTAATAGTGCTTTGGGGGAAAACAGAAGTCAAATACAAAAGAGGTGAGGAAGTTCACATACACTTGGATATTTAAAATTGTCTGCAAAATTAGAGAGCCTATGACATGCATTTTAACACAGACAGCCATGTCAATAGTAGGACTTATCTTCACAGCCAGTAGCTTTCAAGAAATAATATTAGAACAATGCATTCTGGAGATTCGACCGCTGAACATACTGCAGCAGCAAGGGGCCTGACAACACTGCCAAAATATGTTGATTAAGATATATTTGAGCAAGGTAACAACTTCCCATCAACAGTTTATGAATTAAGATGATTTTCTAACAGCTTATCAAACAAATTTTAAAATTTCATACTTGGCTTAAACTGTTTTAAAGTTTCTGAAAGCGTTAATATTAACAGAGGAAGGTGCTTGAGGTTGCAAACCTTTTGTGCATAGGTATCAAACCTTTGACTTGCTGCAAGCAGAGAAGCAACAACCCCTGGTCTTCCCAGTTCTAGAAGATCCTTAAACTTTGGACCAAGTTCCTCCCATATGAACTCCACCTATTGAGCAAAATGAATCAATGTGTACAAAAACTCAAAACACCACTTCAAAAATTTTAGTATTTACTAAAATTACCAGTATAAAATTAGGCGTCACTGCACAAGGTAATAAAGCATTAGGATTATTTTTTTAAAAATGCCAAGGCATTGTTGTCCGAAGTAGAGTGCAAAATCATTTAGGACACACCAATTGGGGCTTTCTTGACTATTATTTAGAGATGAAGCGGTTTAATGTTGAATGTATGTCTTCTTTTGGGCCTCCCAGTAGTTTTTCAACAAAACGACCCCCTTTTCCCTTTGTTCACCATGGCTATCAATTCTCTGTGTAGGTTTCTGAAGGTTGATGATACCAAATTACCAATCCAAGTCAAAGCTAGAAGCCTAGAAATAATGTCATGGCTTCTAAACCGCTATTTGCACATGATATAGTTTTTAAGAAGATATTGAAGAAGTTTGGTCCATATTTAATGCTACTACTTATTCTTTGGGATTGAGTTCAAACAAGGGCTGGATACAATTCCATGGAGATTAAGGATTGGGGTGGGCATAGGGAGGGGGGACCAGGTTTTAGTCCCAATGGGGACAAAGAATGGAAAAAAAACCTATAAAAAAAATAACAATTCCATGGAGCTTAAACAAAAGGGAGCAATATGCTATAGAAAGCTAGAACACGTACTTGACCTTGGCATCTTGCATGAGAAACTAAAGCCTGGACAGCAAAATTTCCGCAAGGATGAGATGAAAGCTCAAACAATGAATTCCTGAAAACTTTAGTGAAAATTTCATTGTACAACGTTTCAGGAGCCACTTCTAAAATAACCTGGAAATGCACATAAAACTCGCTTAAATCAATAGTTCAAATAGATGATATCATAAAATAAATAGCAGGATCCCACCAGATGATATAACTTTAACATATATGCTGAATCTGAATGCATAAAAGACATTGATCTTCAGGACATTTATGTCTAGAAAGAGTATAACTTCTTTTAGAATGTGCAATAGCATAAAGTGGATATTTAGTGAGAAATCCATGGGAATACAGACAAGTATCAAGTTGACTATTATCACAGTAAACAGAGAAATTGCACAAGCATCAAGTTGAAAATTATTGTAGGAAGCACAATGGAAAAGCTTTATGAAGAAGTGGCAATTAGCTCTTCTGAGTGGATGTGATCCTTTTCTCTTCTGATATTAAGTAATAACTCAAGCAAAGTGCTGCAAGAGATGCATGCAAGTGTGGACATGCAGACACAACAAAAGCAAGTAGTCCTTCTCCAAAAACATAAATTAGGAACCGGGCGCATAAAATGTAATCATGGTGTCATATGTGGAATGGAAAAGAATTTATGGAGCTGAACTAAAGTACTTGAGATTAGGGTTTTGTTGTTAAGTTCAATTGCACAGAAAGAGAAGAGAAGAGAAGAAGAAGAAGAGAGAGAGAAGAAGAAGAAGAAGAGAAGAGAAGAAGAAGAAGAAGAAGAAAATATAATGCAGAATTCAACCTTGTTAATGGGCCACTCACCTCCATTAGATGGCTATATGCAGTTTCTTTCAACAAATCAATGTTTAGCCTTTCATCTATTTTAAGAAGTTTCCTTTTAATATTTTCCTTGTTGCAGCCAAGAAGAGAAGGAATAATATGCAACAATTCTTCATCATGTCCTGCTAGTAACTTCAAGACTGTCTGAACAATGACAAAACATCAAATGTGGCTCTGATTCACATAACTACGATTTTGTTAGGGGAAAAAACAATTTTAAATTATTGAAAACATAAGGACCACAGGTAAAGACAGTGCCTCAGATAAAGAAGTAAAAAATAAAATGAAAACTTTTTAACTCACCCAGAAAGAATATCCAAACACCACTTTCAGTTTGTAAAACTGGATTTCTCAGAAAAGGGCACTGAGCCTAGGACTACTAAGCTTCCTGAACTCTGTTAATTATTAGAAAGATATTTCATATTTGACTATTCAAACAGCAGTCCTCGATATATTCATCATAAGTTTTTAATGTGCATCTCAAGACTAGAAAAGGCTCCTTAATCTTCCTATTTATGCAGTGCATCTTAAAATGTGTAAACTCCAAAATACATATCAGTAAGTAAATTAAAGATTGGAAACTTGCCTGGAGAACCAAACTGCTGTGTACTGTTCAACTTGCATGGATTGCAATATCTTTTGAGCACGCTTAGATATCTCTGCTCTAAAATTTAAGCAATTCTGGCAATCCCTGTTGATGTGATACGCTATTTATTTCCATCCGATTGCAATGGCCTGAAATTCAAACGCCCGCTAAATTGTAGATGACTTTGTGGTGTGAAACTCAAGAATCTAATGGAACTCCTTTACAGGAGCAAAGCAGACTCCGGATAACATGAGATCCATAGCAGTTACACATCACATCAGCAAGTTGACTGTAATCCTGATAAGAAGAAAAGATAGAGCCAATTGATCAGATTAACTAACCCAAATCCATCAAAATTATATTAAATTCTCTAGTAATTGTAAGTAATTTATCTTGCCTATGAGTGCACTGTAACATCCACTCTCCTAGCTAAGTACATTTACATGATCCAAAAATTCCTGTCTCAAAATGTTCTTAAAATGACATCCCACCAACCAGATGTGCACTATTGGGAAATTAATGACCATCAACACAGAATACAGTAATCAGAAACTACATTTTGATACTTTAAGAAATTTTGATACCTTACAAATTTGTAGCTAGAGTCTCTTCAACAAGAGTGTAGGACTCTTCATCTTGAGAAGGTGCAACGCTAAACACTTTAAGAGCACAATACCAGCTGCACGCATGAACCAGATCGATCCATGGCAATATAAAGGAAATCTTTTGCACAGCTTTTAAGGAAACGACAAAGGTGGTCTACATCAGAGCCCTCAAGGAGGGCTTGTAAAGTGTGACTTATGATATAATCAGTTGCGAGCTCTAATTCTTTCCCCCTTGCTTCTTCTAGAGCATTACCACAAATAATTGATCGTTCCTCCAAATCAACCTCATTACCCTCAATGACATTCGCAATCTCTGAGAAGTATTTTGCTGTTTCTGGATCCACCTGTTTCCTACAAACATATTCAAGCCAAAAGACATGCTTATAACGTCTGGAACAGATAATTGAATTCAACGACTGAATACCCATATAGGGACATACATTTTGTTCACAAAATCAATGAATCTAGAAGGAGATAAAAACCAATGTAGCCCACCGCACAAGAGAAGGAGAATATAAATGAACCTGATATGCCAAGTTTGTGGTTCAGATGCATTTTTGTGCTTGAAGGGCTTTTCAGGTTTGCTTGGTTCCTATCAGGCCTCCATGAGATGAACCCTTCTGACGTCGATCCCCCCTCCCGAACTCAAGATAACCCTTTGCAGCTTTCCTTCTTGGTTCCTTCTTCCTTCTGCCATAGGAATTGTCCTCCCCCGCCATCAAACTATCCTCAGTTAAATTATGGGTTGTGTGTCTCCTCGAAGGTAAAGCTTTTGAACCAAAAGAAACCATAAGCACATCACCCGCTACTCTGTCCTATCATAAACCTAAGTTGCAGTAAAAGAAACAAATAATACACAACCTCTAACAAGTTAGAAACACAGCTGATAATTTTAAAGGACCAATTATCTAAAACCCACATAAAATAGCAAAGACATTTCAAGCATATATGGTTATGAGCACAAAATCATTGTAGTGAGCACATTCTCTTTCTTATTTGCATAGAGCACAAAAACCACATGAAATGGCAGACACCACAAACAAACAATGAACAAGCAAAACCCAGAATCCAAAATTGCACAGAAGCAATTCCCCAGCTCCGGGTCTACAAAAATATACGCCGTCCAATTCTATATGATATTTCTTCATGAATAGAACTCAAACTAGCATGCATCAAAGTCAGTATCGAAGGAACAAAACTCTAAACAAGAACACAAAAAATAAAGAAAAACAGATGAAGTTATTCAGAGTTGAAAAACCTAACCAAAGAGCAGTGAGAGAGAGAGAGAGAGAGAGAGAGAGAGAGAGGGAGTGTCTGATTCTTGGAAAAGCCCTCCAAATGGGAACTGGTTCGGTATTCAGAGGAAGCGGAAGGGGGGCGGTGGCTTATTTCGTAAGTTGGAACGGTAGGGCTGGGCCAAAACTCGGGCAAATACTTTCAAGCCTGCTGAAATATTACATGAGTTTAAAGCTGTTCTTAAAAAATATATTGGTGTTTTTTCTATCGTTATGGGCCTAGCTTCAAGTGAAACCTGAGTCGATTTATCAGACGGCATGACCTGCGGCGCGCAAAAGGGTGTGAAGATCAGACGGGGGTGTGCCATTGGCCTCCCACGTGATTAAATCGGTTTGGCCAGAAATAAAACAAGATTAATTGTTGATGGTTTTTGTGCGATACGCACTATTCGATAAATTATTCGGTGTTATCGTTGGTGATGCGATGAAGCTTTCATGTTAGGCGGCGATATGGTTCAGCTTCCCGTCGGGTAAGGAATCTCTATTTCTTTATCGTTAACTTAATATTAAAGGAAGGATAATTAGGGGCGGAAGTGATCGTGAGAGATCGTTCGCCGCCGTCGGTGGAGAGTGGATCGTGAGACCCGAGTCTTGCCTTTATATGTCTCGTTTGGTGGATGACGGACCATGTATTCTTTATTTATCCGGCCCAGGGTGGAGCGGTTCGACTAGGTCTCACACCCACCTGCGTAAGTGACTCGGGATATACGTCGTAGTGCCTGTCCTGCCCGCCTTCTTGTTAGTGGTTTTGTCGTAGTAACGTTAACTTGGCTCATACGCATGTTTTTTAGGCATCATCACTATCTAACATGTAAATAAAATGATTGAGGTATCTTTTACCTTAATCAGTTGTCTCAAATTCGTGCTCTGTGAATTCGGTTGTTTATGTGCTATAATTTTATCGTTAGCATAATTAAATGCAAAGTACCGTATATAGTTTAAATGTGAAATGATTTAAAAGTGTTTTATTTGTGCGCACGATTATGCTCATGACAACTCATGATCCAGCCAAAGAAAAAAAAAACATTTTGTTTTAAAATGCAAAGTTTGTAGAGAATAATTGAGAAAACTCCTTTTAGCAATTGTTGTGGAAAAAAATCATCAGTTCTTTCCGATAAAATTTTGCCCTCTAGGCCCATAGTTTGGGCCAAGCCTGGGATTTTGGAATCTTGGTACAAACACGGCATCAGGAACCAGCTGGGCTGGGCTAGGCTGGCTGATTTTTTGCCTCAGCCCACCTGTAGATGGCCTGAGCATTGAGAAGCCCAAAATTGTACTAATAATACCTAATCACAAAACCAAGCTTTTTTTTTTCTTTTTTTTTTTAAGTGTTTGTTAAATTGTTGAGAGCCCATGATTGAGCTAAGGTTCAAATTCTTTTTTTCTTTTTTCTTTTTTATCTTTTCCCCTTCGCTTTACATGTCTAAAATGGAAATTTAAAATTATATTTAGTTACCACAAAAATTGAAGAAAAATGCAAAGGAACGAAATGTATAAGAAAAGTAAAATTAAAAGTAAAAATGAAGGAAAATAAAATTTAGAATTAAATTCCACATATTATTATTGTTTGCTACTTCAAAATTATCTTATTTATATTAATTCATTAAATGAATAATTTAAAAATATAAAAATATGTAAATTCCTAAGAAATTGTAATTATATTTTATTTTCTTTGAGATTTTTGTTGAATATAATTATTTTGAAAGGAAAAATAATTTTATTGATTCAAACTTGCAATAGATCAATAATTGACTAAAATATTTGTCACCCTAATTATTGAAAAATAGAGATAAAAAAAAAGGCTAAGAGTGTTCTCTGTTATTGAAGAACTTGTTGAATATAATTAAATATATAAAAATTATTTTTCTTAACAATTTTTATTTTCTTAGTAATTCTCAGGAACTAAAACAATTTAGTAAATAAAGGAAAAAAATAGAGTCCTTATTTTGTACTCTTTACTCATTTACATAAATTTGACCAAAATTCTAATGTGGATGTGAGAAGATCTACACATACATCTTGAAAGTCAAATATGACTTAACAGCAAACCAAGATAGTTGAATTAGTTTTCTCAAAAAAATTACACAACAATAATAAATCTTCAACTTAATCGAGAATAATTAAATAAGAGATAAAGATAGAAATTGCAGCTTTGATTTATAATTGGTTGTGTATGCATATGTCGGCTTGCCGCCAGCTTTTCAATAGTGAGGTTCAGCTAGTTATTTCCATTGCGAGTTTGCCGGCACTATAGCTTGGATTTTGTTTCCCGAATGAGTTATTCGCGGTCATTTAATTTATATACGTGAAGAGTTTGTTTCAATCGAATTCTTTGCTTTTACAACGGATTTTTAATTTTCCGGCCGGACGTTTCACTTAAATTTTTCAAACTATCGCCACGGGAAAACTTTTCTCTCTTAAAGCACAAAAAGCGCTATCTCTTCCTCTCAAGATATATCAAATACGATTTAAGTTTTGATGTATCTGAATGTACCCAGCTACAATATGCAAATGAAATTAATGCACTAAGAATCTTAAATTGATAATTGATTAACAAGAGAAATGGTGATTAAGATAATCAATGCAATAAGCCTCGTTTTTTTAAATGATTCCCAACACTCTATTTATATAGTCGGAACCCAGTAGCAAATAAGTTGTCAATCGGTCGACCGTTTTCTTTATAAACTAGTCGTTTTACACTGTATGTTACTGTTTTATAGCCGTTGGATTTTATCATTGGTGAACTAGTCAATCGTTTCATTAGAGATTACTCTGGTCACTATTTTATAGCGGGTTGGGTCGATCGTTGCACTCAGCCGTCGGCCGGTTTCGATATTGTGCGTATTTCTTTTAAGTGCTTTTTAAGATTAATTATTGCATCGTCGATCGGGTTCACACACCGTATGATTACCGATCGATCGGCCGAATTTCATGACTAGTTCTAGATGGATGTTATTAGATCCAACCAATTGAATTTTACCACTCATTTGGTTACCAACCGGTCTAAATTTCATCGGAGTATACCTGTCCCGGTATAACCCGGTCGATTGTCGATTGAAATTTCCGTATAATCGGTTGACGCTATCTCCCGAGCCATTGTGATGTTTGCTTTCCAAAATGCCAAACCTTAGATGTTTCATTGGAAGCGCATTTGGGATTATAAGCTGTGTTTTATGTTTGAAGTCGAGTTTTTTAAAGGATGTGCAATTTTGGATTTAAAAACTAAGTTGTGAAGATTATGCGTGTAAAAGATGATATACAAAAGTGCACCAATTCGTTCATACTTGAATTTCTTAAACACAAGAAATATTCACTTGATGCTTGTGCTTGAGGTCTTGGTTTTTTATTTAAGTAAAGCTTTCTTTCGAGAGGCAGTCGAAGCATCGTGACATTTTAAAATGGAATATCTTGCGTTTGATGTTTGATCCAATTTGATCTATCATTTCAGCTCAATTTTATCAATTAGTAAGTAATAACATTGGTTTGTTATCATCAAAATTTTAATTTGAGTACCTTGGGTTAATAATCTTTTCCATTTTTATGATGACAAACTTTTGGTTATCTAGTAAGAGTAAATCTCCCCCTTAGAAGCTAATAGTCTAAAAATAATTGCATAGTACTTTTAATCAAATCAAACATATGCAAGTATTTAATACACAAGACAAACATCAATGAATGATGTAAAAATTATAAATGTATAGTCTATTTTAGCACATAACTCCTTATATACATTTGAGATTTTGATAATAACACATTTTTTATAAAATTAATGATTGATTAATGTATAATTTACCTTGGATTCGAACATAGTCCTGCGAGTATTTATTCATGGCACGTTACAAGTATTTTCGGACATTATAAGTGAATTTTCAAAATTATAATTTTTTTTCAAATACTTATAAATACATAATTTTTTAAACCAACAGTGTTTTCTAAGATAGTGACATGGGGAAACCTAAAAGCATATTCTTAAGTATATTCCCAAGCATATTTTAAGATATTTGTATGAATGTTGATTAATCTTTTAGGGTTTTTAAGGGTGGAGTTGTGTTTTTTTATGAAATATTGCTACTTTGGTCGATAAAATTCTTATTTAAAAAAAAAAAAGTTTTGGCTGAATGATAAATGGATGAAATGAAAAACAAGAGAGGTGTATATTAATGGGAACAGATTGACAATATGTAGAACATAATCTTATCATATAATATATAAAGTTAATGATAATAAAAGAAAAAATGGTTTAACAATAATATTTCTACGATTCATGCTTGGTCGACGGTAGAGTATTTAAAGTTCAGAAATAGGAGGGATCCTAAATTAAAGTTTCAATGAGAATCGTTTACTACATCGTAATAAAATCCTTAATTGTTAAAAAATAATTGATAATATTTACATTTTGATTTTTTTTTATAGTTCGCATATTTAATTATAATACAATATATTCTCATTATAACTTGAATTTATGATCTTTTATTTTTCTGTGTGTATTTTTTAAAACGTTGAGCGTTATAGTCGGCTACGTAAACTAGGTTTTGAATCAATTTTAGGAAATGAATAAAGGAAAGTGGTGATTTCATTCAACATAACCTCGAATCTAACTAACAATATTTAATTAAAGATGCTCTAATCAAATCAAAAGTGTAAGGAAAGGACTTTTTATAAAACCAGCATGGGTTGATTTCAATGGTCTTTAAGGCGCATAAGAAGGTGGTTGGTCGGCCATGTGCCAACTTGACCCCAAACCATATAACAGATATTTACCCCAACTATATAATAAAAATAAAAAAAACAAAAAACCCATATGCTTGAATGTGTCACATGCCAAATATTAAAAGTAGACCAACGGATAGCGTCCCGACCAGTTGTTACTACGTGCCACTTTAATCTATAAACGATAAATTTTGAAGGAAAAACCTTACTCCCGCGTATCCAATTCTGTAATCGATTCAGATGGATTGATGGAAAGAATGGAAAAACAATTTAAGAGGAACCAATTAAAAAAAATATATAAAAATTAACTTATTTTTGAAATTCAAACAAGTATAAATAGCGTATTTAAGATAGCAATCTGGCACAAGATTCGGTTATAGCATGGGGTTGAGAAAAATTGCTCATGGGCATTTTAATTATCGTATTGGGTTTTATGCTTTATATTTTTTACGAAGTGTTTTTGTGCAAATAGAATATTTTAGGTTAGTTTATAAATAATTTTAAATTTAACATTTTTAAACTAATTTCTCAAAGATAAAATAAAGGGAATAGAAATGAGAAGGGACTCGTTCAAATACCCAACTTAATTGATAGAACATTCCAAAATTTAAAAGGTAAGAAGGGTGATGGTTTTAAGTTTCCAAACAATTTATTGCACTGTACTAAAATAAAATGTTTGATTGTAAATTAAAAAAAAAAAGGACAAACGGAAAAGGAATCCAATGTAAATAGTTAAAATGCTAGAGGGTATTGGAAATAATAATGGACAAAGGTGTCATCTTTACAATAGAAAATTAGTTGTTGGAGAATGTGCGACTTATCCACATTGGTAAGGAGGAAGATGGAGCAAGTTGTGGGTCATAATTTGTGCCTCCCCCACCAAAAATAGTTTTATGCCTGCCGACACCTTTCAATACCTTCCATCTATTTCATTAATTAATTAATTAATTAATTAAGGTTCAAAACTGAAGAAATAACCTGTTGATTCAATCATCACCTTGCTTTACAGCACAGATGCAATAAACAATCCAGAATCTAGAAATTGGCGAGCTCTTCCACTCAAACTATGGTTCTTTCTTTTTGTAAAAAAAAAAATAGAAATAAAGAGTCTACTAAATTGGCTTTTAAAAATAGATTTTTAATGATTGTCGTGTTTAAGAATAAAAGAAAAGGTCCAATAATGTCTTTCTTTTTCTTTCGTAAAGTCATAAAATAAAACGATTCTTTCGTTGTACAAAGCAATGAACAGTTTTTTCAAAGATACCTTTCCAAGACACCAAGCGACTACATGAAGATGTTTTTAAAAATAATTGTAAGAATAGTTTCCAAGAATGATTTCTAATTATTTGTTTTTTTAATTTACTACCAATTCTGAAAATTTTGTTTTCTTCATTTGTTTTTCACAAACCGTGTTGCATATTCAAAAAAATATCAAGTAAAAATATAACAAATTACTATAGATAACAACTTTTTTAAAAATATTTTAAGTTTATTGGAGAAAGCCCAAAATATCTATCTAAAGTGGTAAAAGAGATTAATATATATAGTCAGGATTTGAGTTGTTATAATTACCACCACCACCTTACCCACCCACCCACCTTACCTTACCACCCACCACCCACCCACCACCTTACCTTACCCATTAACCAGTGAGATAATAATAAGTGAGCATTGTGGATAAGATGATGAAGTCTGGCACTAAGCACAATTGAACAGTCTCCGAGTTCGAATCTTGTAATTTAAGATGTTTTTATGGTAAGCTTTCGTCTTTATGATAATTTCTAACTCATATGAGAATTAGTATAAATGTGATTTAGTTTAAATACGTTTTTAATGTTTGCGGCTTCTGACCATTTAGGTAATCTTTATCGCTTAAAAGCCCAAGTATAAAAGAAAAAGAGTCTTAAAGGTTATCAACATACAAGACCAAATGTCGTAACTTAAACGGTGTGGGGACTGAAAATGGGTCACAACATACTGTCAAGACCTTGATAGTCTAAAAAAAAAAAAAAAAAAAAAAAGGTTTATTGGATGTGAATTTAGAATTCTCATGTTTAGCTGGCCTCTTATCCCAAACACCCACATAATCAATCCCATTTTGGGGGAATGTTTGAAATGGAGATCGGAGAATGCGGGAATCACGCAGAGACACAGGAAGGGACGGAGATACTCAAGCAACAATAGATGGAAATATTTGACTCTCACAAACTCCATGGCTGGTTGGTGGTGGGTCCTCATTCCCACCCCCAAAAAAAAAAAAAAAAAAAAAAAAAAAACCCCAAATCAGATGAAAGATTTAACATAGAAAAAAAAAAATTTGACACCCAATGGGAAAAATTGCAGTACAGTGCAGTGAGAAAGATAACTTAGAATAAAACAACATGGTGTGACTTTTCCTCCATATATTCCATTCACATCCTACAAGCTCTTTTCTTTCTTTGTGTTTTCTTCCACAATAAAAAATGCAGAAATAAAAAAAAAAAAAAGATTTATATAAAAAACTTTTGGGGAAAAAATGTGGGACGTAAAGTTTTCTTATCGATTTAAAAGAAATTATAAAATCGTTTAATAAAGAATAAATTATAATGTGTTTATATAAAGAAAATGTCGAGTAAAAATACACTAACGATTTGGCCCTTTGTTGTCGCGAGATCTTTAATTTTTTACCGATTTTTTAACCGTAAAAACGTTCAAGAGAGTTACGATCGAATATAGCCACGAAATCAATTAGGTGTAGCAAGCGTCCGTAAAAATGCTATGATATGAGATATAATCTATAAATTAAATCATGAACAAGGTTTTTGTTCTTTACTGAATAATAGGATGTCTTCCTGGAGGTTGAACCTTACTTTTTGACTGATTAGATGTCTGTTATATGTGTCCATCCTCACTTTAGAGGAATGCTTGATATGATATAAGGTGTATAATTTGTTGTGTCCTTATATATCCTTCACCGAAATATGGTGCATCAGTGGGGAATCTTGTTCATCCCTTTGATGTTTCAATTAATCATATTGTCCTATTGGGGGCCCGTTACATTGTCCTTTTTCTATCTTTTTTGGTATCTACTAGCTAGAGGTTAACTAGTCTAGAATGGAATCACACATTTTTACCATGCCAACTCCAACAAAGATAGTCGTCCATTGAAAAGTAGCCATAATCAGCTTTTTATTAAATTTTTTTAAGCGATAGGAGATGAATTTTAGTCGTAATTGGCGTAAAATCGTGTCTACGTATATCTCGTATTTTATCTTAATAAAAGGTTATTACATATAAATATAGAGTTTTATTTGTTATTTATTAACTTTTGAATTATGCGTGTGATGCGTCGCTGTGTGTATATAGTTATCTTCATTTTGAAGTAGTGAGTGATTGTGTTGTTTCAATACGATATTTTAGTTTTTATTGTCACATTAAAAATAAAAAATCAAATCAATGATAATTGATATCTTCTGAGCCCAATTATAGATATTGTCGTAATAATAATATAAAAATTTAAGTTTAGCCCCAATAAATATATATAGATTTTGGTGATTTATTATCTTATGATTAGATATTATTTAAATGCTTTAATAGTTTTAAAAATTTTAATTATATATTATTCTTAATTTGAATTAATGAAATTAATTTTTTCTTATAAAAAAGTAAAAAACTCCGAGCAGTGGAACTTTTTCTTTTCCCAATCCCTTTGTAGTAAAAAGAAGTGAAATAAACCAGATGAGAAGATCTAGGAGGGCATCAAACAGTTGTCCTTCATCATTTGCCCAAATTTGATATACGCAATCAGAAGCTACAAATGGAGGTATATGTCTACTCTCTACACCCTTTTCCATGCGAATAATCAAGGGCAAATCCAAGAAACCAGGTTGTACAGTTCACCTGCTATGTCCTAATGTTAATTATCTTATTATATACTACACTAGCAATATTAAAATACCAACTTTTAAATTCTTTTCAGTCCCCCAAGTAGCCATCCCAAGTCATTTTCCATGTGGGTGAGTCCCACCCATTATTCTATTGGTTGCCAGCCACATTTACAAAAAAACAGGTAGGTAGGCCGCCTGTCACCTATCAAATTTAAACCCACTTAAATTTCTTTGAAAATTCAAAGGATGAATTAAACACGAAAAGGCTTCAGAGAAAAGAAAAGGGAAACAAAACTCACAATAACAAAAACAGCAATTGGACCTGAGAATACGATTGCATTATAAGGTTACTATTCAACAAATCGTGCAAGTCCGAATTGACGTAACATGAAATCCCCATGAAAAGCAACAAAAGTTCATAGACCATAATTATTGGCCTCACTATTAAAATCCCCTTTTGCTTCGGGACCCTACCCTATAGTAACAATAAAGAATATGTTAAATTATTAATAGGGGTAGAAACTGTGACAGTAAAGAAATTGCAACTTTTCAAATAGGAACTAGTTACGGGTATACGGTCAAGTTAGAAAAAGCATAAAGGCGTGTGTGATTCATTTTTTTTAAAATTATTTTAGTGTGCTTTGCATTTACTCTTATTCTTTAAATTTAATATTTTTTAATGTTTTTCTTAAAAAAATCCAAATTCGTCCTCTATATTTTTAAAATAAAAATAGTTTTAAAAAATTGTAAAGCGATTTTAAGACCAATTTGATTATAGTTTCTAAATTTTTTTTTAATTCTAAAAAGTAATGATAATAAGAAAAATATAAAACATGTTGGATTCTTTTTTTTTATTCTTAAAAATATAAAACATAAAAAATATAAAATTAAAAAAAAAAAGTTTTCAACTTTTTAGAAAACACTAAAAGGGTGTTTACCAAAATGGTTTGAAAGACCATTGAAATAAATGATATTTATAAAAACTGTTCTTAATAAAAGTTTTAAAAGACAATAACCAAACATACCACCGACTTAAATCTCTCCTCTTTTTACCTTTTCATTATTTCGCTTAACACTTTAAAAAATCATATCGTTGTAACCATGAAGCCTTTTTGTATAATTCAGCCCTTTACTTTTTGTGACTCTTTGTCCCTTATATATATATATATATATATATATATATATATATATATATATATATATATATGTTATAGTGCCTGTGAGTTTAAAAGGATTTTCATGCTGTATCCGATAGGTGAAATTTGAAACAAAAATATCAATTCAGTTAGAGCTGATACTGTAAAATTGAGTACTATCTGATATTGTACAGTAATCATATATTATTTCCAATTTTACAAGCTACAAAAGTATCTCAGGCTTTTTTTTGGTTTTTTTTTTTTTTAATTTCTAGAAACAACTTTCACTGTGATAAGTAGTACTGTTGACAGAAATCATTAGAAATCCCCATAAGAAAAGTTAATGAGATGGACCTGTAGTAGTAGTTCAATAAAGATATAAATCATTAAATAAAAATATATATATATATACCCAGTACAAAATTAGTGAATCAAAATTATAAAACTATACATTTAACATAATAGCCCAGATTAGTGCTACTGTCAAACCCATGATAAATGATGATGAGATTAGATGCATGGATAGGATAACTGGCATGAAACAAGTGGTCAGAAAGGTGGAGATTGCAAAAATGGGAAATAGAGGGGTTGAAAAAAATTTATGATGTAGGAACCAAATCATAATTACTGATAAAAAACAAGATGTGCTACTAATCAATCTGTTACTGGTACTACTACTACCCTCCAATTTGAATGCGTTGAGCTTTCCAATTTTTTAACTTTTGAGTTCAAAGTAGAAGGGTCTACGTTTTATAAATTAAATATTAATAGTAGCTGGACATGATTAAAGGGGTGAAAAGGAAAGAGGAAGCTCCTCTTGGCCTTTCACGTGGGTCTCCGATTATATTAAACAAAAGAAAGCAAAGCAGAAAGAAAGAAACAAAGAAAATTTTCTTGCATCATATAGAAAAGAAAAAGGTAAAATCTATTAAATATCCTTGTCGTTAATACAGCATTTCCTTATTTATACCACCCTTCTTTGCCTTCATCCCCTGCACCATTCACCCCAAAATCCCAAAGATGGCCGGTGTGAAGCAATCCTTCACCAGAATCACAGATTCAGAGCAGCACACTTCCATCTCCAAGAGAAACAAAGCTCTTCTTGATCGTCTTTTCTTCCGTGTTGCTCGTTGCAGCCGTAATTGGCATTGTCGCCGGAGTCCACTCCAGGAAGAACTCCACCGACGATGTGGAATTGACTGCTGGGCATGAGATTCTCAAATCTTCATGCAGTAGCACCCGGTTCCCGGATTTATGCTTCTCTGCCATTGCAACTAATCCCGGAGTCAGCAAAGGTGACCAGCCAAAGGACGTGATCGAGATTTCTCTCAACATCACCGTTACCGCGATCCAGGCACAACTATTTCACCATCGAGAGAAGATCCTGGAATTCAAGAATCTCACCAAGCGTGAGAAGACCGCTCTCCATGATTGCCTGGAAACCATAGATGAGACGCTGGACGAGCTCCATGAGGCCGTGGACGACCTGGAGGAGTACCCCAACAAGAAATCCCTAATTCAGCACGCGGATGACCTCAAGACACTGATGAGCGCGGCAATGACGAACCAAGAGACGTGTCTGGACGGGTTTTCGCATGACGATGCCGATAAGCACGTCCGAGAGTTGCTGCTCATAGGTCAGAGGTATGTGGAACGTATGTGTAGTAACGCATTGGCCATGATCACGAACATGACGGACACCGACACTTAGTAAGAAGGAAACCATGAACAGGAAGCTCATGGATGAGAGGAACAGAGAGGGTGGCCCAAGTGGCTGTCCGGAGGACAGGAAACTATTACAGTCCTCGTCGGTTACGCGGCAGTAGTAGTGGCAGCAGACGGAAGTGGGAGGATTACAAGACGGTATGTCGGCAGCCGTAGCCACCGCCCTGAAGAGCAGTAAGAATACATTATCAGAATCAAGGCCACGGGGTCACAAGAAAACGTGGACGTGGGGAAGAAGACCAATATTATGTTTTTTGGGAGATGGCGGAGCAACACCATAATTACCGGAAGCAAAAATGTTGTAGATGGCAGCACAACCTTCCACTCTGCAACTGTTGGTAAGTTTCCTTGTGTGTCTCTTTTTTCCGATATGCGTTATTGAGTTGAGATTCAATGTCTCGCACCACCCAATGGAAGTTAGATTTAAGAAAAACCTAGGGAAAAAGACAAGGGTACTCCACTTCCACCAAACCGACATGCGTGTGCGTGTGTCAGTTTAAATTTCAAATTTCTTATCCATTCCATTCCCGATGTGGTATGTCCTCACTCGACTCATTTCGGTCACTTGGCAAGTTCACAATGATACACTGATTCGCACCTTCCATTACGATGTGGTATGTCCTCACTCCAACTCATTTCAGTCACTTGGCAAGTTCACAATGATACACTGATTCCGCACCCTCTTTGTTTCTGGTCTCTGTTTTGACTTTTATACTCCATTCACATTCTGAGGGGGGGTGGGGTTTCAGATCCACCCCATAAAACTCCTCTATGAGGAGAGGAAAAGACGTATGTCCGAAACTTTGTCACCTTTGCCAAATTGTGGAAGTGGGGTGATAGGTCTAATAGGAGATAGTCCAACCCAAAATACCCGTCAATTCCTAGAGATTTCAGAACTGTTAGGACCGGATAGGTACCAAATCTAATAAAAAAGTAACGCCCAAATCTAATAGAAAAGTAACACCCCACAATTTTATATAAAATCGATGATGTGAGATCATGTCACGGGCATAATGGTGACCGCGCTTCTAGTCATTTGCAAAACATTTATTAGTTTGTGCTGTTTCTATTTTGGACACTAATGGTTATACTGTTGATGGAAACATGTCAGGACCATAGTTATTATGTCATCATAAATGTGGGACTCCGGCCGGGCTCTATAATTTTCCTTTACATTATCTTCTAGTTCCTACGACTAAATCCCACTTGATACGTGCCTCACAGCTAACGACCCTTTTGTCCGGTTCACCCTCTTTTTCCTTGTAGCATGAGTACAAGGGGCTAGCTGTTTCCTTTAATTGCGCTCCCTTTGAAAAGGAACCGACCTCAAATATCAAGAAATTTATTTTATTAGTTTTGAAAATGAAAAAATCTATACAAATGGAATAGAGAGTCGAGACGCTAGATATAGACGCCAAAATGGGAAAAGCTCATCAACTGATGAGGAGAAAAATAATGAAAAACCAGCATAGGGGCTAGGATGGACCAAGGTTACTATACTGCCTTTCTGACTGGCAAAATGGGGTATGCTGACGATGGGCCTAGAATGCATTTGCTTCATGATGGCTTAACTACATAAGGTCAAAGTTGATCTCTCATCTCTCATAAAGATTTACACTTAATCTCACATTAACATCATTAATGGCTTCAGACTTGGACAGTTGGGTCCATATATACATGGAAGGCACATGGATTTCTAATTCTTGTCTGCATATGTAACTCTCACCAAGCTACATGAATGCAAATAAAGAAATTTTTTTTTGTTGAATGTGACATGAGTAGCCACTTGCTTTAGCCTTTGGATGATTCAAATTATTAAGTTGTTTTTTTCATGCGGGTGCAGCGGTGGTTGGTGGAAAATTTCTAGCCCGGGACATAACCTTCCAAAACACAGCAGGGCGCTGCCAAGCACCAAGCAGTTGCTCTACGTGTTGGTCAGACTTATCAGCATTCTACAAATGCGATACTGGCATACCAAGACACCCTTTATGTTCCTCAACCGCCAATTTTTCATTAATTGCCTTGTAGCGGGTACGGTTGATTTCATCTTTGGCAACGCTGCAGCACTGTTCCAAGATTGTGACATCCATGCTCGCCGCCCCAATTCAGGCCAAAAGAACATGGTTACAGCTCATGGCAGGACTGACTCTAACCAGAACACTGGAATTGTGATTCCAGAAGAGCAGGGTTGGGTGCCACTTCTGATTACAAGCTGTTAAGAGCAACTTCCAAACTTACCTCGGGAGACCATGGAAGACACACTCGAGGACTGTATTCATGCAATCATCGATAACTGATGTGATCCACCCTGCTGGATGGCATGAATGGAGTAGAAACTTTGCCCTGAGCACATTGTGTGCAGAGCACAAAACACTGGGGCAGGGGCTGGAATCTCAAACAGAGTGTCATGGGATGGCTACAAGGGGGATATTAGTGTAACTGAGGCTCAAAGTTTCACTGCTGGGAATTTCATTGCAGGCAGCAGTTGGTTAGACTCCACTGGATTTCCCTATTCTCTTGGTCTGTAATTGTAAACTAGTAAACTAGTATTTGTTGGAAATAATATGAGCCAGAATATTTTTAAAGCGTGAGGTTTAGCACTGTTGAGTCCATTAAATGCGGTAGAAAATAATCTGAGGAGATAATCATGAAAAAAATAGAGAGAGAATTTTTTAACGTGGAGCATAAGTGAGAAGGGAGGCTTAGCTGGGGCGGCATCTGGTCAGCTGAATATCGCATTATAATAATTTAGGTACAAAACTTCGCTTTCTAGCAAGGTGATCGAAAACAAAGAAATCATCGAATATAATTGAATAAGAATTAATAGAAAGCAATCCCCAGCAGTCAAAAAAAACATGGGATGATGAAGAATCTGTAAAATCTTCAGTCCTGGCTGTTCTGTAAATATAGTGCTGCTGCAGGAATTTTCTGCTCAGGGAAAAATAACAGCGTGCTCTGTTTTTACTCTTTATAGAAAAACACTCCACGGCTGCTTTCGTGAGAAGAACACTCCACGGCTCCTCTATTTTCTGCTCTAGAATAAAAACGCCCAGCAGCCTCCGTTTTTCTACTCCAGAAAAAAAACAGCACACCCTTCACGCCTCCACACCTCTCTTTTCAGCCTCCTCAGTTTTCTTAAAAAAAGCACTCTGTGGGTTTTGTAGCCTGCAATGGGAACTGGAGAGAATAAAAGAAA
>JAEQBH010001480.1:0-139226 GCA_016808115.1 Tetrastigma voinierianum | reverse complement strand
TGGCATAATCACTAACACAAGACATGATCTCAAATGGAAGGTCCCAATTAGGGGACCGCATGATTGGTGGTGACACTAGCATGTTTTTGAGCTTAGTGAAAGCAGTGTCACAAGCTTGTGACCATGTGAAAGGGACATCCTTGGCAAGCAAAGTACATAAGGGTCGATATACATCAAAATCTTATAAACCTTCTATAAAAACCAAGATGACTCAAGAACAACCTTATGTCTCTAACACACGAGGGAGCAGGTAGTTGAAATCGCCTCAACTTTGGCCCAATAACCCTAATTCCATCTTTGGATACTATGTGGCCTAAGACAATTCCTCGTGTTACCATGAAATGACATTTTTCCCAATTATTCTAACACAAGATTTTTCTCTCTTGACACCTCTCTAAAACCTTACGTAAGTTCTCTAAGCAGTTCTCAAATGAGTCACCAAAACTTGAGAAATCGTCCATGAAAATCTCCAACATGATTTCTATCATGTCACTGAAGATTCCCATCATGCATCGTTGGAAAGTTCCAGTGTATCAGATAGTCCAAAGGGCATTTTCCTAAAGGCGAAGGTACCAAAAGTATGCTTAATGTAGTTTTTCGATCTTCCAAAGCTATCTCAATTTGATTGTACCTCGAAAATTCCATCAAGAAAACAATAAAATCATGCCCTGCAACTTCTAGCATTTGATCAACAAACGGAAGAGGAAAATGGCTCTTCCTGTACCCGCATTAAGCTTCCTATAATCTATGCAATAATCCTCCATCCCCAAGACACGAAAGGGAATGAGCCTATTATTTTCTATTGGCAACTACCGTGACTCGACTTCTTAGAACCACCGTGTTGGGACTAACCCACTTACTATCCAAGTAATAGGTAAATAACCCTACATCCAAGAGTTTTTAAACTTCCTTCACTACTTTCATTATCAAGTTCAATCGTCTCGTGGTTGCCTAAGGTTTAACATCCCTAAGTGACTTATGTGCAGATCAAGTAATCATCTCAATATTTGCAATTGTCCAAATTCTAAAGGGTACCCTGTGGTTTTCAATATTTCCAAGAGTTGAGTTTCTTGAGTCAAGTCTAAGGAGGAAGATATCACCGGAAAGTGTCCTCCTCCCCTAAGAATGCATATTTGAGATGTGTCAAGTCAAGGTTTTAGCCTGCTTAGGTGGCCTCCTCGTATGGGCAATGTCTTATCCTCATTTGGTGGCAAAGGTTCAAATTCTAGGTGTCCACCCATTAACTCCAACATATGCTCGATTAAAGAGCGAGAAACTGACTCCGTTGTGGTCACTCCTCCTCCCAACTCCTCGCTGACCAAACATGACTTAAGAGGATCATCATGTGAAACATTATCCGTATTTTTTAAAATAATGAATCAACCATGTTAATTACAAATATCTTTCATCTCCCATTCCTTTAATAACATTGAAAATATTCAGATTAATGTCATGTTACCAAACGATAGTGCCGGCTCAGCTCTACAATGTATAATGGCATTAGCATTTGCCAGAATGATCGACTTCAAGAATTCTCATCGTGGAACTCCAGCCCTGACTCCGCCACAGCTGAGTGTCACACAAACAACAAAACTACAGGAAGTAAAATTTGTCCACTTGGTACCAAAACATCCTTCTCACTCATTCCCCCAGAATTTTTACACTACGGTCACCAATCGAGGGTGATATTGGTTGGCTCTAATTCTCCTAATCCCAGGTCCACATATAATCGGAAAGTAAGGCAACAGATTAACACTTGCCCCTAAGTCCACTAAAGCATGCCCTAACTTTGAATTTCGTGACTACTATAGAAATAGTGTGACTCCCGTCTTTGTATTTTGGAGGCAAGTCGTTCAATTGGTGGAAGTGATCAAGCTCTACCATGAATGCATCCTTGTTGACACCTAATTTCCTTTTACCGCGTATGTCCTTTAAAAATTTAGCATATGATGGAATTTTCTAATACATCTAACAAGGGAATGTTCAATTTTACTTGCTCGAACAACTCATAGATTTCAAAGATGGTTATTCTACTTTCGTGCCTCAATCTATGTGGGTATGGAGCTGAAGTATATGGGTGGACTTGTCTTCCTCTCGTGATCATCAAATTCAATGGTATTAGGGACACGAGGCTTAACCGATATTTCATCTTCTAACCGATTCACTTTGAGACTCTTGTGATGGTTCCTTTGGTCGAATGGCTTTGTTAACTACCTTACCATCAAGGGTAGTGACAAAATTTTTACAACAAAGGTAACCTCACTTGAACTCAAACTTCCACAATCGTTGACTTTGTGATTTTGGAATAGTCGAGATGGGAGCTTCCTTTTTCTTGTTGAAGGTTAACAAGAGATGAGGTTAACTTGCTATCTCGATCTCACATCATTCAGAGTGCCTAATTTCGTGTAGTTTGTGGATTGGTCGGGTTTGAAAATCGAACTGTAACTATATCCCGCACTTCTTGGCGGGGCTGATATGGTTGTGGTGATGGAGTCCCTTGATTCGATGGTCGAAACCTTGATTGGTAGGCCTCACAGGAATCCTTGACGGCCTTGATTCGAAACGGTGGAATGGGATTTGTAAAGCCATGGCTTTTGCAATGAGACTGCAAGGGTTGTTTGGCAAGTTATTTGGCCCTCCTTCCTTCCTCCAACTAAAATTAGTGCTTTTACCCATCCAAAGATTATATGTTTCCTCGTAATATGAGAGTTTAAAGGTTTTTGGTAATTAAGGGCATTGCCCCTATTCACTGCGCTTTACTGGGGAAGGTTTAAAGGCACTTGATGGTTGAGTGCGTAGGGATCATCATATAATGTATGGCTCTCCACTGTCCAAGCCGAGGGTATTTTGAGGCAATGCTTGCTACCTCATGCACCTTTTTTCATCTCTATACTTCCAGCTCTTTGTTAAATTAGTACTTTGCTTGTAACTCATCATTTTCTTAAGTGATGGATTCCGCCGCCTTCGATGTGCTATGCACTCTAAAGGTCTATGGATGTGTTAGTCTCCCAAGTTTGAGCATTCTTCGCTATAGTGTCAAAGAGTTGGATTGCTTCCCTAGCACTCTTTTCATAGAATTCGCCTGCACACATCATCTGGATGTACTGTTTATTATTCAGGGATAATCCTCGATGAAAGTATGCACATATTTGTCCTACATCCAATCCATGGTGAGGGATAGCATGGAGGAGATCCTTATATCTTTCCCATACCGCAGCAAACGGTTCACCAGCTTTTCATAAAAGTTCAATTAGATCGCATGAGAAAGCATTAGTACAGGCAAAGTGGAAAATTTGTCGAGGAACTCATTTCGCATATTTTCCCATGTAAAGATTGAATTAGGTGCCAAGTGAATGAAACCAATTTTAGCCTTCTCTTGCAAAGCAAAAGGAAATAAAAACTAGACAGACATGTGGAGGGTGGTGGAGCTGCAAGAGGAAAGAAATGCACTCCGCAAACATCTTCAAAATCTCATGAATGAATAAGGGTTCTCATATTCAACCCTGATATATGTAAGAGACGGATCATTTTTGGATCATTAGAAATTGAGTGGCCTCTTCAGAAGATCGAATGCAAGAATTGGTTGTAGTCCTCGAGGTTGCAGGATTTCCTCTCTGCGGTTCTTTCCACATTAGGTAAAGGAGCAGGGAGACCTCTATATTGATTTTGTTGGAAGCCAACATTCCCCCTCCTACCATCTGCCACTGAGTGTAGCTTCTACTCCATGTTGTGGAGGTTCATTGAGTCCTGTGGGTTAACAGAACTTTAAAGTATTTTCATTAAATACATGCTGCCGATTCCCGTGATGATCCATTTGAGGTAAAAATGTTATCTCGAAAAAATCCCGCTTTATTATGGATCCTTCGTAGTTTCTAGGAGGCACTATTTCATTAGTCGGCGTTGCCTTCGCTATGCAGCCCAAACCGACATGCACTACGCCTTACTGTCTAAGAAACACCCAATGAGATTTTCACTCTAAAACAAAATAAAAGAAAAGCTTGAGACTGCACATTTGCAATGCAATTGCAAATTACCTCTAGCTCTCTTCATATCAACTGGATTAGTCGCCACTCCCTGGCAACGGCGCCAAAATGCTTCGGCCCTTATTCGTGGTGCTCTAATTCCCATTCCCGCCACAGACCATAGCTTGTCTAGCATTGTAATACCGTGAATCCACAAGTCATCTCTTACAGTGGAGCCGGTCTAATTTTATCGACCAATAGGAGCTATTCTCCAATAAGGGTATGATTTAAAAGAGAATTGTAAGGTTATGTTGGTTGACTGAATGGTTGATTGGTTTGAATGTTTTAAAATAGAAAGACAATTGCTGGGATTTTAAGGGTTCCACTCACTCCTGATCATGTAAGCCCCACTTTATTTATAAAACTCATCTTGGAACCATTGATAAACGGTCTTTGATGAAGGATTTATCTTTAAAAAACCCATCTTCCTGCTTCCTTCTCTCGTCATTTCTTCAGTACTCTTCTTCTCCAGGTGTTTCATGGAAAATAAAAGATGACCTGGAGCAATACCAAACACTTGTTCTCACTCATCGAACCCTTAGCTTTTGCATCAAGCACAACGTGCAATCGAGGAGACTCCCGTTAACACGTTGTCAAGAATATGCCCAACTAAGGATTTACAACTCTTCAAGACAGCGATTAATATTACACAATCCATTGAAGATCAAAAGAGGAATTGAGGGACTATACCTAATCGTGGTGAGTTTCCGGGTGATTCCCAAATAGCATGGGTTAACTCCATAAAACTTATAAGAACAATTATAATTAAAGAGCGATTAATCATAAAAACAAGATTCCTTTTGGAAATCGACCACTTGTAAAAATCGAGAAGGATGAATAAGAGATATTAGGATTTAAAGCAAGATAAGTATTTCGCCGAAAGATTACAAACGTCAATCTAAAACTTCTAATAGAAAAAAATCTTAAATCGATCTACAAGTTCCAACTCAAAAATGGAGAGAAAACTCTTCTCCTTTCAAAACCTAAAACCCTAGAAGTCAAAAAACTGCCTATTACTTGTGTCCTCTTGCTTTTATACCCCCCTCCAATGTGATTTTCCCATTTTGGTTCATCGACAGAGTACACCTCACGCACCGATCGAATTTCGGCCCAATCTCTCGCAATTCCTATGCAAATAGGCTGCACATTAGCGACAAAATCGGCATACTTTCGCTTTAATCACAATTTTTATGCAGCAAATTTTTATTAATGTGCTCCATCACTACTTTTATGTAAGTTGCACCTGTGCTACATGAATGATAAACGCACACTTGGTCCTCTGCGCTTTCCTTGTATCGGGCCGAGTTCGAGACTTCATCAATTGTTCGCTCAGATCCTTAATGCTCATATCGCTTCCCTGACATACATCCTCAGACACTTAATGCTCGAAACAAAGACCCGCACAAGCCCAAAACATAGAAGATATTAAAAGTACCTATCCTTATGCCAATTTGCGGGGTAACTCAGGATTTAGATGTGCTAAATTCTACCATAATTATTACTCAAATGTGTATTCACGTTGTCTATAGCAAATTATGCAAAGCTGGGACGTGAACATTGCGTGCAGATCGAAAGGCTAGGTGCTCTAATCAATTGTGGCTAAGTGAAGTTAGCCCCGCACACCAATTAGATGGAGACCCCAATTCGGTTGACAACAGAGCAACAGGGGTTCATCGAGAACTCAATGCCTACAGATTGATGAGGGATCACATACACCCACCAGGGTGAGTGCACCTCATGCATTATACCCCCGTAGAGGATGCGTGCTGAGACCTTATCGTACCCCCGCCCCTACCTTTCATGGTGGCGGTTCTAAAATCCATACACACATATTCTGGATTCGAGGAGGCTCGCACTATTTCAAGGAGGGTGCATTTGATATGGACTTGCTCAAGCTGAAAGCCTTCCCTTTGACCCTCAAAGATAAAGACAAAATTTGGCTTAATTCACTAAGGCCAAGGACCATCAAGAATTGGGCTGAGCTGCAGGTAGAATTTTTGAAAAAATTCTTTAGTGCCCATAAGATCAACAATCTGAAGAGGAAGATCTACACCTTTGCAGCTCATGATAGTGAAAGATTCTATCAGTGCTAGGAAAGGTATCTTGAAACCATCAGTGCATGCCCTCACCATGGCTTTGATACATGGATGCTAAGGAACCATTTCACGATGGAATGTCCTCCATGAAACAACCCCGAGACCATGTGTGGAGGGACTTCCTAGCAAAAAACTCACGGCCATGGACTCAACCATTTGGTTGAAACCCCTCCAGGGAGTGGGATGAACCTGAACTCCAAGGGAGGAGAGAACGAACTAACAAAGAAACCCAAGGGGGAGGCATTTTTTCACTCATCGCAGAAATGGAAATGAAAGCCAAGCCATTCTTGACTCGAAGATCGAAGAGCTAGAATGGGGGTCAAGATGAAGTACGTGCAGCAACCGAACCACCAGCCTCCAATCCTATTTTAATTGCCAATCCACTATTCATCAAGGAGATCAATGTCCAATTGCTCCCTCAATTAGAGATTTGATGCAAGAGCAAGCAAACATAGTGGATCAAAGTAGGCACCCAATAAGTGCTCCATATGGGAATACCTTGCAATCCAGATTGGAGGAACCATCCTAATTTATCATGGAAGCCAAAACCTGCCTTATACCCCCTACTGTGTTCACAAGAAAGAACAAACCCCACCCCTGCCACCTGTGAGCAAGCCATTGTGAATTTTAAGCAAGGTAGTGGGTCACTTGAAGAATAAGACAAAGTGAATGCTCGCACTACACAAAAAAATCAAAACACCGGAAGGCACTTCTCAACAAAATATTAGACGACCAGTGATTTCGCCTGCATTGACTAGCCAAGAACAAATGCAAGAAAAGGAAAATTTCCTCTCAAAAAACAACCAAAACCCCCAGGATTACACGAAGAGAGCTCCTCCAAAGGACTTAACTCCAAATCTAATGAGGTCAAGGCAATCATCACATCAGGAGCGGAAGAGCTTACAAAGCCATCACCAAAGGCAATATACCTTAATAGGAAGCTATTGATACGAACTGCAGGAGGTGGTGACTGCTGCATCATGAGGAAAATAGTCATCCCCACCTTTCCCTCAATCATTAAAAACTAAAAAGAAGGCCATTAATCAGGTTGAAATTTTAGAAGTGTTGAGGCAAGTAAAGGTCAACATTCCCCTACTTGACATGATTAAGCAAGTCCCTACTTATGCAAAATTTCTAAAGGATTTGCAATGTCAAAAGGGTTGAGCATTGACAAGAAAAGTTCTTCTTTAACTGAATGTCACACATTCAACAAGACCTGAAGGAAATATAAAGATCTAAAGTTGTCCCACCATCTCGCTAACATAGCACTTGCATAGAGAAGCACTGTTAGATCTGGGAGCAAGTGTGAATCTCCTCCCCTATTCGATGTACAGGCAGCTCAGGTTGGGGAAGATAAAGCCCACCTCCATCACACTTTCTCTTGCTAATAGGTCGATCAAAATACTGGGATTAGCTGGAGGATTGTCCCGATTCAAGTGGACAAATTCACTGATCCTGAGATTTTGTTGTACTCGATTAATGTATCCAGCGGCAAAGCAGGGGCCAATTATGTACCTATCATCTTGGGAAGACCATTCTGGTCACCTCCAATGTAACATCAATTGCGTGAATGGTGTCATGCAACTCACCTTCTGAAACAGACTTTAGAGCTCAACATCTTCCACCTAGCGTGAAAACATGCAACTGGAAAAAGATCTCCTGTAAGAAGCATGCATCATTGACAACCATCCTCGAGGAATGAAGTCGATCGCCAGATCTCATTGATATACTAAATGAAGAGTTGACTGAGTGTGCAGAAGAGAAGGAGGAAGTTGATATGAAATCCGTACAAGGATATCGAGAAGGAAGACAAAACATGAAATTTTGCCATCGGGTGGCTGTGGAGAGGAAATCAATGAGCCCCGTAAAATAGATCTCAAGCTGCTTGTGGAATCAAGTATGATTACTTGAAGGACCATGAGATCAATGTTCAGTGGTTTATCTCATCCTTGCTCAAGATCGCACAGAGGGTAGTTGTCGCAAGTCCTCAAACAACAAGAAAGCCCCCTGGGTGGAGAATTTCCATTCAAGGGCATTAGCCCAAGAAGCACCCACCACATCTACTTAGAGGAGGAGGCAAAGTCGTTGAAGAAAACCACAAGAAGGCCAACCCACAAGGTGCGTGGTTAGAGAAGAAGTCTTAAAGCCGCCGTGCCGGCATCATATACCTTATATCGACAAAGACCGGGTGAGTCTCAACCCGTGCACCTAAGAAATCAGGGATAACCAAGGTGCATAATGAAAAAGGAGAGGAGATACCCACTCGCCTTACTACAGGGTAGAGGGTATGCATTGATTATCGCAGATTAAATGAGGTAACATGGAAAGATCACTTTCCTCTTCCATTCATGGATCAACCGGCTGGAGAGGATTCGTCGCCCCTCTACAGTTTCTAGGGATGGTTATTCCTGTGATATTTCCAAATTGAGATCGCTTGCAGGATCAGGAAAGACAATTTTCACCGTCTACTTGGCACGATGCATGGGCCGTGAGGATGCCCCTTGGCGTTTGTAATGCCCCGCCATTTCAACGATGTATGCTCAAGATTTTCAGCGATTTAGCAACGATTATGGAGGTTTACATGGACGATATTACAATTTATGGAGAGAATTTTGAGGACGCTCTAGTCAACCTAGAAACCATCCCTGGCCGTGTGCATAGAGAAAACCTAGTGTTGAATTGGGAGAAATGCCATTTTATGGTCGCACCAAGGCATTGTATCGGGGCATACTCATTTCGTAGAAAGCGGATCAAGTCGATAAAGCAAAAGTTGAATTGATTTCCAAACCGCCCACCCACCTAATGTTAAGACTGGAGGCAAATTTTCGGGGTGATACTGTGTTTCTACGTGATGGTTCATACCTGGACTTCTAAACATTGCTACTTTATGTTTCGAAAAAGATGCTGGTGTTTGAATGGGATCAGACAACAAAGGCTCAAGAACCTGGCGTTTATTTAATCACCGCGCCTAATAAGGAGAGCTTCCTAAATGGCAGTTGCCTTTCGAGGTTATGTGCTATGCAAGTGACCTCGTTGTTGGAGCAGTCCTTGGACAAAGGGCAGAAGGAAAACCTTATGTGGTTTACTATGCTAGCAAAACACTGAATGAAGCCCAGAGGAATTACACTACCATAGAGAAAGAATTGCTGGTAGTAGTTTATGCCCTGGACAAGTTACGTGCTTATTTATTAGGGGCAAAAATAATTATCTTCACAGACCATTCAGCTTTGAAATATCTACTCACTAAGCAAAATGCCAAGGCTAGGCTTATCAGGTGGGTCCTCTTACTACAGGAATTCAACCCGCAAATTCGGATGTGCCAGGTAGAAAATGCAAGGCTGATCACCTCTCATGACTAACCATAGCACACAACACCCATAACCCCCCAATCTTTGACGAATTCCCGGAGGAGTCTTTACTCGCTGTGGACAATGCTCCTTGGTTCGCCCACATCGCCAACATTTTAGTAACAGGGGAGTTGCCAACATAATGGAAAGCACAGGACAAGAAGTTCTTCCATGCAAAAATCCACTCCTACTATTGGGAGGAACCCTATTTGTTCAAAACACAGCCGATCGATAATCGAAGGTATGTGCCTAAGGAGAACAACCAGGATACTCACCATTTCCATGACAAGGTTCAGTCATTTTGTCTTTAAAACTAAGAATGGCTGTGTTTCGCAGTGTGTTTCATTGGCCATCTTTGTTTAAGGATGCCTATGCCATATGCAAACAATGCGACAAATGCTAAAGGTTGGGAAAAATCTCTCGTCGTCATATGATGCCACTGAATCCTATTCTGGTTATTGAGTTATTTGACGTTTGGGGCATCAACTTCATAGGACCATTTCCCACTTCCTTCGGCTATACTTACATCCTCGTGAGCCGACTATGTGTCAAAGTGGGTGGAAGCAAAGGTCGTGTAGAGCGCGCCACCACAAGACCGCATTGAGTTCTTTTAAGGAGAACATTTTCCGTACTGAGTTCCCAAAGCCATAATCGCGATGGAGGTTCACATTTGGCGGAACAAACCTTTGGAGTAATTCCCTATCCAAGTATGGTGTCAAGACAAAGTGGCCACCCCTTATCATCCTCGCACTGGGCACAAGAGCTAGCCAACAGTGGAAATCAAGACTATATTGATGAAAGTGGTGAACTCAAATAGGAAGGATTGGTCTCTCAAGCTTTTGGATTCCTAAAAACTGATCACCTAAAAACACTTAGATTTTGGTGGAAATTCAGGCCGATTTCCTTGGAATAAATGCTGCCCCGAAACTTGTTCCTATATGGCATTTGTTCTCCCAAGATGGTCTTTATACAGAGTCCTAATTTGTCATATTGAAGGTTAGGCATTACCTGCACATACTTTTGAAACAGACAGTCCATTTTTGTAAAAACATATCCTGCATGATCTTCCTTCTTTTTATCATTGCTAAGGGACTAGCAATGTCTCGGTTGGGGGGAGTGATTAGTACCCAAATAGTGCAATTTCGAGCCTTGTTTATAGCAGGTTTTATGCACTTTTTGTGTACTAATCAACTTCAATAACTCAATTGATACATTAGGCATTAGGTCCCGACTTTATTACTAATCACATTTTGTAGCTATTTTTAGTAGTTTTGCAGGTCAAATCCCTCATATTTCCTTAGTTCGATTCAAACATGATGAACCCGAGCCAAATTCGAAGATGCATGATCAAATCGTAGGAATTTTTTGGAGCAAAACACCTAAGAGAAAGAGCCTCAGAGAAATTTTTGGCAGGTTGCAAAGTTTGCAACTTCTGTAAATTTTAGGTTGTGAATTCACCTCGCGAAATTGTGTTGCCAATTTTCGCAACCTGCGAACATTGCTCACATATGCCTGTTGACTGTTTTTTGACCCACTTTTTGGTGGTTTTATACAAGTTTACCCTCATGTAATTTTGGTTCTTTAACACACTTTTATAATTTCCTTATACTGAGCACCTATATAAGCTCAGCCATGCTTGTAATCAAATCAACCTTTTGTCACTCCATCAATCAATCAAGGAAATTGAGCACGAAGCTTCCTCTCCCTCTGCTATTGGTGATTTTCTCTTCTTCTCCCTTCACTTTCTTGCACTTTCTCAGTAGCCAAACACCCCTTGATGATGAAAAATCAAGGGATGCTCGGCTAAACCCCCCTGATCCTTGAAGGGGAAGGCCACTGGGTGTTGATTTTGGGCTTACCTGCATGTTCTCATGCTCTTCATGTATGCATTTAAGGGTAGTTGTGCTCATGCTCCTCACCTTAGGTTAAAATCTCTTAGACATGCTCTCCCTAATGTGTATTTGGTAAGCTGGTCTGATACTTTCACTAGATCCACTGATGTTCCTGCTAGTTGGTTCCTATTACTATTGTAGGTAGGTTTTGAGATGTGTTTTCACTAATAGTGGACATTTATGCCTAATCAAATGCCATATCTTTCAAAAGGAAAAAACTCTTAGGGTTTAGCTTTTTAAAGCTAAATGAAGATCCGATTCCGGGAAATGACTATGTCATGCTCCCCAACGCGAGGATAAAGACCCGTGTACATACTGTTAACCTGTAATCCACCGAGACTTCAAGGAGTTCCCTCTTAACTTTTTACATCGCTTATTTCCATTCTTCAACCATTCACACACACACTCAAGCTTCCACAAACCCTATATAAATCCAACGAGAAGACACCATTTTCAATGCATTGTAATCCTCCTCTCACTAAGAAACCCATCTCTCGTGTTCGACCTGGGAGCCACTATACCGCAAAGAGCTTGCTACGCCGTAGTAGGAACTTAGGTTATAAATTTTGTTGATTTCTAACACTCATTTGGCCTAAACGAATCATCTACTTCCAATCCAACAATAGTAAATCTTGCACCCAGATAATGCCTTCGCCACTATGAAATGACATTTTTCCCAATTTAGCTAGATTCTTGTCTGGTGACTCAGCACTGCTTCTAAGTTTTTCAAACAATCTTCAAAACTAGATCCATATACTGAGAAATCATCCATAAAAGTTTCTAGAACCTCTTCCACCAAATCAGAAAATATAGACATCATACATCTTCGAAAGGTGGCAGGAGCATTACATAATCTAAATGGCATCCTTCTAAAGGCAAAGGTGCCATAAGGACATGTAAATGTTGATTTCTTCTAATCCTCTGGGGCTATTACAATCTAATTATTACTAGAATATCCATCAAGAAAATAGTAACGGGAGTGCCTTGCTAACTCCCCGCCAAACATTCGTCAATGAAAGGTAGAAGATAATGGTCCTTTCTGGTAGCAGTGTTTAGTTTCCTATAGTCTATACACACTCTCCATCATGTTACAGTTCTTGTAGGAATCAATTCATTATTCTCATTTCTGATCATAGTGAATCCCCCTTTCTTTGGAACCACATGTATTGGGCTCACCCAAGGACTGTCTGAAATTGCATATATGAAGCCTGCATTTAGCCATTTCAGTACTTATTTTATGACTACTTCTTTCATTACTGGATTCAACCTTCTCTGATACTTTATAGAAGTTCTAGCATTCTCCTCCAACAAGATTCGTGTATATGCATCGAAGGACCGATTCTTTCAAATCTTCTATGTATCAAGCTATTGTTTCCTTTATATTTTTAGAGAGTCTCTCAGAAGCTTTTGCTTTTCCGGTACTTAGTTAACTAAATAAAATGATAACTGCTTCTTCCTTTTCTGGTTGTAAAAGGCATTATTTTTAAATGTTCAAGTACCTTAGTATTAAACCTTCTGAACTTTTGTTTTCTTTAGCTACTTTATCTCTTCATAACTACTAGATCTTTTCGTGACTGCTCTTCTAATACCGAATCTTCATTGAAATCGAGTTCGTAAATTAAACTCTCAAGATGCTCAAGATATCGGAAATTTATCTCATTCTCATTCATTGAATTCTCGAAAATTACACCGGTCAATCCAAAACCGACAAGAATTTTGTTTCTACAAATTCACACAAGCACTTTGAATTCTAGTTATTTACGGTCATCAGATTGAAATGCATTGCTTCATCTCCCAACCCCGAGAGTCGGCCTCATTTTTTCACATCAATCATCGTCAAGCCCCGTTGCTAAGAAGGGTCTTCTTAACAAAGAGTGGGACGGTTTTGTCTTCCTCTATATTTATGATCACTAAGTCCACTGTGTTAATAAATTTTCCCCACCGATCAAGACATCTTCAAGGATACCAGATGAGCCAATGTCCTATCTCACATCCGCAAGGTCATAGTCGTGGGAGTAAGCTCCCCAAACTCGCCTTTAGAAACGCACAAGGGCATCAAGCATGTTGGCCCTTAATCACACGTTGTTTTCTCCCATGTCGCATTTCCAATCATGCAAGGTATAGTAGTCAGCTCGATTCTTTTTCGGGTATGGATTTTTGAATTATCGCACCAGTTGCATTTAAAGCTCATTATCCCTTCCTTATAAACTTTCTTTTACTCAACTATCTTTCATGAATTTTTCTCATAATGAGGCATTTGAGTTGATGCTTTGAGAAGGGAATGTTGATTCTAATATCTCTTAAACATGTTTAGGAATTTAGAGAACTAACCTCTAGTTCTCGCTTCTCTCCTCGCACTTTCGAGGGAATGAAACTAGAGGATTATAAGCCACTCCTTCCTTCTTTCCCCGTTTCGGGATGCGCTCGTTGACTCTCCTCTTTTCTATAGCTTCGAACCGTTTCGCTCATGTTCTTCCAATCTCAAACTTTGTTTCTTTCTCAATATTGTCTTTTCATTTTTACCTCTTTCATCTAACTCCCCGCCACTTCGTAGTCACCGCCATACACCCTTTGACTTCTTTCGTGTAACTTGGAAATGAACTTAGGTTTCTTTCGCATAGCTCGAAAGCAAGTTGGGTCTAACTGCATCTCCGCATTCTTCAAAGAAGCATCGTGTTTCGCTTCAAAATACCGCCAGGTTTGCTTGAAATTCTTCAAGGTTAGAAAATAATTTCTCATGCAGATTCAAAATCCTTTGTTATTTGACATGAAATTACATCCGATCTTCAAAGGATGGGAGTCCTTTCTCGAATTTCGAAGTCTCCGTCGTTTCCCATTGTCGTTGAAACTTAGGTCGAAAGTATAAGCCTGATGGTGGTTATGTTCATATTTGGTTCCCTGTTGTGCTTTTCCACCATATGAAAAGCTTTCATGGTTTCTTAGTGCTGAACTGTAGTGTGTTGGCAGGTTGGGGTTGGGCTTAAAAGTATAACTCTTATTTGCATTTAGGTACTATGCCTCCTCAACCTAGCGGGCTCTTCTTCCTCATACCCCTCAGCGCTATTTCTCCTTCCTTATCTCACTACTCCAACTTCATGTGCAGTGTGCATCCTCCTCTCATTGCTACTCAGCTTGTTCATAACTGCATCAAGCTTGGCTTCTATGGTCGTAGTCCCATCTAATCCACCGACTACTTCCCTCATTATGTTGTCCTCCTCAAGATTCGGGATGGAGTCTTGTAGTTGCATTTGGCAAGGTCTTCAATAACTTACCTTGCCTCCTATGCACTTCTTCTTTTAAAACCTCCATAGCAAGATGTGTCAATTATACCCTTGGAGGTATAATTCATGGCATGGTCGAAAATGTCTATTTGAGTGGTCAGATCTATTCCTTGCATTGGGCACCTCTTCAACAATCTCTTGAACCTCTCCCATGCAGTGTAGAGACTCTCATCCTCCTCGTTAACATAATGATTTCTCCCTCTCTCTCAACAAAGTGAGAGCCGGGAGGAAAAACCTGCTCATGAATGCCTCCACCAGTTCTTCCCAAGTATTCATCGATCCCACCACAAGAAGTCAAACCATGTGGTCGCTTAATGCCTTCAATGAAAAATGGGAAGAGTTGAAGCTTGATCACTCGTCTTACTCCATCTCGCCATAGTGTTTTCCATCGTCATAAATCTCCCCAGTGCTCATTTGATCTTCGAAGGGTGGCTAGCGAACCGGTGTTACCGAACCATTGTAATCAAAGCCGACTTCAGCTCAAAATTGTTTGCTTCAATAGGGTTATCTCACAAACAGTAGCATTTTTCGATGATGGGCCTCCAAAATTCCTCCATCAGGCCAGCCTCTCGTGGTCTCTCTCTACTTCTTCTTCTTCCGAATAGTCTCGCAATCTTTTCTATTTAATTAGCCATACTTCTATCTTTCAAGATCGGTAGCTTTTCGATATTTCAAGGTTCTTCAATTTCTCAGATCTAAAGGCAGTACTTCGCTTCTGATTTTGTGCATTTAATACCTTCCTGAAAATGGAAACACACTGAGATCACATAGAGTCAATGGTTACAAAATTACATATCTATTAAGTTTCCAAAAAGATCGTAGCTTATTCAACCACCGGTTAAAAACTGCTTTTGTTGATTTTCTGAAATTTTTGTAAAACAAAGAAAAATGTCCAAATTAGCATTTCTCTTTGTTAGAATATTGATTTTTAAATTCTTTCGATCCCCGACAACGATGCCAAAAACATGTTAAGACCATAAGTTGTGCATATTCAAATTTATGAAACCATTACTAGAAGACTATAAATTAATCCCTAAGAATGTACGTTTTTAAAACTTGATTAGACCCTAATTGATATATATACAAATTTATGGCACTACTACCAAATGATTATAAACTAAATTGACTAAAATCCCTGGCAACGGTGCCAACAACTTGTTAAAACCAAATATAACTTGTATTCTCATAAGAAGAATAATTTTGTCACTAAACTCAATTAAAGATTTAATTTGGTCTTAAAACTCGTATATGCAATGTGTGTCGCACAAGTAATGCGAACCTATAAGTCCGATATCGCTCCTACGTAAATTAAAAGAATTTAAACTTCAACTACCCTAACTACTCAAATTCTACACTATTTGAACGTCCAATTTAGAGAAAATTTATAACCTAATAAGAATTTTAATAACCTGAATCCTACATTTTAAAATAAAGGGAAAATTTAAATCCTAAATATAACCGGATCGAACCAGACATATCGAAATAGACATCAGATTTCACTGCTATGAAATTATCAAATTCCTGCATTTTATAATCAATTTTACTCTTTCTGCGAGTTGAACTAATTTGTCAAGAGGCAAGATAGTATAGTTTTGGATTCCTCCTCTAACCATACTTTTCACTGAGTAGAGATTCATGTTCATTTCTAAATCATGATTCTAATCAATTACTTGTAATTAGAATTTCTCTATAAGATCTAGGTATTTTTCTTTTCCAATACTTCATACCCATTTCTTATGATTGCAGATTTATTGCTTCCCAAGACAAGGCAATTGCTAGATTTCTACAAAATGAATTATGTCTCATCCTTAAAATCTGAAAGAGCTTTCCCTTTCCTTGATTAGATCTCAGCTAACACGGGATCAAGATCATTCCTCCAGACCAAGGAGAGATCTATAATTGATTAAATTGATATATCACTCAACCCTTCTCAAACCATGCTGTAATCAGAGGATTATTCAGTAACCCTTTCAGTCATTGCCTCTTAATATTACCAAGATACCCCAAGTAACTAATCTATGCTCTCAAGAATCTCCATCTCTGTGTCACGCAGAGGGCCTCCTGAAAATCGAAGCCAGACAATAGTCCTTTCATGGGTATTAGCTACTAAGATTGTGGGAAATACTCATTTCACAACATCACCATCCAAATATATTCAAACCCTAAAACTTGAGGTGATTTTCTTCTCATCGTAAGTAAAAGACCATAACCAACATCGATTCTTCTCGTAATGAAGTTGTTCTTAAACCCGGATCACAAGATACACCGGAAATACTGATTAGGAAAATTCCACTATAATTGCAATCAACTAAAGAAATGAGTTCTAGCTTTTTCGAAGTTCATTGAATTCAAAATAATAGTAATCATAAATGAATTTCAGATTTTAAATTTAACTCTCAAAATTTCAAAACAATTTACTAAACTACAAGAAACAAATTAAGAAGTCCTATGCTAAATCTAATTTACGAAGAAAAGAAAATAAGAAAAATAAAATAAAAAAATATAAATATTAGTATCTCAACCCCCTGTGCACTTTGCTCATTCGATGCCGACTGAATACATCAGGCTTTCTCGCAATGCCATTTATGTATTCCATGTTTGGCCCTAAAATTGAGGCTAGTGTGTGAATCCTTAAAAATTATGGCCTGACGGTTTCTCGACATAGTTTTCATGTCGCACAAGATCTTCAGGTTCACTTTGATCATTCGTCATGCGACTCTTAGTTTGTTAGTGTCGCGATGCACCCTCTTTTCGCATTGTGTCAATTCTTATCAAGACATATAAAAGTCCTGGTCAGCCACCCGTTTGTCTCCTCGTCACTTTATTTATGTGTTGTGACATTAAAATCCATGTCACGTATTATTGTGACTTTATCTCTTCAAATGGAATTATGTTTCAACGTTGTTCCTTTTGTTACGACTTCAGGCTACAATTCAATAAGCTGAGCATTGCTCGTCATGACATAAATTTTCTTATCGGATCGAACTTCTTTTCGCGTTTCTTCGTCTCAACGAGCTCCTCCATGTTGCAAGAGTCAGTGTCGTGACAGAGTAGAATCTGTCGCGACATAGATTCTACCTTATGATCTTTCATTATGTCGCAACCTAACTGATCTTTGTCTTAGCTGGCTTCTTCCCATTTCCTATCACGACATGCTGTCTTTTGTTGCGACATATCTCATCTACCAATTTTTAGATCTTGTGTTGCGACACAGAAAATATGGTTATGACACAGATCTCTAGCCCTTTGCTTAGACATTTGTCGTATTAATAATCTAACTCTCACAAGGACAAAGATCGTTGCAATTGGCCGCTTTTTCTCTTTCTTCTCGGGCTGAAATCTCTCCTTTTGAATTAACTCGCAACACACACAAAGTTTGTAAATATTCCATAATTTGGCATTAAAACAGCTCTGAAAAATACTAAAAACAAGCCGTAAAATGATGTAATAGATGAGTTTGAAGACTATCAGCTTTTCACGCCAGAAGGTAAGCCACACTACAAATAAGTGAATATGCTCACATGTGACCAATAACTTGTCATTTTGATACACAATCGTACTGTATTTTACCACGCTACAACGCTTTATGTTGGGGCTCCCCAAAGCTGCTAAAGCCCATTTTCACGCTCCTTCTTATCGCTGACTTATAAAAGGAATGGGATTAATGCTTTAGAGAGGAAGTCCCTTTGGATGGAAACACCCTAGGCATAGCTCTCTTTAGGGAAGAAGGTGGATTGAAGAAGGAGGAAGATTGAGGAGGAGATTGCTTCATTGGGTTTATTTCTTCTTTTGTTTTCCTTACTTTGGCGTGGCTGTATTTTCCCCTTTCACGAGCTAATCCTATTTTCTGTAAGGTTTTGATGTAGTCTAAAACAATGAACTATGATATTTAGCTTTTATTTGTAATCTTTGATGTTTGGATTTTCTTATATATTGAATGTTCTATTTAATTCTTAATGCTTGTTGATGATTGATCACCATTAACATGATTTTTGACCTAATTTGAGGTTGAGAAACAATAATTAGGTTAGACCGTGAATGAAATGTCAGGTTTCACCATAGAATAGAGATATTTTTGGTTACATGTGGCATATTGGGTTTCTAATGCTTAACGATCTCGGTTAGGATGGTTTGAGGTAGAGATACATTGTAACTCTTCAAGGGTAGATTGTTATTGATTGAGAAAGAATAACATGTGATTAGGTGAAATCCACCATTAATATATGGTTTGAGCATCTTTGGTACCAAAATTGAATCTCACCATAGGAATTTATTAGATGAAATCAAAGCTCTAGGCTTTCTTATAATAACATTTTCATGTTGTAGACTTTAGTTTAGGATTTTTTAGTTTAGTTTGCTTTCCATTTCAACTCAATTTGTGTTAATCCAAATAAAGCTAGACTTAATTTCTCTATTTCAGCTTATCCCCATGGAACGATACTCATCAAGCCATCACTTTACTACTTGATACGACAGGCACTTGCGTATATAGGCATACACATTTTATATTGCACATTTCAAGCCTATCAAGTTTTTGGCGCCGTTGCCAGGGAATTATGTGTTTTTACTAATATTGATACCAAGTAGTCTTTCTTTACTTTGGATATTTATTTTGTTTTTCTTGTTTCATTTTAGTTTGTTCATATCCATTTTCTCTTTGTCTATTTTACTTTGGTTTTTTTTTTTGTAGGATTTAACTCACAATGGATCCTTTCATGGAATTAATAACTCTAATGTACAACATCAAAGGGCAAGGAGTCAAGTGTGGAACCTATATATGTCTATGGATCATGTTCAGTATGGAGGTACTCCTTACTAGAACAATTATAATTTTGGATGGGACCATCACCCGAGCACCTCTTGAGAAGAAAGCCATAATACTTTCCATTCTCCACAAGTCCAAAGATCAAGCTTAGAAGAAACCATGGCTGAATGGATCATGTTTAGTATGGAGGTACCCTATACTTGAACAATTATAATTTTGGATGGGACCGTCACTCGAGCATCTCATGGGAAGAAAGCTTTAATACTTTCCATTCTCCACAAGTCCAAAGATCAAGCTTAGAAGAAACCATGGCTGAATTGGCTAAAGCAAGGGTTGAAATGGAAAATTCTCAAATTCAAATGGCCAAATCAAGTCTAGAGGAAACCATGGTTGAATTGAGAAGATCCCAAGTTGAATTTGCCATGGCTAAAGCTAAAAATGAAATATCTATGGCTAAAATGGACTATTCTAGTCGGGTCAGCTTAGGTTTCGTTAAAATGAGATGAGTCAACCTCCACAAGAGGAATGTCAAACCTTGAGGCAATCATGTCTGAACTTAGAAAATCTGAAGCTCAATACATGGAGGAGGTGCACACACCTCCACAAGAGGAGTCAAATGATAAAAATGGAGTGGATGAATTAGCCTTCGCAATGGCCGGATTAGCTTAGACTATGGTTGAAATGCCTAAGGAAGAGACAAGTGTTAATATTCAAATTCAGCCCATACCACTCAAGTGATTGAAAGAAGAGATACTCCAAAGGCCACTTCTTATACTCAACTTGGACTTGAGAAAGAACAACCTCTACATGAGAAGGGACTGAGTATACAAGAACTAGTGGCTAAACACATGAATGAGGGAGAGAACATGGCTAATATTTCCTTTGAAGGACAACATGAGCTCGCTTATCCATTCTTGAGGTGATTAGAGAAGAAGAAGAAGATCCAAGCTACAATGAGGAGACATCACCTCAAGAAACAATGGAAGAACTTGGAGAGTTCATAAGAGGAGATGATGATGCACAAGATTTGAAAGCCTTAGTTGTAATGGCAGATGGGCCAACTTATCCAGAATCCTATGACACGACAAAGATGAAGTTCTATAGACTATTCCGAAGATGGCTCCATGGGGTGACATGCATGAAGAGTTGAAAATTGAGGAAGTAACTCCCATGTCCAAGGTGGAGAATTGCATCTTTCAATTGAATAAGGAAATGGAAGCTACCATTGTGAAACAAAAAGAAGAAAATCTCAAAAATATGATCGTGAACGACAATGTGCCCAAATTGCTATTGAAGTACAACTATCAGTTCTTTGGAACGGATGGAGAAGGGAATCACCAACCAATTTGTAGTTGGTAGAGTCAAGCTAGACTCTAAAAAAACGAACTAGCTTCTTAGGAGGCAACCTAAGCAATTTTCTTTTTCTTGTCTTTTCATTTTTCTTATTTTTTTGTTTTCTTGTTTATCTTAGTTCTAAATTTCTATAGAGTCTTCTTAGTTTGATTTTTTTTTTTTTATGTTTGTGTGTTTTTTAGTGCAAAGGCTTAAGATTATCTCAAGCATGAAGAGGATAATGCATCAAGTGTAGTCTCCTTGTGAGGCACATGGTTGAAGAGCAGGGATAACCAATGAAAGAAGGTGAGCAACCTTGGCTCTCATGCAACACTCAAGCAATGGTCATGATCATCTCTAATCATCAGGGGAGTCCTCTCCACCTCTATATTTTTCATGTTTTTGTTACATTGAGAACAATGTAACATTTTAGTTTGGGGGTGGAAATGAGTTGTGGTTTGGTTCGATTTGTGCATGCTTAGTCTTTGTGTCTTTGAGCCTTATAGTTGTATTTTGTTTCAGGTATAGTTTATTTGTTTGTTTAGTCTCATTATTGTGTTTTTCTTTTCTTTCTTTTGTGTGCTTGTGTTAGTGTGTCCTTGCATGTGTTTTTTCTTTTAGTTTTTATGTGTTTTTGTGTTTCAATTGACTTGAATTGGGTGTCATGCCTACTTTTTGGAAGACACATGAAATTTTTGAACTTCAATGTTTGTTGACCATCATTTGGGATATTTGAGTATTTTCTTGATTTAGACAAATAGTATGATTAGTTGTGCAAGTGAGTTGCCTCCGCTTTCACTTCATTCTTCAAGAAGCTATTTCTTATGGGAACTTGTATGCACACACATGCTAGATCTCATGTATACACATTGGTTTCGGCCTCCCTTTCTGAATTTGAATTTTCCTTGAGAGGCCTTAACTCTTTAAGTGATGAGGCACCTTCCAAGGAGATTTCACGCCTAAACAAAAGAAAAAAGAAAATAAAGAAAAAGTTTGAATAAGTGAGTGGATGTAATCGGAATCTTGAGCATAGTCTAAAGGGCCTTTCAAAGCCTAACACCCTGAGCCAACTGGCAAGAAGTTATTGACTTTACTGCCCGTTACATGAGATAGAAGATGGGTCATAATCACAAGTAGGTGCTTCGATTTTCTAGTTGAGTGTTTGAGGTGAAGTTCGAGGGGAATTTAATGCATGGTGCCCTTAACAAACCGGCGGGGAGTCACCAATGGATCTTCGCTACAGGGACACTTTCTTAGAACTCCTTACCATTGCTCCTTACTTGTGCTTTCAGGTTTCGAATAAAAAGTGTGTTATTATCATTTTCTAGTTAATTTCTTCAAGAGTGGATTTGAGTTTGAGTTCGGGGGTGTCAAAACTGTTTCATACTCGAGATCTAAGCTAATTAAAAATTACTCAAGTTCCCAGAAATGTAATTCGAGATTTTTGGGGTAGTTTTCTATGTTTCACCATGTTTGTTACACCTCGATTCCCGTATCTCAATTCGATTGGCGATCCGACCTGCTTTTCAAGTAAACCTATACCGTGGACTCTTATTTTATTTACTTTTGCAACAACCAAAATCATTTATATTACTAAATAGAACTACCACCGATGGTATCCATTAAAATTCTATACACATACTAAGTCCCATTTACTTAAACAAATACATATACATATACATATCTATCACAAACATCGAGATCATGAACAAAGGTCGAGAGCACCTATCTTCGAGATGCCCATACCGCCAGGTGGAATGTCTTGTCCTCTTATCTTCCTCTTGGGTACCTACACGGATTGAACACCCAAGCTTTCTTTACGCTTAGTGGGGAATATATAGATGAATAATCAATTAATAACACTAATCGCCACTATTTTTACATTTACTTACTTATGCATATAACGGCCTATTCTTTATGTGACTTCTTAACTCATCTCATATTATACATGTAGATTTTACCTTTCGCATTCCATATCACTATCTCCATGTGTCATGTCTTTTTACAATTTTTTCAATTCATATCTTCATATGCATTTACATATCATATCATAATCAAGACAACTTATACATATACAATGACAAATCGGAACATATCAAATGCATACAAGATCAAATCAGACTGAGACAACGTTTAATTCATTTATTTATCGTTTTATTTAAATTTTCATTTTCAAAAGTGTCGCGACCCGAATCTCCGACTTGACCAGACATGGATCCAAGCCAAGTCTATGATTCGACATTTTCAATTATCTTCTCAAAACATTTATTTGGTTTTATTAAATTTTCATTTTCAAAAGTGTCGTGACTCGAATCCTCGGCTCGACCCGAAAGTTAATACATCCGACGGAGCCCGGTTTACTCCGACATTTTCAATTATCTTCTCAAACATTTGTTCGTTTTATTAAATTCATTTCAAAAGTGTCGCGATTCGAATCCTCGACTCGACCAAATGCGATCCGACCTGAGCCCTGGCTTACTCTAACGTTTTCAATTATCTTCTCAAAACATTTGTTTCGTTTATTCCATTATAAACTTTTTAATTCACGCGGAAACACTTCATTTAGGGCAAGCCCATAACAATTACAATTAACAAAATGCATTTACCAAATAATGCCTTTTAGTATCAATGACATATACTCATGCAATTCATTTTCGTATGCTTTCATTTTACATATCATTTATCTATATCACAACATACATTTTCAATACACAATTCAATTCACAATTCAATTTATGAGATTTAAGCATATATATAAAATCTCATTTACATTCGCCAATGTTAGTCATTTACCTCGACTATTCAATTCAATATTTACGACAGATTCGTTAATGATTCCCCGCCTATTATCATTCTAAGAATGTGCCTTCACATTTTATAATTCGGTCTCCCATCATGACGGATGTCGTTTGGTGCACCCCGACATGTGGTATTACTTATTATAATTCGGTCTCCCATCATGACGGATGCCTTTGGTGCACCCCGACACGTGGTATCACTTATTCGGTCTCCCATCATGCCGAGTGCCGTTTGGTGCACCCCGACACGTGGTATCAATTATTCGGTCTCCCATCATGCCGGATGCCGTTTGGTGCACCCCGACACGTGGTATCAATTAAATGTCATACGCCATCATGACGGATCCAGTTGGTGAATCCCGCCAAGTGGGACATTTCTTCAATGCCATACGGCATCATGACGGATGCCGATTGTTGCATCCCGCCAAGTGGGACATTGATAATTTCGGTGGTGTTTCGTGACGGATCGCTGCATCTCGCCGCGGTTCATTCGATATATCACTAATTCACATTTATGACGGATTCCGCTTAATGAATCCCGTCTTTATCATCATTCATATTCATTCTGCTATTTTGGCCATCACATTTCAATTCCATAATCATTTTCGTATTATCTTTTCAAAGATATACTCAATCTATGTACTTATTTCATAAACTCATTCACGTACACATTTCATATGCTCATTCATATACTCATTCACATACTCATTCATATGCTCATTTCATATACTCATTCACATATTCATTCATGTATACTCATTCATAAATACTCATTCACGTATTCATTTCATATACTCATGCACATATTCATTCACGTATACTCATTCACGTATACTCCTATCATTTGTTATCATTTTCTGGTTATATGTGATAATAATCATATATCACTTAACCACATTATGTGTTCATGACATATTGCCTCTCATGTTCGAAATCATGTTTCAATTCGTTTTCATTTTCATTTTCCATAATCATTTTCATGTTTTATGAACACATCTTTACATTTTTCATTTTCTACATTTTCCTTGTTGCATGCCTATTACATATGACACTTCATATTCTTGTGAAGTATGATGTATGTGGAATCAGCAATCATTCATATTCTTATTCCTCTATGAATCTACTTTACTTAGAAGTGGAATCATCCAATCGGATAATTCAAAACTAAAGTTATGGCAATTTCATGCCAAACTAGTCGGTTTACCCGGATTACACTAGAACAAATTTCTTGTATTACTAATTTTTACGGATCTTAACTTCATGTTTGACTCTAGGTCATTGTATTCTTTAAATATATGTGTTAAGGGTTCTATTCCAACTGGACTCACCCATCCACACCCGAAACCCTCGCTGCTGTCCATAGAAACAACCCGACTACTCCTATGTTCAAAGATGGAACCAGAATTTGGCATCGTACATGGTCCCACTTTTCTTGAGTAAATTTAGGCCACTTAGGATCATACTTGGCGATGCCTATTTTTAAGTTTGGTTCTCCTTGAAGTCTATTTCCACGTAGCCACTTGAATCACCTAAACTCCGATAAGAAATGAGTAAGTTAAGGGCTTTAAAATACTTAAATCGGCTTCTAAACTGAAAGTAGAACAGAGGTACCTTGAGACCTCTAATGTGTACCCTGCACACCATCAGGGGTTCTTAAGGTGTACCGGTACACATTCAAGGTGTACCGTACACATGACCGAAAATGCCTGCACGTGTATTTTCTCCCATTTTTCCATATTTTTGATACCCAATTCAACTCTATACTTCATCTACACCCCAAGACCACTCCAAATGAAGTATACTTTCAGAAGTATACTTCATAAGCATACTTCATCTACACTTCAATCCTATACATATGAAGTATACTTCATCTATATTTCATATGTGTTCATGTTTCATGAGAACACATCTTTACATTTTCATTTTCATATTTTCTTGTTTCATGCCTATTACATATGGCACTTCACATATTTCTCGTGAAGTATGATGTATGTGGAATCACACCTCATTCATATATTCTTATTCCTCTATGAATCTATTTTACTTAGAAGTGAATCAATCCAATCGGATTCATCCAAACTAAAGTTATGGCAATTTCATGCCAACCAGTCTAAGCAATTCCTGATTACACTAGAACGCTTCGTATTTTTAATTTTTCTGGATCTTAACTTCATGTTTGACTCTAGGTCATTGTATTCTTAAAGATATGTGCTAATGGTTTTATTCCAACTGAATCAATTCACCCTGAGCAACTTAATCCAAGTTACGCCCCGAGAAACAACCCTGACTACTCTATGTTCAAAGTTTCGAACTAGAATTTAGCTTGCACATAGCCCCACTTTGGAGTGAATTTTTAGGCCACTTAGATCAGAATTTGGCGATGCCTATTTTTAATTTTGGTTCTCCTTGAAGTCTATTTTACGAGCCACTTGAATCACCTCAAATCTACATAAGAAATGAAACAAGTTATGGCCAAATGATTAAAACTAGTCGAAACTGGAAAGTAGATCAGGTGTGTACCGGTACACTTCTCAAAGTGTACTGCATTGTTCGAAGGGTGTACCGCACATTCATGTGTACTGCACACATGACCCGAAATGTCCGTAATGTGTATTTTCTCCTTTTTTCCATATTTTGATACCCAATTCAATCCTTTATACTTCATCTACACTTCAAGACCACTCCAAATGAGTATAATTTCTATGAAGTATACTTCATAAGTATGGTTTCATCTACACTTCAATCCTCTATACATATGAAGTATACTTCATCTATATTTTCATATGTGCGTTCATGTTTCATGAACAATATCTTACATTTTTCATTTTCTACATTTTCCTTGTTTCATGCCTATTACATATGATACCTCTATTCCTGAAGTATGATGTATGTGGAATCACACCTCATCTATATATTCTTATTCTCTATGAATCTACTTTACTTAGAAGTGGAATCAATCCACCGGGATCATCCAAACTAAAGTTATGGCAATTTCATGCCAAACCAGTTGGTTTAACGGATTACACTAGAACAAATCAGAGATTACTAATTTTTATGGGATCTTAACTCATGTTTGACTCTAGGTCATTGTATTCTTTAAAGATACAGCAAGGTTCTATTCCAACTAGAATCACCCTGTCTCTGAGCAATCAACTCGTTACGTCCGTAAACAACCCACCATTTCCTATGTTCAAAGCTGGAACTTAATTTGGCTTGCACACGGCCCCCACTTTGAGTGAATTTTTAGGGCAACTTAGGATCAGAATTTGGCGATTCCTATTCTTTAAGTTTGGTTCTCCTTGAAGTCTATTTTACGTGAGCCACTTGAATCACTCAAATCGATAAAATGAGCAAGGTGTACAAAATACTAAAACTGGCCGAAACTCGAAAGTTAGAATGGTGTTCTTTATTACCCCTGTGCTGCACTCTAAGACACACTTTGAAGGGTGTACCGTACATTCAAGGTGTACCGTACACATGACCCGAAAATGTCCAGAATGTGTATTTTCTCCTTTTTCCATATTTTTGATACCCAATTCAACTCTATACTTCATCTACACTTCAAGACCACTCCAAATGAAGTATACTTATGAAGTATACATCATAAGTATACTTCATCTACACTTCAACTCTATACATATGAAGTATACTTCATCTATACTTCATATGTGTTCATCTTTCATGAACACATCTTTACATTTTTCATTTTCTACATTTTCCTTGTTTCATGCCTATTACATATGACACTTCATATTCTTGTGAAGTATGATGTATGTGGAATCACACCTCATTCATATATTCTTATTCCTCTATGAATCTACTTTACTTAGGAAGTGGAATCAATCCAATCTGATCATTCAAACTAAAAGTTGGTGGTACTCTTGCAAACTAGTCGGAGCCACCCGATTACACTAGAACAATTGCATTACTAATTTTTTCCGGGATCTTAACTTCATGTTTGACTCAGGTCATTGTATTCTTTAAAGATAAGTGCTAAGGGTTCTATTCCAACTAGAATCACCCAATTCGATAATCAACCTGCCACGTCCGAGAAACAACCCGGACTACTCTATGTTCAAAGCTGGAACCAGAATTTGGCTTGCACATGGCCCCACTTTGAGTGAATTTTTAGGAAACTTAGGATCAGGGTTTGGCGATTCCTATTCTTTAAGTTTGGTTCTCCTTGAAGTCTATTTTACGTAGCCACTTGAATCACTCAAATCGGATAAGAAATGAGCAAGTTATGGCCAAAATACGAAAACTCGGTCGAACCGGGAGCAGAACAGGTACCTAAGAGAATTTCAAAGTGCACCGGGTATACATTTGGCTCGAAGGGGTGTACCCGGTACACATTCATGGGTGTATCTCTGGTGACACATGACCCGAAAATGTCCAGAATGTGTATTTTCTCCCTTTTTTCCATATTTTTGATACCCAATTCAACTCTATACTTCATCTACACTTCAAGACCACTCCAAAGTCATCTTGAAATCTCTATTTTTACTCAATTCATCTTCCAATACTTATCTTATGCACTCTATTGAACTCAAACATGTTTTCTATTCATCTCTTATACTAGGTATAGGGTTTTACTCAACCCAACTTCAAGAAATCTAGGATCCCTTAATAAAGCCTAGAACAAGAACAATCATATTAATACTTTACATAACCCTTAGAACCCAAACACATGTAATGGGGAATTCTAGGTCATTTCATAGCAAAACCTCAGAGAAACAAAGGGATTTGTGATGATTTCTATACATACTCCATTGTAGGTTAGGTTTCACAACCCACAACCCACAAACACATATCTAAAAATAACCATACAAAACCATATAGTTCCATATCTTGGCTTGATTCCTCCTTCTTCCTTCTCTTCCTCTTCTTCCTCTTCCTCTTCTCTCTTTCTCTTTTCCTCTCTTCACGGTTTGCTTCCTTTCTCAAATGAGACCACACTTTTCGGGTCTTTAAATCATGGATTTATTAAGGCCATGTTCGCCCTCCAAAACCTGACATTAGGTTAAGTTTACTTTGCAACTTAGTCCTTCAACTCTTGACTATTTGGCTTTTCAATTTCCTTTTATATTGTATTTGGCCTCTAATCTTCTAGGAATTACAATAAATACCCCTATTATTTCTTCTGTCTCCTTTTGGACAAATTCACAATTGTGTCCTTAAGTTTTGTAACTTTCCTGTCTTCGCTTCCATGTTTCCGCATTTAACTACCAACATTCAAATTACACCTCTTGCTAAAATATCCTAAACATGCTCTAAAACGACTAGGTATATTTTTGGGGTGTTACAATGCTATTCTATGCCTTGTCCTTTAAAGATAGAAAATGCTTTTGGGATCCCCATTTTGGTCACTTTGTTACTATAGAACTCTTTCATTGTGTCATTTTGAATTTTTAGTTAGCACCTTATTCATCTCATTATGTCATTTTTATTTAGTTGTGTTTTGTGTCTCTCCTTTACTTGAGGACAAGTAAGGATTTAAGTTTGGGGTGCCATGAGTATCTTAAATACTCATTTAACCCCATGTTTTGCTTAGTTTTTAGTATTTTTATGAGATAACTAAGTGTCATATATCGCTCTCACTTTTCTAAATTTTGTGATTAGGCCAACCATTGATCGAAAATGGGTGAAAAGAAGTCCAAAAATCAACAAATTCAATATTCAATAGAAGCTACTGTATTTCAATCTTTTCAGCTATAGAATGGCCTCCCATGGCTCCAATATTTATATGGGATGGATAATGTAATTTCTGCTTTCCTCGAAAGGCCTTATTCACTTAACTTTACCAAATGATCAAGTTATGACTTTTAGAAGTTGAAGGAAGAAGATAATAGTGCTCAAAGTCGACTAGCCTTGGTACACTATGGATTTAGTCTTTATCATCAACTCAAAAGTGTTCTCTCCGCCATATCCATAATCTAAACTCTCTTAATATTTCATAGAGACTAAGCTCAGGCAACCGGAGTCTCGGGACGGAGTTATGGTGTTGGAGGTGAAGAGAAATTGCAAGGGAGCAACCCATCGTTGCGCTCTGGAAAAACCTCACATTGTAGCATGGGTTTTTTCACACTGTAACGTGGGTTTTTCACGTTGTAAAGTGGGTTTTTTTGCATCAGAAGATGGGTTTTTCATGTCAGAATGCAGGTTTTCAAGTGTTGTAGCAATGGGTTTTTCTCACACTATAAAGACGTTTTTCACGTTGTAGTGTAGATATGCTCACAAAGGACTAGTAGTTTGTCATTTGCCACGTTAAAATAGATTTACTATGCTATAGCATGGATGTCAGCTCCAAAGTTGTCAGCTTCCACTACATGCCCTCTTTGCTTGGATTATAAAAAGGAATGATTAGGCTTTAGAGAGGAAGTCCTTTTTGGTGGAAACACCCTAGGCATAACTCTATGGGGGAAGAAGTCGGATTAAAGGAGGAAGATTAAGGAGAGATTGGCTTCCATCAGTTTATTTCTTCTCTCATTTATTTTTTCCCTCATTCTTATGGTTGTATTTTCCCTTTTCATGAGCTAATCCCATTTTCTATGGTTTTGATGAGCTAAACAATGAACTATGATATTTAGCTTTGATTTGTAATCTTTGATGTTTTAATTTTCTTACATATTGAATGTTCTATTCAATTCCTAATGCTTGTTTGATGATTGATCACCATTAACATGATTTGTGACCTAATTTGAGGTTGAGAAACAATAATTAGTTTAGACCATGAATGGAATGTCATGTTTTACCATAGAATAGAGATATTTGTGAGGTACATGTGGCATATTGGGTTTCCAATGCTTAATGCATCCTTGGTTAGGATGGTTTGAGGTAGAAATACATTAGAACCTTTTCCAAGGGTAGATTGTTAATGATTGAGAAAGAAGAGCATGTACTTAGGTGAAAGCCGCCATTAATATATGGTTTGGAGCATCTTGGTACCAAATTGAATCTCACCATAGAATTTATTAGATGAAATCAAAGCTCTAGGCTTTCTTATAATGACATTTCTTTTTGCATGTTAGAGACTTTAGTTTAGGATTTTTTCAGTTTAGTTTGCTTTCCATTTCAACTTCACCTTTGTGTTAATCCAAATAAAGCTAGGTCTATTATAATTTCGGTAATTAGTAGCCTAATCCTCGTGGGAACGATACTCATCACTCATCACTTTACTACTTGATACGATGCGTGCACTTGCGCATATAGGCACACACATTTTATATAGCACATTTCGAGCCTATCAAGGTACTTGTGGTTATGGGGTTTAAGAAACATGGGTGCTTTGTTTAGATGGAAGGTTAGGGGAATGATTTGTGTGTTGTGACTAAACCTCAAATAATTGTGTATTCAAGGGTATAAGGGGGTATTTTTGTAATTTTGTCTTATCCAAGGTTATTATAAATACCCTCATATAACCTTATTTCAACATAGTGAAAGTTCAAACCATCGTTCGTGGATGTAAATGATACCGTTCGAACAATGTAAAAATCTGTGTGTGGTTCTTGTTTTTCTTCTCTAATTCTTTTCATCATCAATAACGATTCACAACAACATAAATAGTAAAAAACAATGTCCTCTCTTCACCTATGCTTGCCAAACAAAAGGGGAAATAATTTTTTTTTCTTTTCTACATCTTTTTTTGAGTTAAAAATATCATTTTAGATCTACCTCAGAATTTTATGTATACTTGTATTGGGGTTATGACTCAAACATGAGAGATAGAAGTAAAATGAATCACTATCCCTACAATTAAATTTTATTTTTAGAATCTATACTCAAAATACCTTTTATTTCAAATTTATTTTTTGCATCTTTTTTAGTTAAAATATCCTTTTAGATCTTCCTCATAATTTTATGTATAATTGTCTTAGGGTTAGGACTCAAACATGTGAGATAGAAGTAAAATAAATCATTATCCCTACAATTAAATTTTATTCTTTAGAATCTATACTTTAACAATACCTTTATAACTCAAACTGGGGATGTACAAAATAAATCATTATCCCTACAATTACCCTTATTTTAGAATCTATAATGCCTTCATTTAAAATTTTATTTTATGCATATTTTTTGAGTTAAAATATTCTTTTAGATCTTCCTTAGAATCCTACTAAAACCATGTTACAACTTTAGAACACTTTGCAAGAGTAATAAAACATAATTATCCTCTTTTTTGTTCAGAATTGGAATATTTATTTAGGAAACTTGTTTATTTTTTTGCTTAATGGATTGGATTTACTTATTTTTATTTCTTTTTTTTTCTTTTTTGGTATGAATAAATAACCCATTTTTGTCAAAAAGAAAAAACCATTGTTTTCAATGACATTCTTCCTTCTTTAATTCATAACTGGTTTTGAGATAAGATTCAAATATAAGAGATAAAAGTATAAGCAATTATTAAGCCTCTTCCTCAAGCTTGCTTTCAACTTCTCCATGACAAGAATGGGCTCTCCTCCCAAAGCTCCATCTTGAGGGGGCATGATATATGAAAGTCATTATCATGAGATACTTCTTCTCCATCAATCTCCTCTTGATTGTTTCTCTCATGATAAGCCAATGGTAGAGAATAATTCTCTCCATGAACCTTCACGATCATATATTTTAATAATGCTTTGGTTCTCTGTCATTGTATATACATAGTTTGTATATTTACTAATTGTATTTCCTTTTACAATAGCATCCAAGGATGCTTTGTACTTGTATATATGTACCCTTCATTACATAATGAACTCCAAGCCATTTTTTTTCATCTTATTATGTTTTCATGGTATCAGAGTAGGTTCTAAAAATCAAATCCTAGTTTTTCTTTTCTTTATCTCCACATCTATCTCCCCCTAGCCATGGTTGCCGAAAGTGAACAAGTCATAATCTCAAACTCTCTAAAGCCACCCACAAAAGCCCTTGTTATCATTAATACCAACAACATAGTCAAACTCACCTCTATCAATTATCTATCATGGAAACTTCAAGTTGAAGCCCTCCTTATTGGCTATGATCTCTACAAATACATACATGGGCCAAATCCTTCCTCTCCCTCCACTATCACGACCAACAATGTTAAATCATAAAATCTGGAATTTCAATAATGGCTTTGTCATGACAAGCTTATTTTTGGTGCACTTGTTGGGTCTCTCACTCCATCTCTCATTCCTTTCATCTCTCAATCATACACGTTAAAGGATGCGTGGGATGTCTATAGGGTTTTAAGGGTGGCATCTCATGCTAAAAGAAGAGGAAAACAAAAAAAAAAATCTCAACAAAACCCTCCTAAGGACCCCTTGGGGCATCAAATCCGGTTCTATACTAAAGAGAGGGGTGCGGGATTACGTTGTGTCCATTTCAAAACTGATTTATTGGTCGGGGTAGTGAAGATCAGCTTAATCAAGTCCTAAAATTCTAATCCATTCCACACGAAGATTGGAGCGCATCCATTTCCAAGGAAACGGCTTTGAAAGAAGTCCTGGTGCTAGCCAAGTCTCGATTCGAAGAGGGAGCCAAAACCAGGTCTCACAAAGAGGAGTTCTTGAAGAAACTCCTCTCAAACTCTCTGAATACTCATGAGAGAAGAGAGAAAAATGGCTTAGTCTTGTGTTAGTTCTTGCGGTTTTCCTATAAAGATGCTTTTTATAGGAAAACCCAGCTTATGAAATGCTCCAAAATGTCCTCACTTCTGGGTGATGATGCATCACACGCATCCATATGCTATGCATGTTCCTTCACTGGCCTTAAGTTGAAGAGCAAGCCCAAGCTTGTTATCTCTCTTAGTAAGGGCTTTCGAACTCGAGATTCTACTAATCCTATGATATTCCATTCTCGAGAATGAACTCCTTCATATTTAGATCACATCTAAATCTGTTTCATATCAGCTCCACACTCTTCTAAGTGTGTGACCCATTGGGTTCCCAGTTATGTTGGCCACTTGATTAAACTATTGATTCAAGTAAGTCATGAGATGCATCTAGCAACACTTCATGACCCCTAATTGACCGGAGAGTCAATGGTTTGACTGCATACCCTTCCATAGACAAATACCGTGCAATTTGTCATTTCACCACTCTGTACCTTACTTGGTTCAGAGCATAGACAATGTGTGTAGTCCCACTAGACTGGTTATGCCACATCTAGCCTATGATATTCTGTCACCGACTCATTACTCATCGGCTTATGCACTCAAGACACTCTTCATGGAATTTCCACTTATGGCTAGAGATTTTCGAGTAATGATTCCGAAGAAGAGGCCAAAGGTATACTCTCCCTCTATTGGGAGTGGTGAATCCTTTATTGGTTACTCAATTACCTTTGAACACCTCAAGTTATACTCGACGATCATCCAAAGAGTGACCTCTAAGAGGCAACATGGATTGAGGTCAAAGTACAGAATCAACATCCAAGATATCCTTGAGCACCTCAAGTCTAAGGATACCTGCACCATTGCTATGATGAGACAATCATCTACATTTAAATAGATGATCCATATGATTGTCTCATGACAGGTCTTAGATGTAATTAGCTACTCTTAGCAAGTATCCACATGTCAACTCTTATCAACTCATGATCATAGTTTATAAGATCTATTGCTTGATCCAATCAAGGAGTATGACATGTGCTAGTCTATTCGAATCAACAATGTCTAGTCTCGTTGATCCTATGACTAGGGATAATTTAGACACTAACATAATTGCACATGATAGGAATCTTATTATCATGATCCCATCATGATTTCCTTCGTGTTATGTTATGTATTATAGACTTCATTAATTCGATTAAAGATCTATATCAATTCAACGTATGAGTATCAAATTAATGAAGAAGCCTTTCATATTAAATAATATGTAGTACATATAATAAGTGCTAATGGAGATTGCCTTGGGAGCACTTCTAACAAACTCCCACTCACACAAAAGCCAATTGCCTTATGTATCTCTATACCTGGGCGTTATCCGAGAATTATACTTTTGGGGAAGTAGCTAGCCAAGAGATCGACACATTTCACCAAGGCATACTTATCTTACATCAAGATCACCAAAGATTTCTAAAATCAAATGGCATCATCGTGAGTACCAGTCTAGACCTTTGATGAGACCATGGTTCCATGTGCTTTTGCAATGGCTCCATTATTATCCCAATACCATAGTATCAGATCAACAAAGCAAGGGACCACTCCTAGTTCATAAATAAACTAACTTGTCCAAACCGCTTCCTAAGCCGCCATCGGAAGCAACGATGTACTCTAATTCAATTACAGAATCCACAGTCATCTCCTACTTGGAACTTTTCCAACTGATTGAGTCACCATTCAACGTGAACATTTAGCCTGATTAAGATTTGGAGTCATCTCCATCAGATAAATTGTTGGCATCTTACTATAAGATCCCTATCTCCATTAATCAAGAATACATCCTAAGTGATTCTCAAGTACTTGAGGATATTCTTGATAGCCATCCCTCTGACCCTCACCTAGGTCCAACTTGGTATCAGCTTGTGACTCTTAGAGCATATGATACATCAGGTCTGTAAAACCCGAGTAAATTTGAATTTTTTTGAAAAATGGTAAGATGAAAAATTGTCGCAATAGTACAAGTTACAAACTTGGAATTTTTTTAGATCTCATATGACAAAACAGAGTTTCACCGGGCTGATTCGCCTCGCAAAATCTGGGGCTACCCGCATCGGATTTCTGCAACATGAGACGCATCGAATTTTCATGATTTTCACGGTGTTCGTTGGACCCCAAAATGGATTTCGAGAAAAATTTCAAAAGTGGAAAATAAATTAAGTAAAGTTCATTTAAAATAAATTGAACTTGAACCGGGACGAAATAAATTGTTTCGGGGCAAAAACAGACCTAAATAAGTTGTGGTATGTGGTGCGAAATGGGTAAAGTATTTAAAATTGACAAAAAGGGGTTAAAAGGGGGATTCTGGGCAGAAAAAATTAGATTTCTACTAGGAGGAAAAAACGTGAGAGAGAGCAAGAGAAAAAAAAGAAGATAACTCTAAGATTCTCTCTTCGATCTACGGATTTCTATTGGTCGGAATTCGTCAGGCCAAGAACGAAAGTTCATCTACTCTACGAGGGCTATACGTGGGTACCAAAAACACGGGATTTTTCCGAGGGTTCAAGCGAGGAGTTCAGGGAATCAAAGGTTTTAGGTTTAGGAAGTGTCCACGGGACTTCCTAGAATTTCTTTTACGCTTCAAGAAGTAGGGATTCTTTCTACTTTGGTTTATTTTCCACTATAAGGGCTATTTGGTTGTGTTTTATGCCCAAAGAGGCCGTTTCGTCAGGGTTTTTCCTAAAGGGCATGGCAAATTTCGGGTTGTAACAGTGCTCGTTTTGACCCTATATGATGTCCAGATTTTAGGGTTGATTTTCAGTTAGAAAAAGAGGGAATTTGGACTAGTGTTCTGCTTGGAAATTGTAGCAGAAATTGTGAACTTGAGGTCATGCTCTTAAATCACCCAAATTGGACTTCTATAACTCAAGTTATGGTCCATTTTTCGGGATTGCCACAGGCTACCCTGTTTTGACCCTACATATTGTCCAGATTTTGGGACTGATTTTTGGTTGGAAAAAAGGAGAAATCGGACTAGTTTTCTTCATGGAAATTGTAGCTGTATCTAAGAACTTGATGTTAGGATTTTGAATCACCCAGATTGGACCTCTATAACTCGAGTTATGGTCCATTTTTCGGGACTGCCACAGGCTGCCCTGTTTTGATCCCATACACTGTCCAGATTTTGGGACTAGTTTCCAGTTGGGAAAAAGAGGGAATTTAGACTAGTGTTTTCCATGGAAATTATAGCTGCATCTGTAAACTTGATGTAGGTTTTTGAATTACTCCAAATCGACCTCAGAAACTCAAGTTATGATCCATTTCCTGACTCGCACAAAATTAGGTTGTTTAATGGTTTATCTCCAAATTTTTTTACTATTAGGGGACTAGTTTCTGAACTGAGTTCGGAACTATTCTATGATCTATTATGGCTTGTTGTGTGGAATTTTTTGTGGGCATCTCTATGCCACAATTGGTCATGAGGATCAAGTTGTCATTGCTTGATTTTGAATGACATGCTTAATGGTAATTGATTGGAGGTCAATATGTGTGTCCTAATGTATTGACATGTGATGAATTTGTGTATGGATAAGGTCATTGCATGGCTTGTTTGTGCTATTTGTAGACATGTTATGTCACAATTTTGGCTCTAGAGGATAAAAGTATGTCATTGCTTGATTGGTGATGACTTGTTGATGTTGATATATGTGCGTGCAAAATATGTCGACATGAAATGTGTGATCGTTTGCAAATTTTATGCTAATTGATATAATTGTCCATGATGCATGGGTGATATGCATGAGTAGAATTGTCCATATAACATTCATCATATATGTGACATGGTATAGTCATGAAATGGCACATCGCATTGCATATGCAAGGGGACATTGCATGAAATGGCAGAGTGCATGGTTATAACTCACACCGCGATTGTGTTTGATCGGTAGGTGGTTTGCATTTATGGGACAACGCCCACTGTGGTCACACTGCCAGGCTACACATGAAAATGAAAATTTATGTTGCAATAGCAAGTAGGGACAGATACCCCTTCGGGTGAAAGCCTCAAGATGGTTATACATATGTGTCCAACTAAGTGAAAGCCCGTTGAAAGTGTAAAGCGCGGCCTCAAGCCACCCCAAAATTCCCTCACATGTATCCACAAAAATACACATGGTTTTGAATATAAATGATCATTGAGGTGTAACATCCAAAAAGCTTTTGGTTTGAAAACAAATGAATTTGTTTTGTAAAATGATCATTGGATGTAATCCAAAAATGATGGATTTTATCACGTATAGGTTTTGGCATTGTGTGATAGGAGTCAATAAGGACTCGGGTGTGATGGGAGTCGATAACGACTCTGCATGGTACGTGTTTGAGCTCCATCTCATCTCATGGCATATAGAATTCCAACCTAGGATTGCATAATCTTGTTTGGAATGTGTGAATTGTGGAACATGACCATTGCATGTGCACTTAGGTGGGGAGTAGCCTTGTAGGAAGTTTAATTTATCAAGTGGCTCACCCTATATGGAAACATTTCGTGCATGATGACATCTATGGACCCGCACTTACCCGAGGTCGCAATTGTGAAGAAGGTCGACATGTGGCCTTGTTACCATTTTTTGAAAATGTTTTGGAACAATCTTGTTCTAATATGTAATATTTGTAAGAGAGTGTTGTACTAAACTCTATGAATTGTTTTAAATATAATTTTGTGTTTAATACATGGGATAGATGGATTCCATAGTGGTCATTTTTACTCATAAGTGGACCCAGAAGGTCATTATATTATATCAGCCTTGACGTCATGTTGGCCATGTTTTGTATAGGTTGGATTTTGATAGAGCTCCCATACAAAGGAGACTTTGTCCGATTTTTGTTAAATTATGGATCTCAGAATGGACATAAAAATATTTGTGATTCGTCACCCGACATTCAATGCAGTTTTTAAGAGTTGATGGTCAATAATGACCCTGTGTTTTGGGAAGGTCATTGTCTAAGACATTACATAGCATACATGATTTGGGTCTTATCGCTGATTCGTACACAAGAAATGAGCTAAAATCAACAAAATTTATATACACCCAGCCCTACTACTGCCGTAGTCAAGCTACTGCAGTATAGTGGTCTAGGGTCGAACACGGGGATGGGTTTTCATCCTAAAAATGATTTGCATAAGTGCACGAAGATAAGGCTTTCTATTTGGACTTTTTGGATTTGTGTTTCAAAAACAGTGGGAATGGTTTGAAAACTGAAAAATTGTAAAAACTGAAAGATAAATGTGAAAAGTTAACTTTGAAGATTTAGGTCACTAACTTGGTAAGTTACACCAAGTCTCTGGTTTTATCCGCATTATGACATGCAACCTATACCATGGTATAAACTCGGGATCTATGTTTAACTAGCAAAATTCACCTCAAACAACAACTCCTATTTCAGTCAATACAGGTAGTATGCGCTATGGTCCCTTTATCGCTTTGAAACCCTAACATTCAATATCATCTCGTAGGCTCAGAAAGACCATCTAAAGAACAAATGCACATCTATCACTAATTATGCACTCAGATCCCAAAGCAATGGAGAGTATTGGCCAAATCAATAACATTAAATGCTATGCAACCCTAATTTGAGAAACCCTAACATATAAATATCATTTTAGAGGCTCGTAAAGACCATCTAAAGAACCACAGTACATCTCTCACTCAATATGCACTGGATCCTAAAGCATGGAGAGTATTGGCCAAATTAATGACATTCAATGTTATGCAACCCTATTTTGAGAAGATAAGGACCATAAATACAGTACCTGTAGCCTTTAATACAAGAGGACAACATGCCTATGCCCCACCACCAAGCTAGCTTCCTTCCTCTTCAAAGTTAGCCGAGGCTTAGCTTCAAAGATTCCTCAGTTGTCATCCTCTCAAGAGGGGTGTTTGGTACCGAGAAAGTAAGGAAAGAGGAGAGAGAAGAGAGAAAAGCAAACCCACTAGAAATATAAGACTTTGTATTTACAAAAATGAAAACTTACAAAATTATTCTCCCCAAATTGTTGCTTAGGGTTATGTGGAGGCTTATATAGCCACCTCAATACATGAAAATACCAAACCTCCTAACTCAAGGTTAAAGGACAAGAGAATACAATCAAGTTTGGGAGTCAGCCAGCACAAATACAAAAACACATTTTAGGCGCTACGCTAGGTCAAGAATTTCGCTAGGTAGCAATCACAAGGCCTACAAAATGAAATTTCGCGAAGGCTAGGTAATTGCTAGCTAAACAATTTCATTAGCTTAATAAATTTCGTGAGTACAAATAGGGAATTCAAGAACGTTGCCTACTTAAATCAGGTGATTCAGCTAAAATTGCCATTTTCACCGAATTTGGCAAATTTTCATGTTTTTAAATTTTCGCAAGTTCGCCTTAAATTTCGTTGTGCTCAGTTTAAAATCATTGGTTCCCGATCCTTCAATGCCATTCCCGCCTTCACCGCATCAAATTTTCTTCACTTGCTCTGGTTTTCATTGATTCTTGGGCTGGTTGATGACCGACAATTGGATCACACTTCATGATTCATCATTTGACTCAGATGGAACTTCTAAAGTGCTCAAACACCGCAAAACAACCAAAAAAATACCCTTCAAAATGGAGCAAGTGCTACTTAAGGAGACTTGAACACTTCAATTGGTATAAATGACATGATTAATGCAAAGCACCAAAAACCTATCTAATATAGGGTTCAAAATTCACTTTTTGACACTAATCACACTCCCCAACCAAAACGCTGTTGGCCCCTTAGCAATGCAAAAACAAAAAGGAGATGTGATGTGGTGATTTTCAAAAAGATTGGTGATTCAAAAGGTTTATGTAATGCATAAACAATACCCATCCGAACAATTTGATATCAAATTTGAAAACCGATAGGAAAGAACCAAATCCATACAAGAACAATTTCAGGTCAAAATTGGTTCCATGATTCTCAACTTGAATTTCCACCTAAGTCTAATGGGTCTTTTTGTAACCAGATTAAGCCAATAAATTGCAAAATTTGTTCTCTCCCCCCAACCTAGCACTGACATGGCCTTAAGCTGTTGAACAACCCAGATAGGGTTAGTCACACTTTTCTTTCTTTTTCAACTATAGTGTAGGATGCAATGCTTAAAATTCGACTTCACCAAAGTCCGTGTAACTGGGTCCACCGATGACTCCCAACCACTAAGGTTTAGTGCATCAAGCCAAAAGGATTCATCAGACCACTTCAACTCTAAAGGCTTCACCCCGACTCCGAATGTGACTTGAAAATCAAGCACCTACAATTGCTAGACTCCCACTCTTATCCACCCATATAACTGAACACAAAATCGATGACTCCCAACCACCAAGGCTTAGGCATCGGGTTTCAAAGGCTTTCGCCATACACCCCTGACCGTGCTCTGCTTCAAGGCAAAACTTCACAACTTTATTTTTCTTTTTCTTCTTTTCTTTTTCTTTTTTTCTTTTTTTTTTTTTTTAGAAGACTACATTAGTCTTTAACTGTGGGTAACACAAACCTATCCTAGGTTGCCAACATACCTAAGGCCGGTTTTGCAAAGCTTAGTGGAGGTATACAAAATTCATGCAACCTATTGAAATAATCTGAGTAAAGCAGGTGAATTAGCATAAAGTGGAACCAAGTTGAGCATGCTGGAACTGTGACTGACCAAGAATTTAGTTCAAGCATGGAATTTTCATTCTAGCATATATGATAAAACAGACATCTAATCCTCCAACATAGCATCCAATTGTCCAATTTGAAGCAATTCCATTGTTCAATTGAAAAGAAAAACATTTACACCTGAAGCAAGAAACCCCATATGTATAAAGTTGTGATATATATACTCGAATAGCTTTTGATATAGCCAAAATGGCTTAATACATTAGAACATGTGCTAAATCAATAAAAGTGTCACCGCCTACTACGAAGCATGCTACAAATCCTAAATAAAATTAGTAGCGCTGAAAAAAGCCGGTAAATATACAAACAAAGAACCCAACCACCTCACCGGCCGTGGTGGTGGTGGGTCTCGAACCGGCCACGCTGCAAATTAACATCCAAAGAAGCCGCATCAGCGGTGGGCCTCCGATCAAAGAACATGAGGAAGACCCAGTGGGACATAACTGCGTCAAGATGAATCAATCGGGTCAATCTCGATCCCCGTCGCCTCGCGTAGCCGGCAAGGGGAACGATAGCATCCATCACACTGGGCCTATCTCTCTCGAGCCGCATGAATGTACCCGGCGACGATGAAGTATAGGATGGCCAGAGTATCCGCTGCAATTGGCCGATGAAGTCCGTGGGAGTGAGGGGATGAAGGTGATAACCCAGGGAACCCACTCCTCTCAGACTTCAGCTCAGGCGTATATCAACCGTATGGGCATCCTCACCCTCTTGACCGGTGCATCTCCTCCCGGTCCCGTGGTCGAGGTGGAAAGAGACGGGCATAGTCATCACCCGCTCCACTGACATGACCAGGGGGCATCTGACCCCTCATCTCAACTCACCTGAGTCTATACGCCGAGAACCCCTGAGAGTAGTCTCAAGATCGCAGTGGAATGCTCTCGCTCGCAAAGGTCCTTTCGATGGACCTTCTCCTCAAAATGCAAAAGGGAGGCCATCACCAAATGGGAGGACTGAACCAAAATCCCGAGATCCCAGAAGAGCCTCCAGACAGCCCTCCTCTCGCACATACGTCGCAGGAATAAGCCTGCACTTAATAGGTGGTCTATCAAGAAGATCCGAGGCTGAGTCGCCTCCTCGTAAAATACCGACCAGCAAGGGTGTTCCTCCGCCGTTCGAACCATCTCCTCGTGAGGTGGGCGGGCCCAATCTTCTAACCCCAAGACGTCGGCGGTATATGCAGGCTAAGAGTCGCTTGAAATATCTGGCCGCTCCGAGTACTCGCGGCTGACGCCGATATCAATCGAAGCTCTCGCGACCACCCGGGATCCTCGAGATGTCGCGTGGATCGATAGAACCGCAATACCACTGGGTAGTAATGCTATCTCTGAAGTCACAGCGGTGCAGGAATACTCCGACGCCCCCACGGACTCCTGCAGACCTGGATCGCCGCGCTGGACGTCATAGTACCGACTCGATAGAACGGGTTCGCGATGGAGTCGTGACATTCCCCGAATACTTCTACGAACAAAGGGCCTCATGATCCCGATGCCGGTGGGACAAATGAGGTGATGATGTCGCCCCTGGCAATAGATGTGATCAGACGGTAGCCTGTGAGGATGATGACTAATTGGTCGATGTGCGGGCCCGCTTGAAGGCCGAGCCTCCTAACTCTCCTCTCGAGGTAATCGTGATAGCCCGGGTCCCATCCGCGGTTCGGTAACGACAAACTCTGAGGCTCATCGTGTACCGCCTGGACCGTGACGGTACAGAGTTGACCGAGTCAGCTACTCCTTCTGGCGTGTCAATCTCACCCGCGGCCGAAAGCGGGACCCACCCCGAGTACGAACCATAATGAAATATGACCAAAACTCTGGAAGATAACTCGACTCACCTGAAAATATAACCGCCGCGACCGTAATATCAACCGAGGCTCCCAAGAAGAACGGGTCACCAACTGCTGATGAATCGGCTCGGGCCGGTCGCTACCGAAATCGGCTCAAATAGCCAACAAGGCTCCGATAAATGATCAAATGTCAAGCAGTGGCACCAAAAGCTAAACCCAGCTGGCACGGCAAGGATGGCTCAGTGTGGGCAATGAACGGACAAGGCTCGTGCGCGCGTGGTTGAGACTCACTAAAGGCCCTGGCCGCGGCAATGAAGATCGCGCCTCGCATAGTGCGACCGGGTGCAACAAAGGAACCACGGCTACCGAGGTCAGGGACCTCGGGTGTGGAACGACGGCGGCAGCAGGTCGAGCCTGTGGCTTCACCGAGGGGGAAGAATGAAGTGACAATTTGGCCAACCCCATCCCATATATAGGGACTAAAACGAGCAAAAATTAAAGTCTTCCTCTTCATTTCGCTTATTTTTAGCGACCACCACGGCCTTCCCCTACAAAAAAAAAAAAAAAAAATTTTAAATATTACTACTATAAAAATTATTGTTATAAAATTTACTATATGAACTATAAATAAAATTTAACACACAATACTATATCAGATAAACAAATTACTAATTATCAAAAACTACTAAATTAAAAATTTTCTAAAAAATAATTGAAATTAACTAAAATTTACTAGCTTAAGACAAAAGTAAAAATTAGGAACTCCGTGAATCCTAGCTTATGAAAACACCGAATCAGTTCAATATCTCAACATTACTCAAGGTGGGTCAAGGAGAATGATCTCCTCAACCTACGCAGCAGCTGGCCGCTCCAAGATGTCATGGCCAATCGTTGAACCTGCCTCCTATAATGGCCGTTGAATCGACAATTGGCTTGCGCCAGGTTGATGGCAAGACCAAAATTTCTTCATTTTCTTGGCTGATCACCGCATTTCCCCGAGCACTTTGTTTTTTCCCCCGCACACCGACCAATCAAACACTTTCATCAAATTTATTTTCGCCAACAAATTTTGCTTGTTGTTCATATGAAAGATGTTCAACTCCAAAGTCATGTTACCAAAGGTAAGCTGCATGACTCCATTCCGGCAATTTATTATTGCATTGGCTATGGCCAGAAATGGTCTTCCTAAGATGATTGGTACATGATTGGGTTCACTAGGAATTGGCTCAAGTCAAGCACTTCTCACAAAATCTACCGGTAGTAGAATTTGTCTATTTCACATGACATCCTCAACTATCCCCTTAGGGATCTTCACCGATCTATCTGCCAATGATAGTGTGATGTTGGTAGGTTTAAGTTCACCTAAACCTAACTGCTTGTATACTGAATATGGCATTAGGTTCACACTGGCTCCTAAATCAAGCAATGACTTGTCTATGCAATTCCCACCAATATTGACTGAAATTGTGGGAGATCCAGGATCTTTGTATTTGACAGATATTTACTTTGGATTATGGCACCGACATGTTCAAGGAGAAATGCTTTCTTCTCAATGCCTAACTCCTTTCTCACATCAGGCAAAGATCTTTCAAAATTTTGCATACAGGCACTTGTTTGATTATGTCCAATAAAGGTATGTTAACCTTCACTTGCCTTAAGACCTCTAAAATGCTCGCTTGTCAGTTACCTTTTTCTTCCTCTCTATGCTTCAGGGAAGCGAGGTGGTATGCGATATTTCCCCAGCTGGATCCTCTCAGGAGAATTATGCTCAAATTGCATTTCTCTCCCCGCCTGCTTCTTCAACAAAGCTTTGGCATAGGTTGATCAACCTCTTTTCCACTTCTCGTATTATTATGGCCTTAACCTCATCCATTCCCGAATTGTTGGATGACCCCACCTCGCGAACTCCTCAGATTCGGGATGTTTCTGTGATGGAAACCTCCCTCTCTCTTGTACCTCTAGTAACTTGTTGATCTTGGTGATTGAATACCGTAGGTTGTCAATTTTCTCAAGTTGAGATTGCCTCAAGCCCATCTATTCTTTTTTGTTCAATGTATTTCTACAAACATCACCTCAGGCTACAGACATTGACCTTGTTCCTCAACAAAGTTGCCCACCACCTTACTCAAATTCAATATGGCTTGTTCCACTGGAGAAGAGGATGGTGGTTGTTGTGATTGTGAGGGGGAACCAAACTGAGGCTTGTTCTTCCCGGGGTACATAAGCAGTTAGGTCTCCATGGCAAGAAGGTGATTCCTCCAATCGAATCAGAGGTATTTCCATATGGAGCATTGGATTATTGTGGCTTTGAATTGTCCTGGCTGTTTGCACATTCTCGACATCAAATCCTTCACTGTAAATATAGACATGGTCTTTACCGGATGCACAGGATTGGAAATCGGGTGCAAGGATCGAGGGACTGAGCAGATTTTCGGCCACGTATGCACCTCTCGAGTCAAGCCACCAAGCTCCTCTACCTTCCTAGCTAGGCTGAAATCCTAGCTCTCATCTCTATTTCTTCGTGCAAAGGCATAAATCCCACCCCTTTGGCTGACCGGGTGGTCTCATCCTATCCACTCTCTAGGTTAGGTTCATCCCAACCCTTAGAAGCTCTTCAAATTAATGCATTCTAAAAACTAATGCTTCATCAGATGCTTACCTCGAAAGTCTCTCCACACATGGTTTTTCCAACAACGCTTCATGGCAAGAGACATACCACCATAGAAGTGGTTTACCAAGATCCATGTATCAAACCTTGATGATGGGCATGCAATCGATGTATTCCATAAATCTTTCCCAACACCGTAAATCTCTCACCACTGGCGAGCCGCAAAAGGTAGATTGCTCTTTCAAATTATTGGTCTTATGAGCACTGAAAAACTTTTTCAAGAACTCAGCCTGCAGCACAGCCCAATTTCTAATGGTTCTAGGCCTCAATGAGTTGAGCCATATCTTGGCCTTATCCTTTAGAGTCAATGGAAATGCCTTTAGCTTCAGCAAATCCATGTCAATCATACCTTCCTCACAGTGCACTTCAAAATCCCTAATATGAGTGTGTATGGATTTTCATTTCCATACCATGATATGGGGAGTAGGGTACTAAATAAGGCCTCACCGCTACATCTTCAAGTTAGGAGGTATGATGCAAGATGGGGCACTCGAATTTCCAGGAGGGTGGGATGGATCCTCATGGTTCTATACATTCGATTCATGGGGTTCCCGGGTCGACTCACAGTTCCTCGTGCATGGATCCATGGTATCAGTATGTACACTGACTTCACTAGCTAGGTCAAGTTGTGTACTTATCCTATGCAATCTACCTGATGTGTCTCTATCCCACTGTTGCATAAACACCTGTTACAAAATTTAGAGACAACAAAGAGCAACTACGTGAGTCGCGAAAAAGATTTAAAGTTAAATAACAAAATTAAAACCTAATTAAAAATGTAAACAAAGGCGGGCCACCGCAGCAATGAAAACCGGCGCCCTCAATCGAAAGTGACAAAAGAGGTAAAAGGTTACCTTCACTCTGTGATGTTGGGATCACAAGTACACTTTAACTACCATTAGTAGTTTCCATAACCATCCCTGCTTAACGGCTAGCTTGATTCGCAAGGCCACAAGAGGGCTGAGCTAAAAATCAACAAAATTTATATACACTTGTGCCTTACTACTGGTCAGAATGGCATCAAAAGATACAAGGGTCTAGGGTCGAACACGGATGGGTTTTCATCCTAAAAAATGATTTGCATAAGTACCGAAGATAAGGCTTTCTATTCGACTTTTGATTTGTGTTTCAAAACAAAGGGGGAATGGTTTGAACCGAAAATTGTAAAAACTGAAAGATAAATGTGAAAAGTTAACTTTGAAGATTTAGGTCACTAACTTGGTAAGTTACAAACAAGTGTCCTCTGTTTATCTCGCTATGACATGCAACCTATAGTCCATGGCATAACCGATCTTATGTTTAACTAGCAAATCCTCACCCTTGAAACAACTCCCATTTGAGTCGGGCGTTGTAGCATGCGCCATGGCCCCTTTAATTGCTTGAAACCCTAACATTCAATATCATCTCGTAGGCTCAGAAGACCATCTAGAACAACAAGACATCTATCACTAATTATGCACCGATCCTAAAGCATGAGAGACAATAAATCAATAACATTAAATGCTATGCAACCCTAATTTGAGAAACCCTAACATATAAATATCATTTTAGAGGCTAGTAAAGACCATCTAAAGAACCACAGTACATCTCTCACTCAATATGCACTGGATCCTAAAGCATGGAGAGTATTGGCCAAATTAATGACATTCAATGTTGGCAACCCTATTTCGAAGATAAGGACCATAAATACAAAAGACCTGTAGCCTTTAATCACAAGAGGACAACATGCCTATGCCCCAACACACCGCCAGCCTCCTTCCTTCAAAGAAAGGAGGCTTAGGCCAAGCATCTCAGTCACATCCTCAAGAGGTGCTCGCAGCCGAGAAAGTAAGGGAAAGAGGAGAGAGAAGAGAGAAAAGCAAACCACTAGGAAATACAAGACTCTTATTTACAAAAATGAAAACTTACAAAATTATTCTCCCCAAATTGTCATTTAGGGTTACAAAAAGGGAGGGCTTATATGCCACTCAATACATGAAAATACCAAAACCTCCAACCCTGCTGCTAAAGGACAAGAGAGTAATACACCAAGTTTGGAGTCGTTTAGCATTAAATACAAAAACATATTTAGGTGGCAAAAGGCATTTCGCTAGGGTCGAAGAATTTCGCTAGGTAGCCGAATTACAAGGCCTAGCGAAAATGGGAAATTTCGCTAAGGCCGTGTAATTGCTATTAAATAAATTTCATTTAGTTTAGCCAAATTCGTGAGTAGCTTAAAATAGAATTTTCGCTTAAGAATGCTAGTTTCCATGGTAAACTCCGTGATTTGGGCTGAAATTGCCATTTTCGTTTAATTTAGTAAATTTTCGCTAAACCCGCGAATTTTCGCAGTTCACGAAATTCTCGCAGTTTAGCGAAAATTGCCGGGTTCCCGATCCTTCAACGTTTGTTCTCCCCGCCTTCACTCCGCATCAAATTTTCTTCACTTTGCCTTGGTTTTCTCATTGATTCTTGGGCTGGTTGATGACTGACAATTGGGATCACACTTCATGATTCATCATTTGACTCTGTATTGAACTTCTAAAGTGCTCAAACACCTGCAAAACAACCAAAAATACCCTTATACGGCATGCTGCTACTAAGGAGACTTGAACACTTCAATTGGTATAATGACATGATTAATGCACAAAAGCAATTCAAAACCTATCTAATATAGGGTTCAAAATTGCAATTGGGACACTCAATCATCACGAAGCACAGGCATCTCATGCCTGTCCTCTCATCTTATTGCTGTGATTACGAACTTCGAGAGGTCGATCCCACTAAACATGGGGACGATCCTCTCTTCGACCGCTTCATGCTAAAACTTCTTTAGCATCTAAGCTATGCATTACGTAGATTGCAGCACTTGGCAACCTTCTCGATCTTTCTCTATAGATCTATATCCCCAATAATATGTAGGTCGCTCTCCAAGGTCTTTCACGGAGAATGTTCCCGATAACCAATATATATTTACAAATTGTATCTTTGATAATATATTGACCAATTGTACAATGAGACCTCATTTCCCTTAAGTAATGTCATTCACATATAACATTAGGAATACCACCTAATTCCACCATCCTTCAGACACACAAGGCTCATCTGCATTTTGTGAAAAATCAAACTCTTTGATTTTCACATTAAATCAAATATTCCAAATCCTAGATGCTTGCTTCAATCTATAAATGGTTCTCTGAAGTTTGCATACTTTATTGCCATTTCTAGGTGTGAAGACCTCCAATTGTGTCATACACATATCCTTACTTAGGTTTCCTTTGAGGAAAGTCGTCTTCACATCCATTTTCCATATCTCATAATCATAATGAGCATCAAAGGCAAGGAGTATCCTTATGGATTTAAGCATGGCTAGTGGCCTTAAAGTCTCGTCATAGTCAATTCCTTGTCTTTGATGATGACCTTTAGCTACAAGCCTAGCCTTATAGGTAATCACATTACCTTCCATGTCAGTCTTTTTTCTTAAAGATCCACTTTCACCCTATGGGTTTTATCCCTTCGAGTGGTTCAACCAAAATCCATACTTGGTTTATTCACATGGAATCCATCTCTGACTTCAAGGATTCAAGCCATTTTGTCAGATTCTAAACTATTCAGAGATTCATCATGGGTAGTAGGTTCATCAATCTCTGTGAGCAATACATTCCACTATTCATTGATGAGAAATCTATATTTATTTGGAACAGTACGTATCCTACTATTCACTAATGTGCTTGTATTTTAGAAGGATCAGCTACTACTTCATCAATATGAATAATAGCCTTAAATCAAGTAAGTTGATCTATGTCTGTTTGAGCACTTTGAACTTCACTAAATTCATCCTTGCTCCCACAGTCTTATCTTAGAAGAAACTCTTTCTTTAAGAAGATTGTATACCTTGAGACAAACAAATTTTGCTCCAAAGTTTTGTAGAACTGATATCCAAAATTTCCTTAGGATACCCTACAAACAGACTTCTGTCAGATTTAGCCTCCAACTTGTCTGACAAAGTTCTCTTCTTCTAAGCAAGACAACCCCATACTTTCAGGTGAGAATAATAGGGATCCTTGTTAGTCTATATCCCATATGGAGTAACCATAACTGACTTGGATTGGACCTTGTTTAACACTTAAACATTAGTCTCATGTGCATACCCTTAAAGTGACTTGAGTAGATCCGCCTTGCCTATCACAAACCTCACCAAGTCCGACAAGGTTCGTTTTGTCCTTTTCACCACACTATTGGATGCGGTGTGTAAGGAGGAGTCCATTTGGATAAAGTTTCATTGTCCTGGAGATAACCTAGAAAATCTTGGCTTAAGTATTTGCCACTTGGATCTCATCTAAGCGATTTGAAAACTTCTCCCAAGTTATTTCTTCGCTTCATTTATGAATTCTCTAAACTTTTCAAAGGATTCGAATTTGTATCTCGTAAGATACAAGTACCCAAATCATGAACGATCATCGATGAAGGTAATGAAGTAGACAAAACCACCTCTAGAATTAATGGACAAAGGACCATAAATATCGGAATATTTTAGGTCTAATGGTCCATAATCATGTTCACCCTTTCCCATAAAGAGCAACTCGATCATCTTTACCCTAAGCCAGATTCACGGTTGTCGAATGATTCCTGATCAAATGACTCAAGCTACCATAATTGTGCAACTCAATCGTCGTCTCTCGCTAATAGGGCAAAAGCGACAATACCATAGTAAGATGATTTGATTAACTCTCTCTTTGGTCATTTTATTGTCATTAACATTTAAAATTGGATTGGACATATCTAATATGTAAATCCCATTGCTTAATGTACAACCATCATAAAAGACATCATAATGTAACAACCATTGTCATAAAATATAAATAAAACCCTTTTTGTTCAAACATGAAAATAATGTTCCTTGTCAACGTTGGGACATAACAACAATCTTCCAAATTTAAATAAAGATCACTCGGGAGGTTCAAAACATAAGTCCATAAAGCAGTAGCTGCAACTTTTACACCATTCCCACTCGAAAGTCAAACTCTCCCTTTGTAAGCTTCCTACTATTCCTTAGGCCCTAAATATCAATCTATATGTATGAGCCACAATTGGTATCATATACCTATATGTTGTTAGGAGAAACAATATTAACCTTAATGACATAAATACCTGAAGATGATGGTGCATCACGTGCCACTTTCTTCTTCGACTCCAAGTAAGCCTTGCATTTCCTCTTCCAATGGCCAACTTGACCATAATAGAATCAAGTCTTTTTCAAGGCAGTCTCTTTGCCTTTCTTCTCAGCCATTTTTTCCTCAGCTATCTTAAGCACGTCAATCAATTCGGGTATGGTAGATATAATGTGGTCCATCCCATAGTTGAGCACAAGCGCACGAAAACTATTGAGTAACCACTAATACTAGAATCAAATTTATACTCAATTCAAGATCTATCCAATAACCCAATTGATCCAACCTCTCAACTCGTTTATACATCTTCAATGCATACTTCACCGGGGATGTCCCAACCTCCATCTTGGAACCAAAAAGTAGTTTAGATACTTTGAACCTTTCAATACTCGTCTGCTCATTATAATGTTCCCTTAGATGGCACACTATGGAATACATCCATAGTCCTATCCTATACTGCTTCTAAACTCAAGTGACATAAAGGTGTGGATAATCAATCATGCCCTCACGCGATCAACCGAGCATTCCTGATATGCCCTCTGAATGCTTTCATGTGCATTAGCAGCTGGGGATTTAGGGAGTGGCTCAATGATGACATAGGATAATTTTTCCCTTTTGAGAACTATTCTCAAATTCTTTAGCCAATCCAAGAAGTTAGGCCTAGTCAAAATATTGGCATCCATTATCGATTGCGTGTTTACATTCATTGACATGGTTTGATTCTAATAACCTAGATGTACGAGATCATGTTAGATTATACTTAAAATGCATGATTATTCACGACGAGTAATTACGCATTATGGCTCAGCTATTTTATTACGAATCCATAGCCCTCGCTGTGTCAGAGAGAACCTATGGAGGTTCTCCTAGTGGGTCGATATCCAATATCATCGAGAATCACCATTGGTTTGCCTAACAAGCTATCTCGAGTCAAAAGGTAGGTATCTTGTCCATACCAATTGCAATCGTACACATTTATGGAATCCAATATCACCAAGAGTGACCTTGGGTTTATTCAACAAGCCATCTTAGATCAATAATTATACCAATTGCAATCTGATGCAACTATTGAATCCAGTGATATCAACTGTTGATTTGTGAACTATCATTGGGCTACCAACTCATGATGTGTGTACATCTTGTGTACACTTACCTAACTACGTCTCTATCCAACATTAACCTTAGGTTTACCCAGACTAATGAGTCTTGTTAAAATTTAGCCACTATTCGGAAAACTCATTTCCATGGATAGAACAGAGTCCACACTTTGTATGGAGTAAGGCAGGTTTGCAACAACCCCAATTTCGAGAAGAACTTCGAGGTTCACACCATATTAGTGGAAGACGTTAGCCTTAATATTAATAAGAGAGGGGTTTCTTTAGATAAGTCTCATCATTTCATTAGCATGATTTATCCATTCATCTCATGAAATTATAAGGATAGTTACGCTAACTATATTATGGACATTCTAAAATCAATTCCATGGGCCAAATGGAATTGACTAGGTCAAACCTAGGGATATGCATGATTATTACAACCCTTTAAAAAATAAATGAAATTTACAATCTTCAAGGTCTTCTTTATTGGCAACTTCTCCACACTTCTTTCTCCTTTTTCATCTTCACTAACTTATCCTAATTCTATGTATAGTAATTACACTCATTAATAAGAAGAACTATAAGTTACATTTTGAGGATTTAGATGAAGAAAATACATAGAGAAATTAGAGAGGCGGGACAAGCATGCTTACTATTTGAAAAGAAATAATAATCAAATGCGGTATCTTTCGATCACCATTGAAACCCAAAGTCCATAATCATCCATCATGCCAATATACACCATAAACTTGCATTCTCTAATGCAATCCGTGAGTTAAAGACGGTACCGTGATTTCAAAAGAACATGAAAAAGTTTTTCAACACTTGGAATAAAATGATCCATATTGTTTTGTTCACATTTGAACTCTGACCTCGATTCAACACTTGAACTAAAAAATGTTCTACATTCATTTCGTTCCAACACTTGAACAATAACCTCACATTCCAGCAGCCCGAACAAATCCGGTTAACAACTAGAATCATGAACCCGATTCAACTCTTAAATGATGAACTCAATTTAACTCTTGAATCTGTAACTGATTCAACTCCTTGAATCATAAAGCGCAATTTAAGTTTTAAATCTCCCATTGGTTCAACTCCTTAAACCATAATCCCAGTTCAACTCCTTGAACCGAAAATTTTCCAATAGGACGTTTTTATCCAATTTTCTCTCATAGGTAATTTCAACATGGTTTTTGAAATCCATGATTATATTAATATTAAAGCTAAACGGTTCAGTTTTAACTTGCATATCTCTATTTCAAACATACTAGGGTAGCATGCTCGAAATTTATGCAAAACCATAAGAGAAAGGAAAAAAACAAGGAATTAGCAGCACCTTACGTCGTGACGTTGCTACATTATCACGTCGTGACGTTCCTACGTTGTCACGTCGCGATGTTACTACGTCGCGACATTGGGAGGGTTCAAAACCCCACTACCAATCCTCATGTCATGACATTGGAATGTTGCGACGTTGGCACATCACAAATTTTTCACATCGCGACGTTTTTTGGGCTCGGATGAATAACGTTGTGACGTTGAAAATGAACGTCGCAAAGTTGAGCACGAATGTTGCGACGTTTTTGGGTTCAAATGAGCAACATCACGACGTTGTTGGGTTTTTATGAGCAACGTCGCAACGTTGAACATGAAAGTAGCGATGTTGTGGGTTTTCCAACAATGAGAAACTAGTAAAAATACCAACTTTGGGACTTTTAATCTCATCCAAGTTGTTTCTTCTTTATAATAACCATCCTTGATCATCTCATGACCACTCTACATGAAGAACAACATTGGATCTACAATTTTCAAACAAAAAATCTCATTTTCGAACCTTTTGAAAACATAGGTACCAAAAACCAAAAACTCTCAACAAAGAATCGATTTTGATGCACACAAGTATGCTCTGATACCATTATAGGGTTTGGAGGGTGGCATCTCTTGCCAAAAGTAGTGGAAAACAAAAAAAAAATCTCAACAAAACCCTCCCAAGGACCCCTTAGGGCATCAAATCCGGTTCTATACCAAGAAGTCTGAAATACCATGTGTTGGATTAAAACCGATCCCAGTTTGAGACGAACACCATGAACCAAGTCTAGAGTTTCCTTTAATGATACCCACACAAAATTAGGTTGACAACGTCTAAGGCAACTTGATTTTTGGAAGAAGTCGGTCTTGTAAGTCTCGTCCCGAAGGGAGCCACGACCGGTCTCCTGAGAGGAGTTCTTAAAGAAATCTCAAACTCTCTTGAATACCTTCATGAGAGAAGAGAGAAAAATGGCTTGGTCTTGTGTTAGTGATTACTACCCAAATAGTGATGTTCCATACTCTTAACACTCCGGGTTTTGAACACTTTTTGTGTAGTAATCAGCCAAATTAACCCAGTTGTCACGTTAAGGACTTAGCAATGCTTCTAATCAATTTTATAGTAGTTTTTGTAGTTTTCAAAGGCTATATATCTTGCAAATAGGGATGTAGTTGGAGCATGAAGAGATCAGTTGGACTCAGAGCTGTAGAACCAGAAGGCAAACCATAAGGCAGGCAGAAAACATAACAATTTCGCAACCCCTACGAAATTTCCTGCCCTCAATTTTGACTTTTGTCTCTCATTTTTGTGTTTTCTTCCTAAATTATCCTTGTAGTTTACTACTTTTGTCATTTTGGTAATTTGTATTGTTTGGTGATATAATGCCCCAAATGACACTTTGTAAGACAATTTTAGTTTTATTATTAAATTTTTTGGGAGAAGCATCGAACAAGCTCCCTTTCCTTCAGTTTCTTCATTTTCTTTTCTTTCTCACTAGCCAAACACCCTATGAGGATGATTTATCAGAGGATGAGTGGCTAAAACCCCTTCCTCCTTAAAGTAGAAGGCCACTGGGTGAAGGATCCTAAGGAAAACTAAGGGTTTCCATGTTTTTCACACAGGTATTAACTATCATTACTATTCTTCTCTTCAACCTTAGGTTTTGATCCCTTCGAGTCACCTTGAATGGTCAGTACTTGGTAAGCTTTCAGGGCTCATTAGATGCTTAATGTTAGATCTAGTGATGTTCCTTAGTTATCATTTATGAGCCATTGGAATGTGAGTCAAGGAGACTTGTGTTTTTAATGACTAAGAACACTAATGGCCAATGAATGCCTTTTTCAAAGAGATTTAATGAGGGTCAGTTTTTATAGTTAAATGAAGATCTGGTTTGGGAGATAACTATGTTATCTCCCCAATCTGCGAGTAAAGACAGAAAACCCCCTTATTTCTAAAGAACTTAAACTGTGTCACGATGTAGGGATCTCTTTCCACCTTCTAATCTATTTTATTATTTTCGGTGACAACCATTAAAACCAACCTCTTAATCCAACCCCATTATCAGAAACCGCATTATAAGTCTCATTGTTAGTATTTTTCACAAAAAACCCATCCCTTTGAATGATCCTAGAGCATTTATGCTATGTGCCAATTCTACGGTAGTATGAGAGTATTAGGTTATGTTGATTTAGAATACCCTAGAGCTGCGTACGAATAAGTTGGTTCTTAGGGTTTCCATAAAGATGCTTTTATAGAAGCCCAAAGAAACATGAAATGTCACAAAATGTCCCTCGCTCTAAGGGATGATAGGCTACACACATCCATATGCGCTATGGCATGTTCCTTCCTGTAATCCAAAGAAAAAGCCCAAGCCTGTTATCTCTCTTAGTGAGGGCCTTCGAACCTGGGATTCTACTAATACCATGACATTCCATTCTTGAGAATGAACTCCCTCATATTTGGATCACATCAGATACATTTAAATATCAACTCCACACTTTTCTAAGTGTGTGACCCATTAGGTCACGGGTTATGTTGGCCACTTGATTCAACCATTGATTCAAGCAAGTCATGAGTGACATCTAGCAGCATCACCTTTAATTGTTGGAGAGTCGGTGAATGCATTGCGTACCCTTATGAACGTCACAGTGCAATTTGTCCTTTCACCAATCTATACCTTACTTGGTTCAAAGCATGAACGTGTAGCTCCCACTAGACTGGCTATATACATCTACTTAAGTAATATTTGATCTTAATCCATAGAATTCATTACTCGTCAGTTATGCACTGAAGACACTCTTCGTGGCATTGTCGGATGACAATGTCGATCTCATTGATCCTATGACTAAGGGATAATTTAGACACTAACATAATTGCATGATAGAATCTTATTATCATGATCCCATCATGATTTCCTTCATCTTATGTTATATCATGGACTTCATTAGTCAATTAAAGATACATCATCAATTCAACGTATGAATATCAAATTAATGAAGAAGCCTTTCATATTAAATAATATGTAGTGCATACAATAAGTGCTAATGGTGATTTCCTTTAGAGCCCTTCTCTAACAAACTCCTACTTGCTTTAAAGCCAATTGCCTTTTGTATCTTATGCCTTTGGCAAGTATATGAGAATTATACTTCTTTTGAGGAAGTGGCTTAGCCAAGAGATCAAACGCATTCTCACCAGTGGGCATATCTCTATCTTTACATCAAGATCACCAAGATTTCTCAAATCAAATGGCATCATCTTGAGTACTAGTTTAAACCTTTGATGAGACCATGGTTCCTTGTGCTTTCGAAATGGCTCCATCGTTATCCCAATTAAATCATGTTCTTTGTGTTCCTTCCATGAAAAAGAACCTTATTTCTGTTTCTAAATTTTGTCACCAAAATAACACTTCCATTGAGTTCTCACCTTCTTTTTCTTATAAAGGATCTCACCACTGGGACAACTCTCTTGTAAGGTCAAGCTAAAGGCGGAGTGTATGAATGGTAGGTTTTCCCATCACAATCGTCTCTAATAATTGTTTTCTTTAGTACCAAGTCTTGCCCCATTGTTTGGCATCTTAGATTAGGACATTCATCATCATCTATCTATAAGCACATTGTTTCTACTTTTGGTCTTGAATTGTCTAAGTAACTTCAACTATAACTCTTGCCAATGCAATAAAATTCATAAATGTCCATTTTCTACTTTATCTCTTATTTCACATTCCCTCCTACATATTATCTTCTTGGATGTTTAGACCTCTCATATCTAATCTATTGATGGATTTAAATATTATGTTATTTTCATTGATAATTTTACAAATTATATATGGTTTTATCCACTCAAAAAAAAAAAAAAAATCCAATGTTTGTGACATTTTTGTTCTTTTCAAGGCCTTGATTGAAAATGATTTCAAAGAAAAAATTGTCACTCTATACTTTGACAAAGGGGGTAAGTATCAGCCCTTAAATATTTTCTAGCACTTCTTGGAATTTCCAACTTTACTACTCCTCCACATACACCTAAGCATAATGGCTATTCTGAACATCATCATCGTCATATTATGGAAACATGTGTTTCTCTCCTTTCACATGCTTTGATGAATTTATTCTACTGGTCCTTTGCATTTCAAACGGCTATTGACCTTCTCAATCATCTTCCCAATCCTACACTTCAACAAGTCTCTCCCTATGTTAAACTCTTTGGCCAACCTCCCAACTATGGTAAACTCTGAACCTTTGGGTGTCTTTGTTATCCATGGATTCGACCTTACACTCCCCATAAATTAGCCCCCATTCCCTCGTGCTCCTCATTATGTGCTCCTTGGATACTCTGTAACTCGGAGTGCTGTTGTGTCTTGAACCCTCCATTGGTCGTATCTACACATTGCGACATGTTAAATTTGTTGAGTCCATCTTTCCTTTTAAGTCTCTCCATTTGTCTCTTGACCACCTATCCTCTCAAACTATGTCTCATTGGTGTCCACCGATGAATTTTCTCCAAGTCACTCCACTCCGATGGCAACATCGACTATTGAACCCTCCCCTTCTCCCTCTATCACAATCAATGATGTGACGATTGCCACCTAATATTCCAATGCCCACAACCCCACCACATCTCTAACCCTACTTTCAATTCCACCTCTGAAAACCTAAACCCCCCTCATGTCATTGTCACTCGCTCTAGAAACAACATTTTCAATTCCCTCACCGCTTAACTATTCACTCCATTTGACCTTGAATGCACCAGTGTCACCTAAGCTCTCATAGATCCTAAGTGGCATCAGGCCATATATTAGTTAAGTATGATGCCCTAGTTAAGAATAGAACCTAGGAACTTGTTCCACCAGATTCTTCTTACAATCTTGTTGGTTGCAAGTGGGTGTTTCGCACTAAATGATGGTTCTGCTAACATGTATAAAGCTTGTCATGTTGAAAAGGTTTTCATTAACATCACGATGTGTACTATTATTGTGACGCCCCAATTTTCGAGGGTCCCGTTGACTAGCCGTTAACTTGCAGAAGTTTCTACCTTAGGTCATCGTGCACCTAAGTCTTGGTACCAGACCGATACCATTTACTCGTGGACAAGGTTACTTAGCTCCTGTGATCGTCCACTTCATTGGGACCCATTCATTCATATTTAAGGTAAAATATGAGTCAACTACACTTAGCTACAATTCATAAGAGTCTGATCACGACCCTTTTACCATTATTACATACCCGACTATATTAGTAATAGTCGAAAGAGATTTAGTGGTGCATACAAAATTACGATGCCATAACCAGTTTGTTCAGGCACTTTTAAAGGGTTTATGAGGCCACATGTCGGCCTTCTTCACAATCATGACCTCGATACGGCGTCGTCTACCGATTAATAGATACATTGCACGAAGAGGGTTATCCATGAAGGGTGAGCCACGTGATATAGAAGAATACCTCCTACAAGGGCTCTCCCCTACCCTAAGTGTACATGCGATGTTCGCTCGACATTTCGCATCCACATTCCAACAAAACATGCCAATTCTATATGGAATCCCTACGTACCATGCCATGAAATGAGATGACTCATAGTGTACCATGCACTCCAAGTCCTCCACCAGACTCCTCACACAGCTAAGCCCCATGTGAAAAGCGGTCATTTTGGATGACATCAATGATCATTTTCAAAAACAATTTCATTTGTTTATAAACCAAAAGCTTTTTGGATGATACATCACAATGATCATTTCTATTCAAAATCATGCGCCTTTATGTGAGTAGCGGATTTTTGGTGTTGCACTACGGGCTTCACAAACCCAGACACTTTTACGGCCTTTCATTATTAGGGACTATGTCTAACTATAATTGGCAGCCTTTTCACACAAGGGAGGATCTATCCTTTCTTTCTAATACCCGACACATATTTTCTTTACCATTTTCATCAACCGTGCGACTCTGTTGGACGTTGTCCCATTTAACCAAGCCCACCCAATCAAACACTAAACACAATGTCGATTTATCAACCATGCACTCACACCCATTTCATGCGATGTCCTCGTGCATATGCATGCAATATGTCATTGCATGTTATATCATGTCACATGCATAATGAATGCTACATGGACAACACAATTCCGCACCACTACGAGTACCATGGACAATCACATCACACGCATACATAGATTTCCATACCTCATTTCATTCATGTCAATATATCATGCATGCATATATCAACATTCACATTCAACATATCATTCTATGATCAAGATGACACACCTGAAGCAAACCGTATAATGGCCATTGCACCATAATTCTGCGTGTCAACATATTAGAACACACATATTGACATCCAAACATGTCACTCTTAGTCAAGAAATGACACACTCAAACAAGTCAAAAAATGGCCCCCAAAGCAAGCCATAAACAGTCACAAATTAGGCCTAAACCGACCTAAAGATGGCTGCTACGCCTGGAAGCAGGGAGTACAGCACAGGCGTAGCGACCATCTTTCGTGGGAAGATTTGCGCAACTGCCTGGGTGGCAGACTGGAGTGCACTTTGTCTGAAAGAAACAACGTGCGAGGAACCCGAAGAGTGAAGTTTTCGCCAAACGGTTCATGCGGGGAAAAAGCCTTTTTCTGGCTAAAAACGGAAAGTAAGCCAAGGTAGGAAGAATTCCTTATCTCACAGAGTGTGATACACATGGGTAGGAAGCATCTGAACCTTACAACCGATTTCGAAATCTTCCCTCTTGGATCTTTGGGAAAATCCCTCTTTTTAGGTACTGATTCGTGCCACGGTAGGGTGATTCGGAATCAACAATATTTGTATCCTTAGTTCCTCCTACTGCCGTAGTCAAGCTACTACAGCATAGCGGTCTAGGGTCGAACACGGGAATGGGTTTTCATCCTATGAATGATTTGCATCAGTGTTTGGAAAATGGTGAGGCTTTTGTTTGGATTTCTGGATTTGTTTCAAAACAGTGGAAGTTGTTTGTTTACTGACTAACTGTAATGGCTGAAAATGAAGTGTGAAATGGTAACTTTGAAGGCTTGGGTCACTAGCTCGATAACATGGGGGTGTTAAGGTGTCCTCGGGTTATTTCTGCATTAGGGCAAATGACCTATAGTCAAAGCCAAAACCGGATCTTTGTTTAAGCTATGAAACCCTAACCTAGAACCACTCCTATTTGAGACAAACCAAAATTACTAAGCATTCAAGTCCCATTGGAGTTTTAAAACCACACAGCATTTAACCTCATTTCAATGGCTCGTAAATGGCATCTAAAGGATATCAGTGCATCTAGCATTAAGTATGCACTAAAACCTAAAGCATGGCAAGTATTGACGAGGAACAACATTAAATGGCACTAAACCTAGTTTGTAAGATTGTGGAACCATAAATCACAGTGCACAGCGCCATTTAAAGCATGAGGACAACAACGACGACCCCGAAACCAAACTGGCCACCCCTCACTGCTTCAAGGTATGAGGCTTAGTGAGCATCCATAGTTGTCATCCTCAAGGGTGTGTTTGTGACTGAAATGAAAAGAAAGAGGAGAGAAGAGAAAGCGAAATGAAACCATAAAATGAAAACATGACGTGTATACTCCAAAAAGTTAAAAGTTAGGGTTACAAACTTATAAGGTGGCTTATATAGCCAACCCCGAATGTGAAAATACTAAAACACCTAAAATATGAAATTACATAGAATTTATAATGGTAATATACCAACGAAGTCGTTTGGGATCAAATATACAAAATCACGAGTGACAATTTCTCTATGCGGGAATTTAGCTAGGATAGCGAAAATTTCGGCTAGGATAGCGAAAATTCCCGTAGCCTAGCCGAGCTAACTAACTAGCGAGAAATTCACGAGAGATAATGAGTGGAAAATTTGGCTATCATAATTAATTTCGCTAGCTAGCGAAATTTAAACCAGCCTAGCGAAGGTATTGTGAATAAGCGAGAGTACAGAATTTTCACTAGTACGATGAAATCTCGCTGGCTAGCGAGAAATTTCGCTAGCACCAGAGAAGATTCTCAATTTCACTAGGATTGCGGGAATTTTAAGCTATGGTTCATGAAATTTTAGCAATCCCGAAATTCGCAATCATGGCGAGAGACTGCGGGATTGCTCCTGCTCTCACGCATCCTTCTTTATGCTCTTTGCATCACTTTCCTTCAAAATCCACTTCAAATTCCTTCAATTTATTGGTTGAAAACACCGTGATTCCTCAGCATTTGGTATATATCTTAACATCAGACTTGACTAAATGGCTGAGGTAACCTGCAAAATCACCAAAAACAAGCTCGAAGTGGCATAAGTGGTACTAAGTGGACCTGAACACATCAATTGGATTAATTGATATGATTAGTCACATGGCGCTCAGAAACCTATCTTGAATGGGGCTGAAATAGCACTTTTGGGCTAATCTACCCCAACCGACCGTGCTAGTCCCTTAGCAATGCTAAAACAATAACGGGATGCATGCCTTGATTTTACAAAAAGTATATATGGTTCAAAAAGTGTATGTACAGATAAACATTGCCTTTAAAATGAACAATTTACACCACCTTTAAGCAGGCAGCAGGGAGAAGCGAGAAACCATATAAGAGCGAGTCTTAGGTCGACGTCGGATCCACGGAAATCAACCTGAATTTCCAAAATCTAATGATTCCTAATGTAACTCAAATGTAGCAGGAGGTCATCACCAACTCAGCGGGACCGAACCGTAATCCCTCCCGAGATCCTGGGTGACAGCCCCGATGACGTGCCCCACGCCGGGATCGAATGCCGCAGCCAGGAAAGAGGCTAAATTCCGAGCAGATGACTCACATGAAGCATATGAGGCTGAGCCAGCCCTGACAAGCATGTGCTCAGTGTCTATAAGAAGACTCGCACCATCTCCCCGTGTGCTCCAAAGTGAGGCCAATCCCTATAACCTCCAGAGCCTGGGCTCAGCTTCAAAGGCAGTCTAACAATGCACATATGTCCGCCGCTCGAGAACTCCCTTGGCCGATCATTGATGTCTTAGACCCGAGTCTGGGGCCGTGACAAGGCCCCGGGAGGTCATAGAATGGTGAACCGTAGAACCACGGGGTAAGAACCGCCAGCGCCATAACTCGGCAAAGCAGGAGTAATGCTCGAACACCGCATCGAGTCCCTCGACCGGGTCACCGTCACGCCGGACGTCAGAATACGACCCATGAAAATCCCTGAGCGGAGCCCTATAGTCCCCGATAGGATGTCCGACGAATAAGCGGCCTTCGATCTCGAGGTGGATAACCGAGGCGATGAGGTCGCCTCGGGCTGACGGATCGTGATGGTCGAGGCCTGACTCGATGATGACTCTAAGTCCGGCACGGCCCGCTGGAGTGGCTCCACCTCCGGATCTCCCCTCTACGTAATCGCGGCGGGGCCCTGGTTGGCCATCCGTGTCCGGTATCTCCTAAACTCGAGGCTCCCCTCGTGACCCGCCTGGGACTAACCCAGTGACGTGTCGAACCTGGCTCCGCCCTCCACTGGGAGGCCGAACCACCCGAGGCTTGTAAAGTGGGACCCACCTCCGTACGAACTATGACCGAAACTGGTGCGACTCAAAGGCGTGGTAATGCACAGGACAGTTTGATTTGGACTCACCGACCAAGGTGGACCAGGCACATGCACGACTGCACAATCAGGTGTGGCTGTGGAACGGGGCTCGGGCTGACCAAATGGCACCGCCCGCGCACACGCAGGAGCAGCGCGGTCGCGGCGCCCGGGCAGGGGCGACAAGGCGTATGGCGCAGCGTATGGCGGGCGCGCCGTGGCGCGAACAGGCAATGCGCGGTAGCGGCCCGCGATGGCCGGTCCCAAGCAGGCTCTCAGGGCTATGGTGGCGCGGGCTCGCAGGGCAGGCACCGTGTGTGCGTGCGCCGCGCCGATAACCGGAGGCTCGGGCAAACCAGTGGGCTCACTGCACGCGGCTCTAAGGATGATATGAAGTAGAAAGTTCTTCCTCCTTCGCCTTAAATAAAAGCACTGGAAGCCGAGTGGTCACTTCAGGTTGATTTCGCTTATTATAGCGAAAAATCACCCCACATATCCGGTTCTCCCTAATAAAACAAAATAAAATAAAATAAAATATTTATTTGTACTAAATAAAAATAACATAAAAGATAACAAAAATAAATAAACCTAATAACAAATATATATAAAAATAATAATTTAAACTTATGCTATTTAAAAAGGAAAGCTATGCAATTGGGAAACTTACTAAAAATAGCCAAAAATGAAAATCGACCAATTTAAAATAAAAACCAAAAACTTTTGAGCTGCAATTTGGTTTTAGAGAACACCAAACCAGCCCAAATTATCGATTTACCTACGGAGGGTCAAGAGGAAAAAGATCCTCAACCTCAAGAAGGGTCCGAGCCGATGCCTTGATGTTCGATTCCCATCATGATTTGCTTCACCGATTGAATCACTGACCAAATTCCTCGGAGAAGTACACGATGGTAACTTCCTACCACCGCTTCACCTCGTTAGCCATTCCTCGCACCCCGTCATTCGCTTCCCGAACTCACCAACCAAATGAAAGTACACTTCATCGCCCCCAGATTTCACCTTCCAATGATTTGCGGCTTCAGGACTCAAGTGAAATATGTTGAGTCGACGTCATGTTGCCAAACGTGAAGTCGCGATGACTCCATTTCGCAATCGATGATCAGATTGGGCAAAGGGCCGTAAATGGTCTTCCCAGATAATTGCACATGATCGTGCCCATTTGCTATTGGTTCTGTCAAGGTCTACAAAGTCTACTAGTAGTAGAATTTGTCTACTCGACCAACACATCCTCAACTATTCTTAGGGAATCTTACCGATCGATCTACCAATGATGGGAAAGGATGTTGGTAGGTTTAAGCTCTCTCAAACCTAACCGCTATACAATGCAGTATGAAGAGTTTACATTGGCCCTAAATCTAGCAGTTGCTTTGTTCTACGCAAGTCCCACCAATGTTAACTCGAAATCGTGGAGATCCTGGATCCCTTTGTATTTGACCGGGTTCGCTCGATTATGGCACCGACTGCTTAGTTAAAATGCTTTTCTCAATGCCCAACCCTTTACTGTATAAAGATCCTTCAAAAACTTTGCATATACAGGACTTGCTTTGATGATGTCCAGTGGGTATGTTCACCTTTACCTCGCCTAAGGACTTCTAGATGCCCCGCCGTCTTGATGCCTCTTCGCTTCTTAGCAAGCTCGGGGAAATGGGAGGTGGCATGCGCTGCTTCATTGAGTCTCTCCTTCTCGTAGAAAATGTGTTCGCTCCACTCCTTCTTGGGTTTCCTCAACCCGGCCGGGCATCGTTGATTAACTCCTTTCCAATTCTGGTGATTATAGCTCCAATCCTCATCCATTCCTGGAATTGCTAGATGAACTTCCACCACGTCAGACACCTTTCTGATTGGCAAAGGTTTATAGGCGGAACCTTCCTCTCTCCCGTACTCCGTAATATTGTCAAATCTTTTGTGATTGAATACCGTAGGCTGTCTATTTTCCGACACAGATTGCTCTAAGTCACCATCTATTCTCTTTGCTCGTGCTCTCTGGAAGCAGATTAGTCTTTTTACTTGGTATTGATCCCTTGCTCTTCCACAAAATTGCCTACCACTCAGCTTCAAATTCGTGACGCTTGTTCAACCGAGAAGTGGATGATGGTGGCCAGGGTTGAGATGAGAACCAAACCTGCTGCTTTGCCACCTGTGGTACATAGGCGTGGGATCAGGTTTCCGTGGAGAGGTTAGTGGCGATTCCTCCACCGCATTGTAGTATTACCATATGGGCATTAGGTTGCGGTGGCTTGTATTGACCTACAACATTTACATATTCTGACATCAAATGCTTCACTCGAAGGCACTCCTGATGATGTTCTCCTCGATCGCAAGTGGGTTGACAACCTGTGAATAAGTCAGTCTGCGGCAAAGTTTTTAGTCACCGCCTGACTCCCATGGAGCCTTTTCCTCTAGCTCCTCCACTTCCTAACTGGTAGGTCAGATATTTTTGCTTTCATTTCCATGTCCTCTGAAAGTGTAAAAATCTCCTCCTTGGTGTGCCGAGGGCCTCATTCTCCACCTCTCTGGTTTGTCTCATCCCAACCCTTGGAAGTTTCAGCAAATTACATAACCTGCCATGAAATCCATGGCCTCATCCGGATTTTGCTCGTAAAATCACCTCCACATATGGTTTCTGGAAGAATTGGCTTCATGGCAGGGGACATACCATTATAAATGATTCACTAACATCCAAGTGTCAAAACCATGATGGATGAAGCAATCGGTGGTCTCCATGAATCTCTCCCAAGACGTAGAATTTCTCGTATGTCGAGAAAGTGTAGATCCGTCTCCTCAAACTCGTTAGTACTCAGGTAATCGAAGAATTTCTTCAAAATCTCACTTGAAGATCTACCAATTTATGATCGCTTCGCCTTAAGTGAATTGAGCCATAGCCTTAGCCTCATTCTTCGCTGTCGTTGAAAATGCTTTCACCAGCAACCATGCCGTTGATACCTTCCTCGAACGAGGTATACCTCCTCAAAATCCCTTATATGCGAATATGGATTTTCATTCTCCATACCATGAAAAGTGGGAAGCAGGGGCACTAGGTAGGGTCTCACTGCCACATCTTCAGCAGGAGGTATGATGCAGGAAGGAGCACTAACCCTAGGAGGGTGTATGTGTTCCCTCATCGATCTGTATGTCGTTTGATTCACTGGGTACCCTAATGACTCGTTCCTCGTAGAGGATCCTATATTCTCACCGTGCACACCGATTTCACAACTTTGTTCAACTGTACGATTCTTGCGCCACCAAGTGTTCTATCCCATTGGTGCATAAACACCTGTTACACAAATGAGACGCTTAAAGAAAGAAAGACAAAACAAACTTGCCAAAAAGGTTAAGCAGTTAGCTAAAATCAAAAATCAACTGAAGAAATGGTCAAGGCAAGAATCGCTAAGTAGTGAAACTTGCAAGATAAAGAATCGTAATTCAAAAGGGTCTAAAAGGTCACCTACACTTGTAATGAGGATTAAAGTACACTCTCAACTCACATTATACGTAGTCCGCACCATCCCTGCAATCCAGGCGCCATTTGATTCGCGCTACCTGCAGGGTGATTCGAATCAACAATATTTGTATCCTTAGTTCCTCCTACACGTAGTCAAGCCATCGCAGTATAGCGGTCTAGTGTCTAACACCTAGATGGGTTTTCATCCATGAATGATTTGCATCGTTGTTTGGAAACGCGAGGCTTTTGTTTGATTTCGATTTGTTTCTAAAAAAACAAGGAAGTTGTTTGTTTCATCGAATTAAATCAGAATGGCTGGAAAATGAAGTGTGAATGGTAACTTTGAAGGCTCGGGGTCACTAAACATAACACGGGGTGTTAAGGGGCGGTCTCTGGGTTATTTCGCATTGGGGTAAGTAAACACCTATAGTCAAAGCCAAAACCGATCTTTGTTTAACTATAAAACCTAACCCTAGAACCACTCCTATTTGAGTTGAACCAAGTACTAAGCATTCAAAGTCCCATTCGCCTTTAAACCCTAGCATTTAACTCATTTCAGTGGCTCAGAATGGCATCTAGCGATATCAAGGCATCTAGCATTAAGCATGCACTAACCCCAGCATGGCAAGTATTGACCAAAGGAACAACATTAAATGGCATTAAACCCTAGTTTGTAAGGTATGGAACCATAAATACAAAGACTTTATCATTTTAAAGCATGAGTGACAACCTCGCAACAACCCCAAAACCAAGCTAGCTACCCTCCCTTCAGTTGGTGAGGTTGCCAAGCATCCCTTGAGTTGTCATCCTCATGGGTGTGTTTAAGCAAATTAGGAAAATGAAAAAGGCGAAGTGAGATAGAGAAGAGAGCAAATGAAACCCAAAATGAAAGCCGCGTGTACTCCAAAAAGTTAAAAGTTAGGGTTACAAACTTATAAGGTGGCTTATATAGCCAACCCAAATGTGTGAAAATACTAAAACACCTAAAATATGAAATTACATAGGGGCTATAATGGTAATATACCCAAATGTACGAAATTTCGCTAGCCTAGTGAAATTCTATAGAGATAGCGAAATTGGAAAATTTCGCTATCAACAGTGAATTTCGCTAGCTAGCGAAATTTCGCTAGCCTAGCGAAATTATCAGAAGATACAATAAATTGCAAAATTTTCGCTAGGCACAAGAAATCTCGTTAGCTAGCTTAAATTTCTAGCCTAGAGAAAATTCTCAATTTCGCTAGGATTGCGAAATTTTCGCTATGGTTGCGAAATTTTCGCAATCCCAGCGAAATTTTCGCAATCATAGCGAAATTTCTGGGATTGCTCCTGCTCCTCACTGCATCCTTCTTTATGCTACTGCATCCCACTTTCCTTCAAAATCCACTTCAAATTCCTTCAATTTATTGGTTGAAAACACCGTGATTCCTCAGCATTTGGTATATATCTTAACATCAGACTTGACTAAATGGCTGAGGTAACCTGCAAAAATCACCAAAACAAGCTCAAGTGGCATATGGTACTAAGTGGACCTGAACACATCAATTGGATTTATTGATATGATTAGTACGCAAAAGCACTCAAACCTATCTTGAATAGTGGCTCAAATAAAGACTCGGGCACTAATCAGCAATTCCATGCACAAATTCCGCCGAAGAATGAACTTTCGTTCTTAGCTCGACGAAAATCGACCAATGGAACTCCATAGATCTTGGGAGGAAGCCTTGGCTCTCCTCTTTCTTTCTTCTCCCCTCTCTCTCAATCAAACCAGAAAACCGGCCTTTCTACTCATACCTTCTTTCGCCCCATCTTAAGTTTGTTTCGATGTGGCCCACGCCAGGCCACATGTCCACCCTCGTCGTATGATTTTACTCGGTTACCATTTCATCTCAGTTCAAGTTCAATTTATACCCATGCACTTAACTCAATTCATTTCTCAACTTCCAAGATTTTCAGAACAATCTCTGCACTGCGGAGTCACTAGACACCCGCCACCAAAAACGCGGAAAACTAACCGCTCTCCGACGACAAAATTCGTCTAGGCAACTAGATTTCACGAGACGAATCCAACGGTGAATTCCTTTTCGTCATCTGAGATCTAAAAAATTCCCAACTTTTCAACTTGTACTATTCTAGCAATTTAACGCTTTGTTATTTTTCAGAAAAATTAAATGTCGTCCCGAAATTCCCCCACACAGCTAATGAGTCTTAAACTCATCTATTTTTAATCCATTTTTCTGGCTTGTTTCAATAATTTCAGAGATGTTTTAATGCCAAATTATGGAGTATTTTCAAACTTTGTGTTTTGCAAGTATTAATTCAAAAATGAGAGATTTCCAACAAGAAAGAAGAGAAAAACAACAATTACAGCAATCCATGTCGCGATTGAAATTTGTGTGTCGCGACAAACTTCCAAACTATTACCAAAGAAACTGTGTTGCAACAACATTTCCTGATTGTTGACAATTGAGCTAGGTCGCGACAAAAGACAATAAGTTGTGACAGAAGACAGCAGGTCATGACAGAAGACAACAAGTCGCGACAAAGAATGGGGAAAACAAATGCTAGTCAACTGGGAACAAAATAGTTTGTGTTGTGACATAATGTTGAACTAAAGGTAGAATATCTGTAGTGACAAAACCATCTTTTGTCACGACATTGACTTCTGTAACATGGAAAAGTTTGTTGAGACAGAAAATATGCTAAAGAAGAAGTTTAGGTCACGACAAGAAACTAGGTCGCGACAAAGGATGCTTAATAGATAAACTGACTTGGTTACAACAAGGAGAGTCGATGTTGCGACAGACTTCAAGCTTAAAAGGTGTTTTGATGTCACGACAGAGATCTTTAGGTCACGACACGGGAATAAGCTGAACAGAGAGAAACGAGGTCGCAACACAACTTCTAAGTCGCGACAAGAGTTTCAACATAAATGCAAAGAAGTCATGTCGCGACATAGAAAACTCTACGCGACAAGATAAGTCACCGAATACAAAAGTCACGTGGCGACAGTGGAATATGGTCGCGACACGAAGACAAAGCAAAGGAAGACAGCGATGACTGTAAACTAAGTCGCGATAGGAAAATATGCTGCATGCAGAAAAGTGTTGTCACAACATAACATAGTGGGTTTGCGACATGTAAAACATCCCCAACACAAAAGTCTAGGTCGCAACATAAAAACTGAAGCTGCAACAAAGAAACAAGATAAGTGGCGACAAAACTCTGTCGCAACAGAATTTTTTAGGTCGCGACCAAGATGACAATAATGCAAGACAGTGTTGTAACAAGAACTATAACAGAAATGCTATCATGACAAGAAAAGTTGGGACGCGACATCAATTTGAAGAAGCAGATAAGCATCACTATCGCGATATGAAAACTTTGGTCGCGACACCAACTTACAGAAGCTGCACTGAAACAGTGTTATGACATAGATATCGATGTTGTGACATACATGTTTGAGGAATGAACAAAATATTGTCACGACAAAGGAAACTCTGTCACGATAGAGATATCATACTTAAGGAAAGAAAAATGTAGTAGCCAAAAATATGTTGTCACAACTTAAGCAAGAATGAGCACAAGATCTTCTAGTCACGATTGCATAACCGCCGCTGCAAATGTAAACCCGCAAAAAATTCAAAACTCGTCGACATAACTTTCAAATGCAATCGAGAAGATAACCTCGGGCCTAAAATTCGTGGATTCATAAAAGAAGTATCAAGGTGGCCCAAACTTTAAGGCTCTATAAATATAAACGATCAAGGAAAGCGAGGCAATGATCAAGAATAACGAACCGTGAGCACCGGGAGCTGAGGACTCTTTTGTATTATATTTTTCTTTTCTTATTTTTCATTTTCTTCGTAGCTTGATATCTTAATTTGTCACTAGATTTGAACAGTGATTTGTTCAGAAGTTTTGAAGTTGAAATTAATGTCAAATTCATTTGTTAATTATTTGCTTTCTTTGAATGCAATGAACTCCAAAACAAATGATGGAAATTGTTTTTAGTTGATTGCACTATAAAGGAATTTTCCGATCGCATTTCATCAGATGTTGTAATCCAGTTTTCAAGAACACAAACTTCCACTAGGAAAGATCTGATGTTAGTTATGGTATTTTCTGCATGATAAGAAGAAACTCCTGAGTTGAATGTTGAATTTATTTGAATGGTGTTGTTCTTGATTTTAATTGTTCCCAATTTTAGTTGCTTATACCCATGAAAGGACTATAGTCTGGCTTTAATTTCCAAAAGGCCCTCTGAGGAACACAGGATGGACATTCCTAAGAGCCTAGATCAGTTACTTAGGGGTATGTTAGACTAATATTGATGAACTAATGAGCTCTGAAAGGTTACTTAGCTAAATCCTCAATTTGCTCATGGTTTGAGAATAGGTTGAGTGATATATCAATTTAATCAATTAGAGATCTCTCCTGGGTCTGGAAGAACGATCTTGATCTTGTGTTAGCATGAAATCTAATCAAGGAAAGATAAAAATATTTCAGATCTTAAGGATGAGACATCATTCATCTTGTAGGAATCTAGCAATTGCCCTGTCTTGAGAAGCAAGTAATCTACAACCATAAGAAATGTGTATGAAGTATTGGAAAAGAAAAATACCTAAATCTTACAGAGAAATTCTATTTACAAGTAATTGTTTAGAATCATGTTTCCAGAATGAACATGAACTTCTACTCAGTGAAAAGTATGGTTAGAGGAGGAATCCAAACTACATATCTGGCCACAAATCCAGATTTTAACTCATGGAAAAACAGAATGAGATTAGGGATACATGAATTGACAATTTCCTACAAAGAAGAAATCCTGCTTACTTCTAGCAATGACCGTTCAATTATGTATATTTAGATTTAACTTTTCTTTTATATTAAATGTGGATTATAGCTTTTAAAATTCTTATTAGGTTACTAAATTTCATCTAAATTGTGACATTCAAATAGTGTAGAACTTGAGAAGTCAGGGGCAATTGGGAAGTTTAAATTCCTTTCAATCTCTGTGGGAACAATATCCGGACTTATAGGTCCACTTTATTACTTATACGACCTATGCACTTACAGTTTTTAAGACCAAAGTAAATTTTCAATTGAGTTTATGAAAAAATTATTTTTCTTATGAGCATATAATGGGCTTCTCGTCTCAGACAAGTTTTATGGTTCCATCATCCTGAGTAATTTTTAGTCTTCTAGCAAATGGTACTAATAATTTGAATATGCACAACATATCAAGTTAACAAGTTTTCGTGCCAGTTCTGGACTCTAGTTACAACTTTGGTGATGTCATAAATTTGTATATATATCATTTGCCGACAAATGCTCGCATTGTCGATAGAAAGAATTTCAAAATCAATATTCTGGCAAAAGAGAGAAATGCTAATTTTGACATTTTTATTTGTTTTACAAAAATTTCAAAAAATAAACAAAAATAGTTTTAACAACAGTGGCTAAATAAGCTACTGATCTTTTCGGAAACTTCATGAATATGTAGTTTTTATTATCACTGACTCTATTTGATCTCAGTGTGTTTCCACTTTCAGGAGGATATTAAATGCATAGAAAATCGTGGCATGACTCGCGCCGGATACGTAAATTGAAAGAACCTCGAAAAATCTTAGAAAAGCTACCAAAGCAAGGGGTAAGATGTGTTCGATAATCAAATAGAAAGATTAAAAACTATTCCATAAGAAGAAGAAGCAGAGAGACCACAGGTGCCTAACACAATGGAGGAATTTTTGAGTCCTATTATTTAGGAAGAGTACTCTGCTGTGAAACAACCCCCTATTGAAGCAAACAATTTTGAGCTAAAGCTAACTTTGATTACAATGGTTCAGCAGCACTAGTTAACTGGCCACCCTTCAAAAGATCCAAATGAGCATCTGGGGAGATTTATAAAGATGGCAAACACCGGTGGAAATTGAATGGAAGTGAGACCCGATAGATCAAGCAACTCTTCCATCCCTACTGAGATGAGTTACTACATGGTTTGACTCAATGCAAGTGAGATCAGTGAATACTTAGGAAGAACTAGTCGAGGCATTCATGAGCATATTTTTCCCTCTAACTCTCACTGCTGAGAGAAGAGGAGAAATCATTGTGTTCAAGCCAGGGGAGGATAAGAGTCTCTACACAACATGGGAGAGGTTCAAGAGACTACTGAAGAGGTGCCCTATGCATGGGATAGATTTGACAACACAGGTGGACATTTTCTACCATGCCACACTATGTTCAAGGGTATAATTGATGCAACTCATCAGGAGGTTTTAAAGAAGAAGTGCAGAGGAGGCAAGGCAAGTGATTGAAGACCTTACCAAATGCAACTACAAGACTCATTCACCTTCGTGGAGGAGCAATGTAATGAGGGAAATGGTCCGACTGCTGATAGAATCACTATGGCCAAGCTTGATGCAAATATGAACAAGTCGAGTAGCAATGACAGAGGATGCACACCGCACAATGAAGTTGGAGCAGAAAGAAGGAAAGAGAAAAGAAGGTAAGTATAAGGAAGAAGAGCCCTACTAAGTTGATGAAATACGTCACACCTCGATTCCTTGGCCCGAATTCGAACAATGATTCGAACTTGGGCTTCGGGCGAGACTCATGCATCGGGACTCTTACCGCTTTTTTTTTTTACAGATCTCAAAATATCATATACAAAATAAAAACTACCACCGGGGTGGTGTCCATCAAAATCTATACACATATACGAAGTCCCATTTACATATACAAAGTTCATACTTTTATATTTACAAATCGGGAAATACAGGACATATCGGTGGATTTAACCCCCTTACTAGTGTGCCGGCCCGCTATATGCGAAAGATCGGTCTTCTCCTCAGACCTACAATGCATTAAAAACCCGTATGTTTTACGTTTCGTAGGAAACATATGACTTATATAGAAACACATGCACTTATAATCGAATCTCATAATAATCATATAACAATAACAGATCTTTAATCTCAGAATTCATATACAGATTTACATACATAATTATCATCAGAATCAACTTATGCTTGTTTAGTTCTCTCCAGATAAGGTGATGAACTGTATAATTTATAAAGAATCTTATACTTACTCGAACCGATTAATTTACGGCGACTTATTCTTATTCCTATCTCCCGTAGGACACATATTTATACTTTTCTCCCGTAGGACACATACTTATATTTATCTCCCGTAGGACGCATACTTATATAGATTTCCTCGTATGCGATACTGAGCTTATACATATACTTATGCGAAGGTACTTATCCACCTACTCGTACTTATATCTATCTCAGATCTCCCGTAGGAGTTCACAGAACTTATGCTTATACAGAGATACCCTTAGGTACTACAAGGCTTATACTTATACCATAGGGCTTATACTTATACTAAGGATTTTACACTTGTTCGGAGGTACCCGTAGGTGCTACAGAGATATTACAGAACATATATTGGTATTGCGGAACTTATTCTTATACGAAAGTACTCGTAAGTACTACTTATTCAAATGTCCCAAAAGACACATACTTGTGTTTATATCAAACATATAATTAATTAAAAGTACCCATATGTACTACTAACTTATACTCATATATAGTACTGAGGTACCACTCAGTTTATCCCCTTATTCGAGCTTATAATGAGGTACCCGTGAGGTACTACATAAATTAATCGTACATGTATACCTGCAGTAGTACCATGTAACTTATACTTATTCTTATATTCTCGGATCTTATTCTCAGATTACGAGCATATGTTTATTTTATCGATCTTATACTTCAAAGTTGTTTTTGAGCTTATTCTTAGATTTAGAACATTATACGTAGAATACTTTAATCCTATACTCTGTCTTACGTAATCCATACTTGTATTACGGAGCTTATTCTTATATTTCAGATCTTATACTTATATTACGGAGCATATACTTGTATTACAAATCTTATACTTATATTACGGAGCTTATTCTTGTATTTCGGATACGGAAGTACCCGTAGGTACTACATAACATTTTACTTGTACAAAAGTACCCGTAGGTACTACAGAACAGATACAGAGGTACCCGTAGGTACATTCAGATCTTTACCATATTCATTTCTTTACTCTTATTCTTTATTCAGAGTCTTAATACATACAAGGTCATATCAGACTTATGCAGATACGGACATTAGTCCGTAGTAGGTACAAATCACATCAAATACATATACCGAGTTCATATAGATTCAGAACATATCCAATAGGCTCAGATTACAATCATATTCGTAATTTTATACATCTTCATGTCAAGGTATCTGATTCGTCTCCTTTTTACATGTTTCATGACTTTGTTATACAAATCGGAACATATGGTACCCAAGGGTACACAGTATGGTACAAAAGTATGCTAAGCATACTGTGTCTTATTCATGTACTTTTTATATACATATATATAGTCGTTTACCTAGATCGGGGAACCATGAATGAGATGGACATAGTACACCAAGAACTCAAAGGTATGGTACAAGACTAAACTGATAATGCGTCTCGCCATGTACCGGCGCCATACACTAGCGTGAGTGCCTACACCGATCGTAATGCCCCGCCCACGCAGTCGAGTGTCAGAGCACTTAGCTCCGGAAAATAACCACCAATCGCACGCGGCCTGCCCACATAACAAAGTTCGCTGTGAAGATCAAATATGAGCCACGAAGATCGATTGTAACGCGCCGCCCACGTAATGTAAGGTTGCCAGAAGATTCAGCAGGAGTGCCAAAGCACCAATCAGAACGTCTACTCATTCATTCTTCAGTCCTAGGTAGTCATACGATCATATGTCTTTCAGAACTCATAAACTATCTTAATCACATTCTGTGTTCATGACATATTTCTTTTCAGGCTCATATTCATGTTTCAGTTCATTTTCATGTTTCATAAACACATTCATGTTTCATGAACACATCTATACATATTGCATTTCCTATATTTTTCCTCGTTTATGCTGCTGCATATGGAATTCCCATATACTTGTACGATAAAGATACCTATGTATTCACACCTCATTCATATATTCTTTATCCTCTATGAATCTACTTTACTTAGAAATTGGAATCATTTTAATTGAATCATCCAAACTAAAGTTATGACATTTTCATGCCAAACTAGTCAGTTTACCGATATTACACTGGTGGGATGCTTTGTAATACTCATTTTTTAGAGTATTAACTCATATTTGATAATCGTTCTATACTTTTAAAGCTATGTGCTAAGGGTTCTCCTTCAACTCTGGAATCACCCAAACTCCAGAGCATCCCATACTCAAGATATGTCCTAAACAACTGGGACTACTCTATGTTCAAAACCGAACCAGAAATTATTTTACCATTTTTAGTGAATTTCGGGGCCTCTATAGAGTCGACCGAAGGTAGCTATTTCAGGTGCTTTATTCTCCTTGAAGCATAGTTTAAATCAACTTAGAATCTCAACCTGATAAGAAATGACCAAGTTAAGTGGCCAAATACTAACGCTGTCAAAATAGAGCAATGGTTACCAATACCATGATTAACCAATGTGGTACCTAGTGACTGGGCCTCTGAAAATTTTCTAGAAATGTGGTTTTTATCCCATATTTCCATATTTTTCTACCCAAATCAACTCAATAATCAATACACACTTCAAAACCACTCCATATTCATCTTGTAACCTCAATTCTAATCAAATCATCTTTCAATACACATCTTTCTTCAAGAACCTTTCATGAATCATTCTCAAAACAATTCTAATATGGGTCATAATCCATACATAAACCAATTATAAAGATTAGTTAGGGTTTGTTCTAAACCCTAACTCACTTACTTGTAATTAATCCATGAATCCAACCTCAAAGGGAGGATTCCATATTTTTCTTGTACTATTTAGGGTTTTAACAACCTTACTTTCTTTAATTCTAGGGTTAGGATGAAATCCTAACAAAACCCTAGGTTTGGGGATAAGTTATTAACCATACAATTGCATAGAAATTCATACAAGAATTCATAGTTCCATACCTTTTTGCTCTTCCCTTCCTCTTCTCTTCTCTTCTTCTTCTCTTCCTCTTCCTCTTCTTCTTCTTCTCCCCTTCTTCTCTCTCTCTCTACGTTTTCTCGTCTCTAAAAATGAGAGAATCACCACATATTATCCAATTTTTTAAGCAGGCCATGTTTCTGCCTTTGCATTTTAATTCTTTCTCATTTTTTGCATTTAGGTCCTCTCTCTCTTATTCTCCATCTAACTTATACATATTATACTTCTGGGCATCCCATCTTTTCTCAAATCTATAATTGCATATAACCTTATTGTTTTATGCCTTTTATGTCCTCCATTGGGTAAATGACCACTTAATCTTGACTTTAATATTCTTTCTGTCTCTCTATTTTATTTCCTTTTAAAATTTTATTTAGCTTTTTAATATACTCCTAACAGTTTAAAATGACTAGGGTATATTTCGGGGTGTTACAATTCTCTTCTCCTTATAAGAATTTCCTCCTCGAAATTCATACTCTGTCATTTGCATGTTCTATGTCAGGTCCTTTCTTTTCATGTCTTTTACAGAAGCTGGAACGTGACTCTCACTTGAGCCAACAAGGCTCCATCAGAACTAAATCTCCTGTCCTAATCTTTCAAAGCTGGATTGGTACTTATTCATTCTAGTCAATATACAGGACAAGGACATCCGCAATAGGCCAACACTTTACTATGTAGGTACATCCTTAATCGAAGATTCTTCCAAAAATGCCTAAACCTAGGATTCGATATTTGAACTCGTGGTTGCATCATATCCCCTCACGCCCAGTTATCGTATACCCATGCTCGATACCAACTTGTAACACCCCGATTCCTTGCCGACTAATGGCTGATCCGAACCTGCCGGCGCGAGACTATGTAATCGACTCTGACTGCTTTTTTTAATAGATTCAAAATATCATATACAAAATAAAACTACCACTGGGGTGGTGTCCATCAAAATCTATACACATATACTAAGTCCCATTTACATATACAAAAACTATACTTTTACATTTACAAATCAGAGCGCAGGACATATTGTGATGAACCCCTACTAGTGTGCTAGCCCGGCTGTATGCAGAAGATCAGACGTCTTCTCCTGTACCTACACGGATTAAAAACCCATGCTAAGCTTTACGCTTAGTGGGAAACATATGACTTATATAGAAACACATGCACTTATACTGAATCATAATAATCATATAACAATAACAGATCTCAGAATCTTCATGAATTCATATAACAAATTTACATACATAATTATCCTTGTAATCAACTTATGCTTGTTCTGATCTCTCGTATAAGGTAATGAACTTATACTTATAGAAATCTTATACTTACTCAGAACTGACACTTATGGCTGACTTATTCTTATTCCTATCTCCCGTAGGACACATATTTGTACTTATCTCCAGTAGGACACATACTTATATTTATCTCCCGTAAGACGCATACTTATATAGATTTCCTCGTATGCAATACTGAGCTTATACATATACTTATACGAAGGTACTTATCCACCTACTCGTACTTATATCTATCTCAGATCTCCCGTAGGAGTTCATAGAACTTATGCTTATATTGTGATACCTAGATACTACAAGCTTATACTTGCTCATAGGGCTTATACTTATACTACTGAGTTTTACACTTGTTCCTGGGAGGTACCCGTAGGGTACGTAGATATTCATGTAACATATATTGGTATTGCATAACTTATTCTTATACGTATAATTGTGAAGTACTACTTTATTCAAATGTCCCAAAAGACACATACTATGTTTATATCAAACTTATAATTAATTAAAAGTACCCAGATGTACTACTAACTTATAATTCATACGGGGGCAAAATCTGTGAGGTACTACTAAGTTTATCCTTATTCTGAGTTTATACGAGGTACCCATAGGTACTACGTAAATTAATCGTATGCGTATACCGTAGTACTACGTAACTTATACTTATTCTTGTATTTCGGATCTTATTCTGTATTATGATATACTTGTCTTAATTTTTGATCTTATACTTGTATTACTTAGCTTATTCGTGTATTTCTGATCTTATACGTGTATTACGGAATCATATACTTCATTTACTTTAACTTATACTTGTTTTACGGAGCTTATTCTTATATTTCATATCTTATACTTATATTATGGAGCATATACTTGTATTACAAATCTTATACTTATATTACGGAGCTTATTCCTGTATTTTGGATACGGAAGTACCCGTAGGTACTACAAAACATTTTACTTGTACAAAAGTACCCGTAGTACTACGCAATTGCATACTGCAGGTACCCGTAGGTACATTCAGATCTTTACCATATTCATTTCTTTACTCTTATTCTTTTTTTTTATTCGTAGTCTTAATACATACAAGGTCATATCGATTTCTATGCGCATACGCATATTAGTCCGTAGGTGAGGTACAAATCACATCAAATACAGATACCAAGTTCATATGTATCTAACATATCCAATAGTCTCAGACGTAATCATATTTGTACTTCATAAAGTGATCTTCATGTCATGTATCCGATTCGCCTTATTTTTACATGTTTCATGACTTTGTTATACAACGTAACATATGGTACCCAAGGGTACATAGTATCGCATGTATATGCTAAGCACACTGGTCTTATTCATGTACTTTTTATATACATATCTATACCATTTACCTGTGATCGGAACTATGAATGAGATGGACACAAGACACCAAGAACCCGAAGGTATGGTACAAGATCGAATCTGATACGTGCTCGCCATGTAATGGCGTCGTAGCACTAGCAGGAGGTCAAGCACCGATCGTAACATGCCAAATTCACGTAATGTGGTTCCATGTGACTAAAGAAGATCAAGCACCGATCGAACGTGCCGCCTAATGTGAACAAAAGTGTCGTGAGCACTAGCGTGGAGTGCCAAAGAATCGATCGTAACGTGCCGCCCATGTAAATGTATGTCGTAGCACCAACAGGAGTGCCGAAGCATCGTTCAGAACGTCTACTCATTCATTCTTCGGTCCTAGGTAGTCATACGATCATATATCTTTCAGAACTCATAACCTATCTTAATCAAATTTTGTATTCATGACATATTGCTTTTCATGTTCATATTCATGTTTCAGTTCATTTTCATGTTTCATAAACACATTCATGTTTCATGAACAAATCTATACATATTGCATTTCCTATATTTTTCCTCAAGTTTATGGTCGCAGATATGACATTTCATATACTTTCGTATTTCCGTAGGATACCTATGTATTCACACCTCATTCATATATTCTTTGCTCCTCTATGAATATACTTTACTTATAAATTGTAATCATTCCAATTGAACTTCAATTGAATCATCCAGTCCAAAGTTATGGCATTTTCATGCCAAACTAAGTAGCCATCGATATTACACTAGTGGGAGCGCTTGTGTAATACCTACTTTTTCTGTGAGTCTTCACTATATTTGACACTGGTTCTTATACTCTTTTAAAGCTAAGGTGCTAAGGGTTCTCCTCCAACTGGAATCACCCAAATCGGAGTACCGATACTCAAGATATGTCCTAAACAACCAGGACTACTCTATGTTCAAAACTGAACTTAAATCATTTAACATACCCCACTTTGAGGAATTTCTTGGGCCTCATAGAGTCAGAATTCGAAGGTATCTTTTGTGTTTTTATTCTCCTTTGGAAGTCTAGTTTAACTAGCAACTCAATCACCAATCGATAAGAAATGACCAAGTTATGGCCAAAATACTCTAACATTGGTCAAAATGAGCAATGGGTACTCTGATCAATGATTGGGTTCACGTGGTAACGGTGACACTGGTTGGGTACCGGTACCACTCTTCAAAATTTTCCAGAAGGCTGTTTTTCTCCCCAGAGCTCCATATTTTGCTACCCAAATCAACTCAATAATCAATACACACTTCAAAACCACTCCATATTCATCTTGTAACCTCAATTCTACTCAAATCATCTTTCAATTCACATCTTTCTTCAAGAACCTTTCATGAATCATTCTCAAAACAATTCTAATATGGGTCATAACCCATACATAAACCAATTATAAAGATTAGTTAGGGTTTGTTCTAAACCCTAACTCACTTATTTGTAATTAATCCATGAATCTAACCTAAAAGGGAGGATTCCATATTTTTCTTGTATTATTTAGGGTTTTACCAATCTTACTTTCATTAATTCTAGGGTTAGGATGAAATCCTAACAAACCTAGGTTTGGGGATAAGTTACTAGCCATACAATTGCATGGAAATTCATACAAGAATTCATAGTTCCATACCTTTTCGCTCTTCCCTTCCTCTTCTCTTCTCTTCTTCTTCTCTTCTCTTCTTCTTCTCTTCCTCTTCCTCTTCCTCTTCCTTTCCTCTTCCCTCTTTCTTCTTCTTTCTCCCCCTTCTTCTCTCTCTCTACAGCTTTTCGTCTCTCAAAATGAGAGACCAATTGATATTATCCAATTTTTTGAGTTAAGGCTATGTTTGGCCTTGCATTTTTAATTTTTTTCTCATTTTTGCATTTAGGTACTTCTCTTTATTATTCTCAATCTAACTTATACATATTATACTGGGCATCCCATCAGCCTATACTGTGAAAGGCACCTATTATTTTATGCCTTATGTCCTCCAATGGTAATGACCACTTTACCCTTGTTCCCAATATTCCTTCTTGTCCCCTCATTTTATTTCCCGAAAATTCCTATTTTGCTTTTTAATATACCTAAACATGTCGAAAACGACTAGGGTATATTTTGAGGTGTTACAAACAAAGTGTATGAATAAGCAGAGAAGTTACCACTTCAAGCCTAACCCCAATTTGCCTATACACTACAGTCCAGCACTAAGAAACCATGAAAATTTTTCCTATGGTGGGGGGAGCACAACATCGTCCTAGACATGGATAGAACTACCATCAAGCTTATACTTAGCCTAGGTTTCACAGAATTAAAGAAGAACAACAACAACAAAACAGTGGACAATGTGAGGAGAGTATCAAGGGTAGAAAATAACTTCTAAACCTCAAGATCAAAAAGTTGCACCATGACAAAAAACAAAAGGATCCTCGAATGTGCATGAAAAAGTTTGTCGAACATGAGAATTTCCAAGCTAACACAATCGTGTTTCAAACAAATATTAATGCTGATTGAGAAACTTGAGACTGGTGCGAAGTGCCTGGCCCCAACTCATAAAGCCAAACCTAAATACATTTCCTAGCAATACTGCAGGTCAACTTAAAGATCTCACACCAACTCGCAATGAGGCAAGAATGAAAATGCAATGGTACAAGAAAATGTTGGACAAGCGTGCATGGAGACTAAAAACCAATGAAGAAAAAGCCTCAGACTAAAAGAGCAAAGAAAAAGACGTCGAAGAAAACAAATACAACAAATGTCTGGGGCCTAAGGACAAGAGAATGAGCACCTTCTCGGGGAGGCAACCCAAGTTGAATTTAATTTTTTTTTTATTATTTTTCTTATGTACTTAGATTGATGTTGGTTATTCTTATGAGATTTTGGATTATTAGATTTTGATTTGGTTAGAAGTTTTTGGAACATTGGTAATTTGCTAAATTTTTCTATTTATTTCTGAACAGGAGGAATGAACTGGAATCAGATTTATTGTAAAGCACCCTGCCTTAAGCTGAATTGTGCAAAAAATGACTACAAGGGGGAGTATTTCTCATTCCCTAAACTTATTTTGAATGATAATGCATATATTAAGTTTGGGGGAAGTTTGTCACACCGCTTGAATGCTATGTTGATGTGTCGAGATACTGTGTATATTGTTCAATGATATTTGTTATATAGATTCTTACAATTAGAATTGAACAAATTGACTGATTGGTGAGTGATTAACTGAATAGGAAGGAAATTTTAAGTTGCAGGAATTTTGGGAAACAATCTTTAGTCATGAAAAAAGAAATCTGTGTCACGACATTGTTTTATAAGTGAGGAAAAAGGGCTATCGCAACAAGAAATTTAATGGTCAAGACAATTTATAAGAAAATTAGGTCGCAACATTAAAAGTTCGGTCGCGACAAAACTAACTGAATTATGTTGTCATGACATTGTTGTTCCTGTTGCGACAAGAAATTTTAAAACTAAAGTAAATGGCAAAAGAAACAGTGTCGCGACCACCTTCACATGGTGTCGCGACTCACTTTTTAGTTTGTTGAAACCAATCTCTATCGCGACATGAATTATCTGGTCACGACCTAGATTATAACCTGTAGGCAATTGTTGAGTCCAATGACATGTGTCGCGACAAAATTTTCTAATGTCAGGACTATTCATTATTGTGACAAACCTAAAGTGTGTCACAACATTAAGTTTCAAATAATAAAGACTTGAGTGAAAATATTCATTTTGAGGTCACAAAATAAATTCCGCAGTTAAAATTAAAGGCTATTGTTGTGACCTAATCATTTATTGTCGCGACCCACGAAGAGAGGCATTCATTTATTGAGCCATAAACTGAAAAAAAAACTCTCCAAAAATTGAAAAGCCATCCCTCCCCATTGTTCACATCACTCACACTCTCACCAAAATTCTCACTTTTCTCTCATCTCACTACATGAAAACCATAGATTTCAGAGACCTTAATCCCTAAATCCATATCACTTCGATGGCAAAACCCCAGAGCTTAATCCCAAACCTCAATGAGATGATGGAAGAACACAATGCCTGGTGAAGAAGAGATTCATCCGAACCTCGACCGAGGCAACTCAAGCAAGAGGAACCGAAGGTGCGTAAAAGGCACAAACCCGGCCGTGAAAAGGAAGGAAGAAGAGAAGAGTTGAAAAAAGTAGAGCCGAACAAGCGAAAGAAGCAGAAGACAATGAAGCTTTCATTTCAAATGAAACTTACTCCTTCTGGAAAGAGAATCTGAGCTATAAAGGTTTTATCGAGAAAGTGGGTTCGCATTTCTATCTCACCATTTGCAGAGATCATCAAAAGAGGGCTGAACTGCTTCAAGCACAAGCCACCTGGTTATGCTATAGTAGTCAAGGAGTTCTACTCCAATATGATAGACATGAAGGAAGATGTTGTGTATGTCAAAGGAGTATGGGTCCCCATGGGCCACGAAAGGATTAACGAGGTTCTACAAATCAGGGATCCCAAAAATGGGTCTAAATACGTTAAGTCGATCGTGAGAACCCAACCATGAGAAAATAGTGGCTCTGGATCGCGGGAAGGAACTCAACGAAGAAAATCCTCATGAATCCATCCCTAGGGGTTCCTAAATGCAGCTGCATGTTTGGTTTTATTTTTATACTTCGTTATAATTCCGCAAAGCATCTTTGCACAATAAGGGAGAATGAAGCCATTATCTTATATGCCCTATTGAAGGGTTATAAGTTTGATGTGGGGAAAATAATAGAAACATCTATCAAAACCTTCCACAAGGTTGTAAAAAAGGGATTGATCCCCCATCTAGCAACTATCACCGACTCAGACTCGGGCCGGAGTAAAGTGGTGGCGCAGAAGAGGAAACCTGCCCTAGGAGCTCTCCTTTGACATTAATAAGGGTCATCAAGGGCCCAAAGAGCAGGAAAATGAAGGAGATGGAGATTGTAGAAGTTGCAAAGGAGCCTCAGGAAGAAGAAGAAGAACAAGTGGGGATGGAAAAATTCCCAGAGGAGGCCCAACTGCTAGTCAAGATGATTTCAGCTAGACAAGTCCGAAGATTTAATCTTCTCCTCATGTAGTGGAAAATTTTCTCTGAACTGGAAGAAAGTGCTCCAAGGGCACACAGAAATAAAGAAATCATGGAGATGCTGTTTTGTTATGAAAAGGAAATGGATGAGAGAGAGAAGAAGTGGGAACAAAAACATAGAATAAGAGAAGAATTTATGGAGGCAGGCTTCAGAAGAAGAGAACAAAGATGGGAATAACTTCTCAAGCAGAGGGAAGAGGAATGGAAGGAAGAAATGGAAAGGACAGAAAGAGTGCTTATGCAAGATTGATTCAAAATACAAATTTTCTACAATGAGCAGCCTAAAAGGGATGAAGATGTGCCGACCTTAGACAAAAAGAGAAGAAAAGTCAGGCTTAAGTATGCTGCGTATATGTAGGGGTTCTGGCATCTCTACAAGAAGAGTTCAAGGAATTTGGGAAGCTTGTGGAGAAGAGGGACAAGGAGCTAGAGATGGACAACAACTACGCATTTGGGTCGGGAATGAAAGCCTGGATCGTGGAATTCAAATTTAAGGAACATACACACTATGCTCATCGAACTCAAGGAACCACAAAGAATATGTTGTTAGTGATATGCTCTAAATTTTCAAAGGGCATATACATTGTCATTATATGTTTATATGCATCGTGCATTTATCATTTTATCTTGTTATTTAAATTCAGGTTTAACTTGATAAAATCAGATCCTCAATAGTCGGGCTCATTTATGTCATCATATGTGACTTGATAGTAAACCTTTAGGCATAAAAACACTATTCTAAATAGTCCATAGTCAATCACATTGCGGGGAATACAATGAAGTAAGACTATTATGTTTTTGAGAAAAATATGTTTTGTCAGGTCATGAACATAAGATGTTACCACATAAACACATGTTAAGTTCATGTTATCGACGACCGCTATGAGAATACTACATGGATTACGCCACTGTAAGAATTCTCACGCATGGTATTTGAGTCCTCGACCTAAATTCACCATGGATTCCTACATGAGGAACTTCTCGTGTCTTAACGTAGCTCAATGACGCTTTTACCGTGATGGTACGGGCAATGGTCAAGTATGCAAGAACGCTGAGGAACGAGCGATAGTGAAGGAATTTGTTCCGCTCTTAATTGAGTGAGATGTCTAATGGCCTCTTGATAAGTGAGACTAAGAAATGCATAGTCATGCTCGAATGAGATTGATAAGAGTTATCAATATCATTTGTTTAGTCAATGACTGAGAATCAAGAAACTATTAAGTTGTATAAAGATGACTTTATCCAAGCCAGGCTTAATCGAGATACATCGTGTGACAAAGGACTAATATCATACTATGTGGTAAGGTTTTTCGAAATAATAAATTCACTTGATTTGGGTAGTTATAATGTCTTGCCAGAGACCACCTATAACATGTGGGCTTGGGAATATGATCTTCAGTCTCGCTCCAACATCGAGCGAACCTATAGAGTCACACATGTTAACGAGCTATACGGGATGGGTGTTAGAAAGGCTCTCTCTTTAGCCCATGATTAAGCCTAGCCTAAGCCTGCCTGGCCCAAGCCCATTAATAGTTAATGGAATTTGGTTTAAATTCGTTTTAATAAAAGGGTTTGGGAGGCTTGACATAAATATGGGGTTTATCATCTAAAAGGATGTGGTTCTTTTGAAGTGGGCGTTTTTTAGAGAGAATTCCTTTTAGAGTTTTGGAAGACACTAAGGTGTCTTTGGTTTTGCGAGACAAAGACCTATCATAAGGTGCTAGAACATCCATCCCATCCATTAGCCGTTCATGTGGATACCTTTAGAGGGCTTTTGCACACGTGATCGCCTTGCCTGTCATATCGATCGCTTCCAAAAGGAGTTCTATTTGCGTTTCACGCGGTGTGTGATCGCAAATCAAGACTAGTAAAAGGATTCGACCTACAAGAAGTAAGATCTGGATTTTCTGATTCATTGTTTAGTTTCATCGATTTCCTTGATTCATTTGCTAGTTTCATCAAACCGCTGATCCCGATAGTCAAATAAGCAATTTGTTTTTTTATTTCCATCATGCTTTATCGCCGATTCCAACAAGAATAAAGCTACTTGTTGTTTGGTGAAGTATTTGTTTTTCCATATGTGATATGCCATGATCCATTAGTTCATCCATTTTATAATAAGTATAATCGAAATATGTTTTTTTTCGTATGAAGTCCGTAACATCATATCGTAAATTGAAAATTGATCTGCTAGAAAAGCTCTAATGTGATTGGGACTGCTTGATGATCAACTCAATCCCGAGTTCAGAAGTTCTGTGCTCTAATATATGATTAGGACTGTTACAACTTAAGATTAATTAGTATGACTGTTACAGATTCTTATTAATTAGTTGGACTATTGCATATTAAGTAATGGCATGTATACTTATTAATCAATAGATCGGCACATTAATGTTAGGATTAAGAATGGACTGTTACAAATTATTCTTAATTAGTAGGATCATACATTATTAATGTTAGACATTAAGAATGAATCATATAGATTATTCTAATCAAGAGGGATCATACACATTAATGTTAGACATTAAGATTGGACTGTTACAGATTATTACACATTAAATAGGATTGTTCCAAATTAATGATGGATTTTTAGATTAAGAGTAATCAGCATTGGTGAATGACTAGAATTATTGGTGTGATTAATGATCAGGAGAAATTTCCAAGCAGTAACTCACTCATGCTAGACTTAAAATTTGTTTATGTGACTAACACTACAATTGAAAGACCATATTCATAATCTGATTATGTGCTTAATGTGTTTATATTCAATTTGCATGGTGCATGTCATGGCCCTTAGTTCCATGTGATTGGCAGGTATTAATTATGGGTTTGTAATTTTTTAAATACAGCCTACGTGTCGTTAATTTTTATTGACACAACATAAAAATTTTTCATTATATTAGCATACTACCGCTTGTCGTTGTTTTTATCGACACAACATGTGTGTCTCTTTTTATTATTTTAGCATAAAATAGCATACAATTATTACTTGCTTGTAATGAAGAAGAACGAAGAATGGAGGCCCGTTCGTTCTTGGAGACATGCCCATAAAGCTTAAGGTATTGGTAAACGGTAATCCTGCATCTACATATTGGCTTATGGAGATCACCTTAGGAAATGGGCCATGACATGTCACGTTTACATTTATGCTTATTAATATGCTTGTATGTGATGCATGTATATGTTTATAAAGTTTGCCTAACAACTTGATACTAATTTCATCACATAAAATATTAAGTCACAAATGCCTTCCATAATTTAACACTTATAATAATACTGATCGCCTTACTATATAGTTTTTCGCCAAAGCAAGTGTATCACACTAGAAGACATGACGGGATAATGGAGATATCCATAAGATTGAATATGGTTAGACTTAATTCGGGGCTATCATAACTGTTTACCTAAGGGCATGTGCGATTTTTCACCTTATTTAGCTAAGTTTAAGTGTTATGCTGTTAAGTTTGAAGTTTAAGTCAGAATTTGGATTCACCCACTAAGAAACTATAATATTGTTTCTATGTTAATTAAAGAGTTATTAATTTTAATGGGAATATTAAAGACCTCCTTTATTAAAATTTTTGCATTTTTTTGTATGTAGATTAATGGCATCAAACAACACATCAACATTTACCCTGCGATCTACTCCTTGAAAAGGAAAAACTTAATGGGACAAATATTGGTCTCAAATTCCGAGATCATTCCAAACAAGAGAGGAAGATGTATGTTCTTGATACGAAATCCCTAATGAACCTCCCGCTAACAATGCCCCACGAGCTAAAAAGGATGCTTATAATAAGCATTTGAATAACCTCCGTGGATGTAACCCGTCTTATGCTTACAACCATGAACTCCGAAAGCCTCGTACAATTCGAGTGAAACGAGGCATTTGATATGATGTCTCAAGGGAATGTTCCAAGAGCAAGCACGTTAAGACAGGTTTACAACCACTAAAGCACGTCAAGATGACTCCTGACACTTCAGTAAGTGCACATGTGCTGAAGATGAAGGGTCTTATCGATCAACTTGATAAGCTTGGTGCTCCTATTAGTCATGAGTTGGCTACTGATCTCGATTCTCAGTTCATCGTCAATCTACGAATTTGTTATGAACTACAATACGCACTTACATATGGGAGAAAATCTATCGAAGTTACATGGAATGGGTGTTAAGAATGTTAAGACGTAACATTTAAAAGAGACAAATCCAAAGCAAGCTGCTTATGGTTTAGAAAGGGGAAGGCATGAAAAGAAAAGGAAAGGGAAAAGGTAATAAGGCTAAGAAAAGGCAAAGACGTACCCGGCCTAAGGCCAAGAAGCCAAAGCCGCCAAGGAGGGAGTTTTCTTCAGAATGAACAAGGTCATTGGAAGAGAACTATGGGCTTCACTAGGAAGATTCAAGAAAAGAGCAAATGAGGCTACCACTTCGTATTTATGTCATAGAAGTCAATATGTTTACTTCACTACGGGTATTAGATAATCGGATGTGGATCTCACATTTATGTAAATGCAAGGCCTGAAGCAAGATCATTGGCTAAAGGCGAAGTGGACCCCACGAGTGGGGGAATGGAGCAAGAGTTGTTGCATTAGCCGTAGGAGTTTATGATTTAACTTTGCCTAGTGCACTTGTTTTCCAATTAAAGAATTGTTATTATGTGCCTGCCATGAGCGTAAATATTATTTCCTCAAGTTGTTGGGGACGTGGGATGGATTTACCTATTATTAAGAATAACATTTTCTCCATCTATATGACATTTTTACGGGAATGCTAATTTATCTAATGGTATCTACGCTCTAAACTGAACAACTTAAGCCCATCTATATCATCGATACTAAGTGGTGCTCAAGTCCACTTAATTGAATCCAACCTACTTTTGGCATTATCGTCAGCCATGTCAATGAGAAACATCTTGAAGCTCCATCGACGGGCTAATACATCTATTTAGCTTAGAGTCATTTGGAAACATGTAATTTAGTTTACTAGGCAAAATGACCAAGGCTCCTTTACGACACTGAGAGGGCTAGTGACTTATCAAATCTTATACATCCGCATTGTGGACCAATAAGCTCGGGATTATAGAGGAGGTTATCGCATTTCATTACTTTTACCGATGACTTTAGTAGATATGTTTACATCTACTTAATGAGGCATAAGTCTGAATCATTTGAAAATTTCAAATTATTCAAGAATGAAGTACGTAATTAGCTTGGTTAATATCAAACACTTGATCCGATCGAGGTGGTGAATATTTAAGCCAAAATTTCATGATCAAACTCATGATCAGGGGATAACTCACAACTCACTCCACCTAGAACACCACAAATGGAATGGTGTATCCGGAAAGCGAGAAATCGAACTTTATTACATATGGTTCGACCATGATGAGTCTAACAGATCTTCCAATATCCTTCTAGTGATATGCACAGACTGGCCATGTTTCGCTGAATAGAATTTCCATCGAAAGCTGGTTGAGAAAACATCATATGGAGTTATGGACAGAAAGCGCCTGGCCTGTCTTTTCTCAAGATTGGGGTTGTGAAGTATGTGCGTCAGCTTCGATAATCTAGCATCCAAATATGATAAGTGCTATTCTCAAGGGGTATCCAAAGGAAACAAAAGGGTATTACTTTACATCCCATCCGAGAACAAAGTGCTTCTGTTGTTCGTAATGGAGTCTTTTTAGGAAAGAGAGTTCATTTCCAAAAAGAGCCGTTGAGTAAGACACTCAAGAAATTCAAGAACCATGTTTCCCCACCGAGCCCACGGAAATTCTACAAGACTCACAACCAGCTGTCGAAGTCAACATCTTCTGATACCCACGAAAGTCTAATAAGATTCATCATGAGCTCAAGAGATAAGTGGATTTCAGAATCGACGACAAAACCAGGAGCTTGTGGATCAAGATGGCTTCCACAACCTATCACGAGGCAATGATGAGCCCAGATCAAAAAATGGCTTCATGCCATGAAGTTCAAGATGCAATCAACACATAACTGTGTTTGAATTGGTTGATCCACCCGAGGGTTTTATCGATCCAAGTATCCTAATAGGTGCAGAAGCTTCCAAAGATCCATTTATGGACAGTAGGCTTCACGGCTGGAATCTTCGTTTTTCGATGAGGCTGCTAAAGAGCTCGCTTTATGAAACAAGATAAGCCTCAGATACAAGAAGGTTAGTGGGAGGCAATTGTCTTCTTAGTGCTATATGTGGACGATATCTACTCATTGGAAATGACATCCCTACCTTGCAGAGAGTCAAGTCTCGGTTGGGGAAATGTTTTTCAACGAAAGACTTAGTCGAAGCCGCCTACATCTTATGCATAAGATTTATAGAGACAGGTCTCAACAGTTACTCGGCCTGAGTCAAAGTGGGTACATAGACTAGGTGCTAAAGAGGTTTAGCATGCAAGATTCCAAGAGGGGTTTCTTGTCAATGCCTCATGGCATTAAGCTCAGTAAGTCTCAATGTCCAACCACGAAGGACGAGAAAGAGCGCATGGATAAAATCCCATATGCTTCTGGCCATCGTTCTGTCGAAGGGCGCTATGTTGAGACCCGACCGATGTCTCCTATGCCTTAAGCATGACAAGTAGATTCTGGTGAAGATCCAAGTGAATGTCACTTGATAAAGAAATAATAATATTCTTAAGTACTCAGAAGAAACCACAAGGATATATATATATTTTTTTTTATCTATGGTAGACAAGAAGGCGAAGCTAGTTATAAGTGGTTATACCGATGTCGGCTTTCACCCGACTTTATTGATTCAGATCGCAATCAGTTTGTGTTTTGTCTGAACGGGAGGTGCCAAGAAATGGAGAAGTTCCAAGCAAGACACCATGGTCGCATTCGACCACGAGGTCAGCAATACAGCCGCCTTGCATGTAGCTAAGGAGGTGGGCTTTGACTCGTACCTCGCTTGGGGGACTCGTGTCAGTTCCCTAGCACATAAACCTAGCGGATCGTCTATTGTGACAATAGTACACGTCGTCAAGGAGCCCGCATCACACAAGAATCCAAACACATACTCAAAGGCTTCCACCTCATTCATGAGATCATCGGAGAGAGATGTTAAGATATGTAGAGTTCATACCGATGACAATGTTGTCGATCCTTCGACTAAACTCTCTTCCACAACAAAGCATGATAGTCATACTAGATCGATAGGCATTCGACGATAAAGCCCATTTGGCTTAGTGGCAAGTGGGAGATTGTTAGTGATGCTCTAGTCAAAGGGCATATACATTGTCATTATATGTTTATATACATAAGGAATTTATCATTTATCTTGTTATTTAAACTCGGTGGTTTAACTTGATAAAATCAGATCCTTGAATAGTTGGCTCCGTTTTATGTCATCAAGTATGTGACTGGATAGTAAAAACCTTAAGGCATAAGAACACTATTCTAAATAGTCCATAGTCAATCATTATTATGGGAATGATAATGAAGTAAGACTATTATGTTTTCTAAGAAAAGACCACGTTTTGCTTGTCATGAACATAAGATGGTTACTCAACATAAATTACATGTTAAGTTCATGTTATCGATCTGACTGCATGAGAAATACTACATGGATTATGTCATCGTAATGGCTGGCGTAGTGGTATTTGAGTCCTTCTGACTAATTCACCATGGATTCCTACAGGAGAACTTCTTTAACTGATCAGCTCACGATCGCCTTTAATGTGATGGTAATGGCTGTGCTATGATCGGGTATGCAGAAATCATGGAGAATGGGAGAGGTAAAGGAATTTGTCCCGCCTTAATTGAGCGTAGACGTAGACGCCTCGATAAGTGAGACTGGGAGAAATGCATGGGCCGGTTCTAATGAGATCGAGGAGTTATCAATATCATTTGTTTAGTCAATCTACTTGAGGAATCAAGAAACGATTAAGTCAGATAAAGATGACTTCATTCATGCTTTGTGCTTAATCGATACATCATGACAAAGGACTAATATCATACTATGGTAAGGTTTCGAGTCATCAATTCACTTGATTTGGGTAGTTATAATGTCTTGCTAGAGACCACCATAACTCAGGGGCTTGTAATATGATTCGGGCCTCATCACAACATCGAAAGGAACCTCATAGGGTCACACATAAGAATGAGCTATACGGGATGTTAGAAAGCCTCTCATCTATTGAGATTAAGCCCAAACCCATTAATGCTAATGAATTTGGTTTAAATTCGTTTTAATAAAGGGTTTGGGAGGCTTGATATAAATATGGGCTTTATCATCTAAAAGGATGTGGTTCTTTTGAAGGGGCGTTTAGAGAGAATTATTTTTAGAGTTTCGAAGACACTAAGGTACCTTTGGTTTTAGGACAAAGACCTATCATAAGGTGCCAGCACATCCATCCATCCATTACCGCTCGTGTGGATTCCTTTATGGCGGTCAGACACCGCATCGCCTTGGCTCGTTGTCATGGATGCTTCCAAGAAGAGTTATGTTTGTGTTTCAGCGTGTGTGTGATCAAGCAAATCTGCACTAGTCGAAAAGGATTCTGTCTACAAGAGGTAAGATTTGGATTTCCTTGATTCATTGTTTAGTTTCATCAGATTTCCTTGATTCATTGTTTTGTTTCATCAAACCTCTTGAATCTTGATGCAGTTCACTAAATTCTTTACTCACAAGGCTTCTTATCGCTAGATTCCAACATATAGGTCAGAGGTAAGATGAATTGATTACTCAAGTGGAATTTACCAATGATCATTGCCTCTTCAACAAGGAAGAACCTCTAGAGAAAGAGAAGCCAAACATCTCAATACCTAGGTTTCCTCCATCTTTAGCTAGCTTCAACCTTGAACCTCCTAACCTTAAAATTCCGAAATCCTACAAAAGAAGGAGATGAACCCCCGTGAGCTCCTTTTTCTCCAAACCAAAAATTGTAATCATCCCTCTTAATAAAAGTTCAATATAATTCTTCATTAGTGCTCAAAAGCTATAATTTCGAACCCTATATTAGATAGGTTTTGAGTGCTTTGATCATTAATCATGTCATTTATCCAATTGAAGTGTTCATGTCACCTTAGTACACTTATGCCACCTGAGGGTGTTTTTGGTTGTTTTGTAGACTTTATACACATTCGAACTTCCAACCTCAATGCAAATGATCGATCATGAGGTCGGGAATTTTAGTCTCAAATCATCAACAAGCCCAAAAATCAATGGAAAACAAAGGAAAAGTGGAAGAAATGATGCGCTTGAAGACAGACGAGGAATGCGTAATGTTGAAATGTGCAAATTAATCTGCTATAACCGCCAAGAACTCCTTCGCACCAGAACTGCTCGCAACAAGCCGCATCTCAAGACATTGCGAATCTCGCTAGCCACCAGACCGTAATCATAAATTAGCTTCTCACCGAGTACCGCTAGCTTACTTAAATTTCGCTTAGCTAGCTACCGCGAACTCGCACCAGAACTCCTTGCCACCTCGCTAACCTCACAAATTGCCACTCAATGAATTCTCCTCGCAGCGAAATTCGTGTGCCTCATGCTTGTAATTAATGCAACCGCTTCAAACTTGGTGAATTACTCCATCCTATAACTTAGCTTAGTTATTAGGGTTTTGGTATTTTTATACTGAGAGTCCTATAAATACCCCCTCATGTTTTTGTAATGAGAGGATGAGGATGAGAGGAGTTAAAGACAAGTTTTTGGTGATTTGTAAGTTTTCATTTACCGCTTGTAAATAAAGTTTATTTTGCCTAGGTTTTGCTTTTATTTCTTTCTCTCTTCTCTCTCTTCTTCTCTTCTTCTTTCACTTTCCTATTGCCAAACACACCTCTCGAGGATGACAACTCAAGAGATAAAGCTTGGCTAAGCCTCCTTAAAGAGAATAGAAGCTAGCTCGCGCAGGTTGCCATTGTCCTCATGTACTAAAGCCATGGGTAGTGTATTTATGGCCCCATCTTCAAAACTCATTGCATAACATAGGATGTTACTGGTTTCGCCAATACTTCACGTCCATCCAAAGGCTTGTTTAATGCAGGTACTGTGGGCTTTTAGATGGTCCTACTTGCCCATGAGGTAATATTCACATGTTAGGGTTCTTCAAATTGTGGTTAAATAACATTTGCTTTTATTGTTTCGCCAATACTCCATGTTTTGTGGTCCTGCTCTCAGCAGTAGATGCACTCATGGGATTCTCCTGGTATGGTCTTACTAAATTTAGGTCAATACTCTCCATGCTTTAGGGTTCTCGTTGTTTCGGTGAGAGATGCACCGTGATTCTTAGATCTTTACGAGCCTCAAAATGATGTGAATGTTAGGGTTTTGAACAAAAATGGGCCATAACTACATCCTCGTGTCGACTCTCACATAGAGGATAAAAACCCGAGGACATGTGTTTATTCTAGCTTGCCAAGTTAGTGACCTAAATCTTCAAAGTAAATTTCTTCATTGTTAATTTCCGCTTTTAACTTTCGCATTTACAATTTCCTCGTTTTTCAAACCATTCTGCTTTTGAATGAATCTAAAGAGTTCAACAGAAAGCCTACCTTCACGCCTCTAACAAACCATTTTTTATGAAGAAAACCTATCCCCGTGCTCGACTTAGGATCACTATGTCACAAAGAGTTTGACTACTGCAGCTGTAGGAGCTTAGGTATATAAATATTGTTTGATTTAGCTCACCATCAGGCACGACCAAATGGCGCCGCTGTTTCCGGGATGGCGCCCACTACTAATGGTAAGTCAAGAGTACTTTGTGATCCACATCACAAGAAGGTAACCTTTACCTCTTAGATATCGCCTGGTAAAGAACTGCGCTTTAGCACTGACAAGAGGCCGCACCGATTCACTTCGCTTTTTTTTTTATTCACTATTTTACTTCTTTTTGTTAGATTAGTTTTAATTTTCTTTGAAGACTTTCGTCGGTTCTAATCAAGGTCTCTCTACAATTGTGTAACAACTCGTGCATGCAATAAAGTGGGATAGACACAAATGTGTAGATTGTATACATAAGTACACAACTTGACCTAGCTAGTGAAGTCATGTGCAACCGACAATACCAATGGATCCCATACCCGAGAACAACAAAGTCAACCAAGAACCCTATGAATCCAAATGCATATAGAACTGATTTAGGGATCACATCCACCTCCTAGAGTTAAGGTCTCCATCCGTATCATTCCTCCCCGTCAAGACAGCAAAGGAGGCCTTATTTGGTACCCTCTACTTCCCACATACCATGGTATGGAGAATGAAAATCCATACACACATCTGTGTAGGATTTCGATGAGAGATGCACTACCTTCAAGGAAGGTATGATGGACATGGATTTGCTGAAGCTAAAAGCATTTCCATTGACCCTCAAGGACAAGGCCAAGATATGGCTCAACTCATTGAGGCCTAGAACCATAAGAAATTGGGCTGAGCTGCAAGCTGAATTCCTGAAGAAGTTTTTCAGTACTCATAAGACTAATAATTTGAAAAGGCAAATTTATACTCTTGCATCAGATGGTGAGAGATTTTACCTGTTGTTGGAAGATTTATGGAAACCATCAAGGCATGCCCACATCATATTTGACACTTGGATGTTGGTGAACCATTTATAGGGTATGTCTCCGCCATGAAACAATTGCCGGAAACTATGTGGGGGTAACTTTTGAGTAAACATCCCGATGAAGCTATGGATTTTTGAATTATGTAATTAAATTTCCAAAGCTCTCTGGATGAACCCGCCTCCTAGGGAAGCGAAAGATTGTGGCCATTAAAACTACTCCAAGGGGGAGACAAGTTCGCATTTCTAAGACACAGTAGATGAAAGTTAAAATTGGACTTCACTTAACTCAAAGATCGATGATCTCGAATGAAAATCGCCGTGAAATGCAAACATGAAATGAGTTATATGCATCCCAACTCTCTGCCTAATTTTCAATCAAATAATCACCCCGAGGAGCACCGTCTAGAGTACTGTGTCCCAAATCAAAATAAACCACCCATAGATGCTCCATATGGTGTAACAACTATAACCCCGACCGGAAAAACTGTTCTAACCTTCATGAAGCCCACTTCGCCTATGTACCCCCAAAGCCAAACTCGCTTGTCTCACGTCACAACAACCATCATCCTCTTCTCCGGAATAAGTTTTCATATTGAATTTGAGTAAGGTGGTGGGCAATTTTGTTAATGACCAAACTGGAACCAATGTGCAATTGGCACAAAGGATTGATACTGTAGAGAGCACACTGAACAAGAGAATAGATGGGCTTGAGAGCAATCTAAATAAAAAATTTGACAACCTACAGTATTCAATCACCAAGATTAACAAGTTGCTTGAGGTACAAGAGAAAGGGAGGTTTCCATCTCAAACATTTCCAAACTTAAGGAAATCACGAGGCAGGTCATCCAACACCAGAATGGATGAAGTTAAGGCTGTGATTACCCTGAGGAGTGGAAAAGAAGTTAATCAGCCTATGCCAAAACCTGTTCAAGAACCTAGGCAGGGAGAAAAATTGCATTCTGAGCATATTCTCCTAAAGGAAGATTCAATGAAATACCGCATACCACCTCCATTTCCACAAGCACTTAGAGGTAAAAAGAAGGCATCTCAATGCCAAAGATTTAGAAGTCTTAAGACAAGTGAAGGTTGGATACACCTTTACTGACCTAATCAAACAGTCCCCGCTTATGCAAAATTTTCGGAAGATCTTTGCACAATCAAAAGGGATTGTATCGAGAAGAAGGCATTTCACCGAACATGTCAGCTATAATTCAAAGCAACACCCTAAATACAAAGATCCCTGATCTCCACAATTTCGCTAATATTGGTGGAATCGCACAGAAAAGTCCTCGCTGATTTAGGAGCCAAGCAGAACCTAATGCCGTATTCAAGATAGCGCCTGTGCTTAGTGAACTTAAACCTACTAACATCACACTCATCGTCGATAGATCGCGAAAACCCTAAGGATAGTTGAGGATGTCCTTTAGAAAATAGACAAATTCTATTACCCAAGATTTGTGGTACTGACACCGAACCAATTGCTAGTGAACTCAATCATGCCAATTATCCTAGAAGACCATTGCCACAAACAGCCAATAATAAATTGCCGAAAATGGAGTCATGCAACTTACATTTGGTAACATGACCTGGAGTTAAAACATCTTCATGAACAACAAGAAAAATTTGTTAAAACTAAAATCACCTCGATGAAAGTGTTTCACCGGGTCGCTGTGCATGAAAACAAAGTGCCCAGGAATCGCGGCGGAGTGACTACCGTGAGATGAAGAAATTTCGTCTGCCACAACACCAACCGCAAGTCAATTGATCAATTCCAAAGCTAATGCCAGCGACCACATCAACAATTGGTCACCCAAACCATGGAGCCAAAACTCCCCTCAAAGAATGCATGTGGGCCGAGGAGATCATTCTCCGAATTTCCTTTGAGTAATTCGAAATCGAATCAGTTCTGTTTTCAAACCGAATTGCGCCTCCACACATTTTATTTTCGCTTTTAAGTTAATTAATTTTGTTAGTTTAGTAGTTTTCGAAAATTTTTAAATTTTAGCGCTTTTATTTTATGGTAGGCAAGTGATATTTCTGCTTAGCTTCGATATTCATGTGCCTAGCCACTTCGCTATCAAAGCTATTCAAAGGTATATATACCGACTTTTATATATCATGTTTTTTGCGGCTTTCACATGTGTAAATGTTTATCTTTTCAATCGACAATTGAATTGCTTCACTGACAATTGGAATTGCTTTTAAATTGAAGATTGACTCATCATGTTGTCTCCTATATATTAGAACACTCCATGCTTGAAACAATTTGTGTCTACCACCGTCTAAAGATGTTCAACTCGAAATTTCCCTTTATGCTATGTCACACGTGACCTAGATTGCTTCAATAGGTTGTAAATTTGTATGCCTCCTTCCACTTTGCAAAGCCTACTAGGCATGTTGACAACCTAGAAGTTTGAGTTACCAACACCAAGACCAATGTCATTTCTCTCCAAAAGGAAGAAAAAGACAAAGAAAAGAAGAAAAAGAAAATAAAATCGTGAGTTTTGCTTTGAACGAGCACCGTCTCTGTGGTGTATGGCGAAAGCCTTGAAACCCGATGTCCAAGCCTTAATTGGTGGGAGTCATCGATTTTTGCGGTTCGCACGGGGTGAATAGTGAATTTAGCTTAATCGTAGGCTTGATTTTCGAAGTCGGGCCAAGTCCGGGGTGAAGCCTTTAGAGTTAGTAGTGGTCTTTGATCCTTTCAAGGCTTGATGTTCTAACCTTAAGTGGTTGGGAGTCGTCTGCGGACCCTCGCATGGACTTTGGTGAAGTCGGATTTTAAGCATCAGATCCTACAATATAATTGAGAAAGAGAAGTGTAACTAGCTCCTATCTTAATTGTTCAACAGCTTTAAGGCCATGTCAATGCTAGTTTGGGGGAAACAAATTTTGCATTTTATTGACTCACCTAGATACAAAAATGAACCATTAGACTTAGGTGGAAATCCAAGTTGAAAATCATGGAAACAAGTGTTGTTCTAAAATTGTTCTCTTATGGATTTTATTCGTATATAGGTTTTCAAATGTTGATTTCAATTGTTCAATTTAAAGTAACGTAGTTTGTATATAAGTACAATAACCTTTTGCAAACACAACCTTTTGAAAACCACCACATGCATCTCACTTATTTTGCATTGCTAAGGACTAGCAATGCTTTATTGGGTGTGATTAGTGTCAAAGTGTAATTTCAACCCTATTAGATAGGTTTTGAGTGCTTTTTGATCATTAATCATGTCATTTATCCCAATTGAAGTGTTCATGTCACCTTAGTAACACTTATGCCAATTTGAGGGTGTTTTTGGTTGTTTTGTAGACTTTTATACACATTTGAACTTCAACCTCAATGCAAATGATCGATCACGGTGGTTGAATTTTAGTCTCACCATCAACAAGCCCAAAATCAATGGAAAACAAAGGAAATGCCGGAAGAAATGTGATGCGCCAAGACAGGATTCCAGAGGGAATGCATCAAGAAAATGTGCAAATTCGCAACTGCTGGCAACTGGGGTCAAGAACCCTGCGAAATTCAAGAACCGCTCGCAACAACTGCAATCTCACATTACTGCGAAATCTCGCTAGCCACCGCGACTGCAATCAAGCAAATTCGCTTCTCACCGGGGGTAAATTTCATAATTTAGCCGGCCTAGCTAGCGAAATTCGCACCTTGCTACCGCAGAACCTTGCCACCTCGCTAACCTCTTGCCAAATTCGCTAATTAGCGAAATTTCTCCTCAGAATAAATTGTGCCTCACATGCTTTGTAATTAATGCAACCGCCTTTCAAACTTGGTGAATTACTTCATCCTATAATCCTAGCTTAGTTATTAGGTTTTTGGTATTTTTATACCTGAGGAGTCCTATAAATACCTCATGTTTTGCAATGAGAGGAGGAGAGGAGAGAGGAAGAAGACAAGTTGGGTGATTTCAGAAGTTTTCATTTATCGTTTGTAAATAAAGTTTATTTTATTTGAAGTTTTGCTTTATTTTTCTCTCTTCTCTCTCTTCTTTCTCTTTCTTTTCATTTCCCTACGCCAAACACACCTTCGAGGATGACAACTCAAGAGATATGTTTCCTTCCTCAAGCAGGAAGGAAGCTAGCTTCTAAGAAGAGTGGTTAAGCATGTCATTCTCATGTACTAAAAGTTATGGGTAGTGTATTTATGGTCCTTTATCTTTCTAAACTCAGTCGCATAACATAGATGTTATTGTCTCGCCAATACTCTCCATGCTTCGATCCAAATACAAGGATGCAGGCACTGTAGTAGGGCTCTGGGGATGGTCCTTACTCATTCTATGAGGTAATATTCACATGTTAGGTTCTCAAATTGTGGTTAAATAACATTTGCTTTATCGCTTTCGCCAATACTCCATGCTTTTGTGGTTCAAAGCGTCTTAGATGCACTGCGGATTCTTAGATGGTCTTTACTAGCTTCCAGTCAATACTTCCATGTTTTAGTGGTTCGCTGTTTCGTGAGAGATGCACTCGTGATCTCTGCATCTTACGAGCCTCTAAAATGATAAAAGAATGTTAGGTTTAAACAAAAGGGCCATAACTACATCCCGTGTCGACTCACACAGAGGATAAAACCCGAGACATGTGTTTGCCCTAGCTTGGGTTAGTGACTCCAAATCTTCAAAGTAAATTTCTTCATTGTTAATTTCCGCTTTTAACTTTCAAAGATTTACAATTTCCTGTTTTTCAAACCATTCTGTTTTTGAATGAATTCAAAGAGTTCAAATAGAAAGCCTTTACCTTCATGCCCTAATGCAACCATTTTTATGAAGAAAACCTATCCCCGTGTTCTAATCTTTACCACTATACCGCAAAGAGTTTGGACTACTGGCGCTTGGTGTGGAGCTTAGGTATATAAATATTGTTGATTTTAGCTCAGCCTACTGTGGCACGAATCAATTTCTGAAAGAGTCTATGTCAAATTCTTTTTGTTTGTTGTTAATTGCTTATTAAAAAATTATATTTGTTTTGAATAAATGAATGAATCTGATGTGAAAATTGAGTTGGGAAGTTTGGGTTGAATTGAATAGATTACAATTGTTGGTGTGTTGTGATGTTTTGAGCTGAAAGCATGATCAAATGAACTCTTTAACTTGATTTAAATAACATTACAACAAAACCTCATAACCAAACAACTTTTGAATTGAAATTGTGGTAGGCCTCAATGAATTGGAACAGAAGTTGCATGTGTAAACTAGAATGAAGTTTAAAGTTCAGATTTAAGAAAATGTATTAATCGACAACACAAATAAGACCTTTGAAACTGTTGTATAAACAATAAGGTTAGTGAAAGTCCTGAAAAACAATGCACATGGTAAAATGTTCCTTAACAATTTGTGAAGGATTAGGGACATATTCTAGGTTCAGTCATAGTCAAATAGTCCAAGGTCCTAGAACTTGTTAGATTGGCAAGTCAAGGAAACTTAGGCAATTCCAATTAACAAGAAGTGATATAGTATCCTCGAAGTTTAAGCCTTCATGACAACCTCATAATATGCATAAGCATATAATCTAGTTCCAATTTATCTAATTGTCTAGTTCCTTCCATTCAACAACAAAAATGAAAGCTCCTGCACCTTCCTTATTCTAATCCTACAGTAAAGAACCCTTATTTGCCCAGGTTTCAAGACAGAACTTCAAAATACAAAAGGACAAGTTTGGGGAATGTTATCTCGATCAAAGGAAACAAGAATGAAGGATGGAAAATAAGAACAAATGAAAAAAATGGAAAAGAATGCAGAGATGAAGTTAATTTTAAAGTTGTCAAAGGGATTTAAGTTTTGTCTCAGGGCCTTCTCGAACAATTAAGTTCTAGGTGTTTCAACACCTAGTACCCTAATGTCAACTGGTATAGGAGTTGCTAGCCCAAAGTTCTCTAAGAGTGGTAGAAAGCCTAAGAAGACAAGACATTGCACTAATCCTAAAAATAGTTGACAAATAAAAGAAAAGCAAAAAGAGACTTCTCTCTAAAAGATGCTGTTTCGAGAATAGGCAAGATGGATAGATCAAGGACAATTCAAATATTTTTTCGTATTATTAAGAAAAGAAAAGGATGAAGGATGAGGCAAAGACACCAAGAGCCGAATCGGGTAAATGTTAAATTCTAAATTCTCCACTTATCTACCCACTACCTAAGCCACTTACAAGCCTAAAAGACCTAATTGATCTTGAAGGTGGAACTTGCCTACATTAGTGGAGATTAATATGAAAAACAAGCATATGGGACCTTGAAGAGCCAAAAGAAATTACAGTCACTGTGTAGAATTCCAGAAGATTAGCTAATCATGTCAAGGAGGAGGAAGGGAAAGAAAACCAACACACACACAGAGATCAATGACACTGACTAAATTACTTACATTTCGTAATTCATTAGTCCGTTTTGCGACAATAATCAAAATTTGTCTTAAGTCTCGGAATCCAAAAACTAAATTTGAAATTAAGCTGCAACTAACTAGTTTCAATTCAAGTTGCAGATTTTCAGTGCAAAACAGAAAAATGTCCTTAAAAATAAAGCTAAATTGTTTAAGAACAAACAAATCTTCTTTTCTTTGCAGGACAAGTAAAACTTAAGCTCAGGGAATTTGATGAGTCTTAAGTTTATCTATTTTAATCCATTTTTCGCTTGTTACCAGACTCAGAGTCGCTTTAATGCCAAATTATGGAGTATTTTTCAACCTTGTGTTTTGCAGGTACTAATTCAAAATGAGAGATTTCAAATGAGAAAGAAGAGAGAAAAACAATAATTACAAAGCAGCCCATGTCGACCAAATTTGTGTGTCAATGATAAACTTCCTGGGAGCATAGCCAAAGAAACCGTGTCCTAACAATTCATGTGTCGCAACATTTCGATTGTTGACACCGAGCTAGGTCACAACAAAAGATAGCAAGTCACGACAAAGAATGGGAAACATATGCTAGTCAATCGGGAACAAAATAGTTTATGTCGCGACATAATGCTAAACTAAAGTGTAATATCTATCGCGACATAAACCATCTTCTCTCGCGATAATCGATTTTTGCAACATGGAAAAGCTCATGGAGACAAAAAAAGATGCTAAAGAAGAAGTTTAGGCGCCATAAGAAAACCAGTCGCGACAAAGGATGCTTAATAGAATCGACTGGTCAGAACAAGAGAGTCAATGTCGCTGGCTGCACTTCAAGCATATCAGTGTTTTAAGTCGCTGACAGATCTTTAAAGTCAAGATACAGAATGTCGAACAGAGAGAAACGAGGTAGCACCACAACTTCTAAGTTGCGAAAGGAGTTTCAACACAAATATATAAAGTCATACGCTGACATAGCAAACTAGGGTCATGACAACACAAGTCAATCAACAAAGAAAATCACGCGACAGGAAACGGGTCGCGACACAAAGATAGTGCTAAAGGCAGATAGTTATGTCGCGGACTGCATAAACTAAGTCTCGATAGAAAATATGTCGCATGTAGAAAGTGTTGTCGCTGACATAACATATCGGGTCGTAAATGAAACATCCCCAACACAAAAGTCCAGGTCGCAACATAAAAAATGAAGTCGTAATAAGGAAACAAGCTAGTGGTGACAGTAACTCGTCATGATGCATTTTTTGGGTCGCGACGAGATGACACACAAGACATTGTTAAATAAGAACTAGAACATAAATGTTGTCGCGACAAGAAAAGCTGGGACGCGACATCAATTTGAAGAAGCGGATCAACATCACTGTCGCGACATGAAAACTTTGGTCGTGACACCAACTTGCAAAAGGTGCATTGAAACTGTGTTGCGACATGGATATCAATGTTGTAACATACATGTTTGAGGAATGAACATAATATTGTCGCGACAAAGGAAACTTTCTCGCGACAGAGATATCATACTGAAGGAAAGAAAAATGTCGCAACCAAAAATATGCTGTTGCAACTCAAGAAAGAATGAGCACAAGATCTTCTAGTCACGCATAAACAATCATAACCATAACAAAAACTCGAGAACAAAATTCAAACTCGCCGCAACATAACTTTCAGTCGCTGATCGGTGAAGATAACCCGGGCCTAAAATTTAGTGGATTCATAAAATAAGCATTGAAGCAGGCCCAAACTTTTGTGTGGCTCTATAAATAGAAACGACTCAGTAAAGCTTGGTGCGTAGTACCCAGGAGCCAGGACTATTTTGTACTATATTTTTCTTTTTCTTATTTTTTATTTTCTTCGTAGATTAGCGTAACTTGATATTTTAATTTGTCACTAGATTGAATAAAGGATTTGTTCAGGTTTTGAAGTTGAACATTTACGATTACTTTATCAATGCAATGAACTCCAAACAAATGCTAGAAATTATTTCTTCAGTTGATTGCACTTACAGTGGAATTTTCCTGATTAGTATTTCATTGTATGTTGTAATCCATTTTTCAAGAACACAACGTCCACTAGGAAATATCTTACGTTAGTTATGGTATTTTCGTGACCCATGAGAAGAAAATCTCTTAAGTTTAATGTTGAATTTATTTGAACGGTGTTGTTCTTGGATTTGTTCATTCTACCTTAAGAGTTTATACCCATGAAAGGACTTTAGTCTGGCTCTGATTTTCAGAAGGCCCTCTGAGTGACACAGAAATGGAGATTCCTGAGAGCCTAAATCAGTTACTTGGGGGTATGTTAGACTAATATTGATGAACTAATGAGCTCTTAAAGGTTACTTAGATAAATCCTCAATTTGCTCATGGTTTGAGAATAGGTTGAGTAATATATCAAGTTAATCAATTAGAGATCTCTGCCGTGGTTCAAAAGAACGATCTTGATCCTCAGGTGCCAAGATGAGATCTAATCATGAAGCAGAGAAACTCTTCGTATCTAAGGATGAGACATCATTCATCTTGTAAGAATCTAGCACCGCTTCTATCTTCGGGAAAGCAAGAAATCACAATATAAGAAATGGGTATGAAGTATTGGAAAATAAAATATCCAGCATCTACAAAGGAATTCTATTTACAAGTAATCGCTTAGAATCACAGCCAGAATGAACATGGACTTCTACCGAGTGAAAAGTATGGTTAGAGGAGGAATCCAAACCATACTATCTTGCCTCTTAACAAATTCAGATTTTTAACTCGGGTGGAAAATAGAATGAGATTAGACGAGGAATTGACATTCTCACGCCAGTTGAAACTTGGGTTTTACATCCAAACAATGATCTCCGGTTTAGTCTTATTACTTAGATTTAACTTTTCTTTTTATATTAAATTTAGATTATAGTTTTAAAATTTTATTAGGTTACTAAATTTTCATCTAAATAGACGCTCAAATAAGTGTAGAAACTTAAGTAGTTAGTAGTCAGTTTAAATTCCTCAATCTCTGGGTGGGAATGATATCCCACTTATAAGTCCACTTTATTACTTGTACAACCTGTGCACTTGCAGTTTTTAAGACCAAAGTAAATTTTCAATTGAGTTTAGTGAACAAATTATTTTTCTTATGAGCATATAATGTATTTTGGATCTGTATCAAGTTTCTGGTGCCATCATCTAGGAGTAATTTTTAGTCTTCTAGTAATGGTACTAATAATTTGAATATTCACAACATATTGGTCAACAAGTTTCTGGTGTTGTTGCTTGGGACTCTAGTTACTTCTTTTGGTGATAAGCAAGTGAGTCAAAATTTGTATATATACCATTTAGTCGACAACAACAGCACACACAATCTCATGCATATGCAACATCCATTTAATGTTAATGACTAAAACATACCTTCTTCCTTGAACAAGAAGGGATAGTTGGCACGTATAGTGTCTTCACGTTCCAATGTTGCCTCCTCTATTCCAAGATGCTACCACAACAGCTTTCACTAGCCACACGGTCTTACTTCGCAAAACCTGATCCCGACTATCCATGATATGCATAGGTCCCTCCTCGAAGGTTCCATCTGCATCAACTATAAGCTCTCCCCAATCCACCACATGAGTCGGATCTAGGGTGTACTCCTGCATGGACATGAACACAAAGATGCACACTCGACAACTTCACAGAAGCCAACCGGTATGCAACCTGTTTACCCCTTCGAGTACCTGAAGGTTCATCATACCTAGACAATAGCTTTCCCGTCATCAACCTAACCACTCCTATCTTAGGTAGCACCTTCAAGAAGACATGATCACCCACCTCAAACTCTAGAGGTCGCCGCCGTCTGTCAGCGTAGCTTTTCTGTCTGCTCTGAGCCGTGAGAAGACGCTTCCATATCAAATCCACCTTCTCAGAGGTGTCTTTAACCAACTCCGGACTATGGTGGTTCTCTCTCCCACCTCTGTCCAACAAACCAAAGAACGACATGGCCTCACATACAATGCCTCATAGGGTGCTATCTATATGCTCGCTTGATAACTATTGTCATAGGCGAATTCCACCAAGGGTAAATGCTCTTCCCAACTACCCTTAAGATCCAGGACACATGCTCATAGCATGTCCTCTAAAATCCGGATAGTCCTCTACCGACCATCCATTTGTACAAAGTCAGGTTTCATCATAAACGCGTCCCCAAGGCCACCGGAAGCCTTCTAAAAAATGAGCCATAAACTTGGGATCCCGATCCAATACTATGGATATTGGCACTCCATGTAACCGAACTATTTCCTGTATATACAACCTGCAGAATTCCTCTAGTGTGAAGGTCATCCACACGTACCAAAAAGTGTGTCGAATTTAGGTGAGCTCCTGCCCATTATCACCCACACAACGTCACAGGATTTTACGGCAAGTTGAGTCACAAAATCCATCGTGATGTGCTCCCACTTCCACCAAACACCAAATGGTTAGAGTAATCCCGCCGCCTCTGGGCTCAACCTTTACCATCGACACGTGAGACATCGTCGAATCCAGTCTCCTATGCGCGCTCATCCCACTACACACATCGCGATGCATCGATACATCTTCGCGCCCTCGACGCAGAGAAAAACGAGAGCAATGGAACTCCCTGAGGATCTCCTATCTCAGATCTTCTGACTAGGGAACCATAACCCGTCCCCTATACCAAAGACTACCATCTGAGTGCATGGTCTAGCCTTTGTCACCTATACCTGACCATACTCTACCCCCCGATGAATAAGATCTCTACGCTCGTCCCTCAACTCGATCACTCTACCCAGTAGGGAAGGCATAGCCACTAAACTCCCAACATACCCCAAGCCCTGGACACTATACCGCAAACCACCGTCCCATAGTCTTAAGTATCCGCCATTCCCAGAAGCTATACTAGCTAACACTCCTCGTGACTTTTGATTTGAGTGCATCACCAATTAATGCTGCCTTTACCGGAATGGTAATGCAAAGTGAAGTCATAATCCTCCATATACTCCATCCACCTGCATTGCCTCATGTTGAGATCCCGCTATATAAAAATGTACTTCAGACTTTTGTGGTTTGAAAACACCTCGAATTGCTCACCGTATAAATAGTGGTGCCAAGCTTTTAAGGCAAAGACAATGACCACTAACTCCATGTCATGTGTAGGGTAACTCTGATCATACTTCAACCATCAGAACCATAAGCCACCACTTTCCCAAACTCGCATCAAACACATCCCAATCCGTCCTCGGGAGGCATCACAATACATTGTGTACCTCCGCCCCCTCTCTAGGACTATCGGAATAGGAGCTTAAGTAAGCCTCCTCTTTAATTCCTGCAATGCCCTCTCACACAAGTCATCCCGCTCAAATTTGACCTTGCTCTGGGTTAACCTCGTCATAGGCGTAGATAATAGGGAGAAGTCCTCAATGAACCTCCTGTAATACCCTGCTAATCCCAAGAAACTACGTATCTCGAAGATTGATTTTGGTCTCTCCTAACTCATAATTGCCTCTGAAACCGGGTCTTACCTGATACCCCTCTCAAAGCCGATACCACGTGCCCCAAGAATTTCAGCCGAGACAACTTATGCTCTCTCAAGGTTTGGAGAACGACCCTCAAGTGACCCTCATGATCCTCCTTAAACTTGGAGTAGATTAAGATGTCATCCACAAAAACCACAAGAAACCGATCTAAGTAGGGCTGGAACACCCTATGCATAAGATCCATGAATGTCATTGGAGTGTTTGTCAATCCGAACGACATCACTGTGAACTCGAAATGCCCGTATTGTGTTCTAAACGTCTTCTTAGGGATATTTGCCTCCCTAACTCTCAATTGATGGTAACTGATGCGGAGATCTATCTTGGAGTAGACCCATGCCCCTCTCAATTGATCAAATAAATCATCATTCGATAGTAAAGGGTACCTATTCTCGATAGAAATATATTCAACAAGAATCTATACACACCAAAGAGTCTTATCCCCTTTCGACAATTGAACTTTAGAGCCCCAAGGTGAAGTGTCTCTGTCGAAACCTCCGTCCAATAATCTACAATTGACCTTGAACTCCTACAATCCTAGCAGTGTGCCATTCTATGCAAGAGTCATAGAAATAGCGATAAAATTAAAAAGGTAACTCCAATAACGAAGTCTACATCCTTATACAGAGGTAATCCCGATAGTTCATCCAGAAAAACATCGTTATACTAACAAATCACCCGTGGTAGATCCAAATCCTATCTCACCTCGTCTTCTAGGGTAAGGCTTACCAACCACCCTACCAAGCCCATGCCAATTTAGGCCCGCACATGGTCGGTAAAGCTGCCATGCTTATCCCCCTGAAACGTAGCACAATTACCATCCAGTGTATAGGCCATAACCCTCTTAAGATCACAATCAATGACGACTCAATGTGCCGTCAACCAATCCATCCTAAGGATGACATTAAACTCCAACATGTCTATGACCCTTAGGTCCACAGTGAGTAAAATCCCTGAGATCTCTAGCTCACAATCCTAACATATCTTATCAACACTCACCCCAGTTCCCAGGGGAGAAATCACATACAACGGCTTTTCCAAGGTTTCGACCTCTAAGCCAAAATCTTTCACACATGATGCAGCAACAAATGAATGAGATGCACCATAATCAAACAATACCCTTGCCCATAAGACAAAGGGTAGAAATGTACCCTGAATGATCGACTGATCTGCAAGCTTAGTATGAGGTGTAATGGCGTAGACACACCCCTCGGTCCTTGAAGTCCCGGCTTGTGAACCCTATTCTCTACCTCAACCCATGCCCTGGCCCATGTGGCCTATTTACAAAACCGTAGGGTGCAGCACTCTAAGACTGATATTGTCTTCCCTGGCCCATGGCAGGGTGGTAAGGAGGAACAAACTGCATCTGTGCATGCCCCACTGATGACTGGGACTGTGGTGTCCCATAACTCTGAGATCCCTGCCTCTGAGGGCAATCTGTCTCAAGTGTCCAAGCTGGTGGCACTAAAAACATACTCTCTGCCCTGGCTGGCTAGAAGCCCTGAAGTGTCTCCCATCTTGGGATGATTGATCATGGTCTTGGCCCTGGTAACCACGACCCTATCTCTAAAACCATCACGGAGCAAAAGTCTTCTACTTCTTTCTACGAATGCAAGAGAGTCGGGCTCTCATTCCTCTTATCACTAGCATCCTCATCTCCGGATGCTCCGCGGCATCATTCACTTCCTCTCTATAGCCATAGTCGTCCAACCATCAGTCCATAACTCAGAGGAGGAGTCCCACAATTTTACCCTCGGGATGGATAATCAAACCATCCTCACTTCCATCGACACTACCCAAATAAAGGTTGTTTCATACTCTTAACACTCAAGGGCTCAGCACTTTGCGAGCAACTCACCTAATTGACCTAGTTGGCATGTTAAGGACCCACGTTACTTCAATCGAATTTTGTGGCAAGTTTTGTTGTTTTCACAAAGTGAGATATTGAATTTAGGATTCAAAGACAAGCATGAAGAAATCAATTGGAATTCAAAAGCTTCACGCATAAAACAAGGGTAAGCCAGAAGCTCCAAGAAAGAACTCACCACTCGCAAGTGGTTATGAAAATTTTGCAAACCCTAATGAATAAGAATGTGAAATTCGATGTGGCTAATAAATTTTGCAAGCTATGGTGTTCACGCACTCGCGAACTTTCCTCCCCTCGACTTTCGACCTCCTTTTGGTTTCTCCCATTCGTCCCTATGTAATAGTATTCACTTTGTTTGCCTGGGTAATTTGTATTTGCAAGTGTGGGTTGAAAAGCCCACGCACAAGACTTTGTACGCAATCCTTTCATTATTCAATTTTTTGTCTTTTTTTAGGAAGCTAGGATGGAAGCTCCCATTTTTGTCAATTTCTTTCATTTTCTCTCATTTTCTCACTAGCCAAACACCCTCTGAGGATGACAACTCATAGGATGAGTGGCTAAACCCCCTCATTCCATGAAGTAAAGAGCACGGGGCAAAGGAACCTAAGGCAAATGAAGGGTTCTCATGCTTAATGTGCATAGACCATTTATGTGTTTTTAAATCCTAGGTTTAGATCCCTTCGAGTCACCTTGAATGGCCAGTACTTGGTGTTTTTTAGGTCTATTTGATGCTTATTGCTGTGATCCAGAACGTGCTCATTTAGTTATTGATGAGTGCCTAAAAACACTCATTACAAACTCGGGATTTAGCGATATTTGGGGATCAGTTTCATATATATGACTTCATTTTGAGTACTTTTCTAATATATAGTTTGTATTGGGTTTTTGTAGGAAAAGTGTTGGAAATGAGCCTCAGAGGAGTCCCGAGAAGAGTGGTGCATCCACTTAACGTCAAGATGCTACTTAACAAACCTTATCTCATGAAGAAGCTACAAAAGGAACGGGAGAATCCAATTTTTGTCGAAACGTTCAGAAAAAGAAGGTTTAGTTAGAACTTGGGGTCTGGAAAAAAGGAAGAGATCAAGGCCTATCTTGTGAGAGATCAAAGAATTTATAATTATCATTCCTTGATCTTCGGCTTTCTATCCTTATTAATAAGACTCGCTTCTTTTATAATAATGGAAACGTAACACCATGAGGTTCTAATTTCATGGTTTAGGGTGTTGGTAGTGATTTGGACATGAATACTATGTTAAAGTGTTGACCTTTCATAATTCCATTATCTTATATATTTGTTTTATCATTAACTCATGCTTGGTTGAAATCAACATATTAATTTTTTATCAATCTTAATATGTGAGTGGTTCTTTGTAATCTGAGAAGTGAATGAAGAATTAGACATAGTTGGGTTAACCTAATAAACTTGTTAATATTGGATTATCAATAATTAGGAGGCTTAGGAGTTCTTTGCATTCCATGAACCTTTAATGCTTGGGGTTGAGCCAAGGAGCAAGAAACCTAGTGATAAAGGAAGGTTAAATGACCTTGAGAAAGGCTTTAATTACACAGATAAGGCCTCGAGAACATGTATACTAGATAATCAAATAGAACAGCAACATTACATAATAGGACTGTCCAACAACACCAACACCTTAACCTTTTTGCAACCTTTTGATCATTCTTACGTCTGAAGCACATAGTTACATCAGTAGTAATCTAATCTGCTTTTAATTCCACTTAGGCATCACGATTGCTAGTTTGAATATTAAAAGAAGTATTATAATTTTGGTACTTAGCCCACTACGACTAAGGTTTTCCCTGTGGATCGATATATGTACCGTGAGTACACTATATTACTTGACCCAGCATATACTTGCATGACAGCACTGCACTCTAACAGATAATTCATAAAAAACATAATCACTAACGATATCCACTATATTAATTTTTTATACTTTATTTTTTTTCTTTGTTTTGTGAAAAATAAAAAAAAACTTGCAGGTACGTTAGGTTATATGCGACGAGATTCTGCTAAAAATTTTATTCCTTTGGATCTTGAGATCGAGAGAACGTTGAAAAGAATTCTGAGGGACAAGAGAGGAGCAACTAGAATGGAATAGCTAAATTACTCGACCGATGGAAGATAATAGAGAAGACGATGTCAGTTCTATTAGATAGGTAAGATACACCCGATGCGACAAATAAGGATACTATATTGCCACCTATAAGAGATTATGGTCACCCATCCGTGGTTACTCCACCCGTGATTAGAAATCATCAATACAAGCGAACAATTTGAAGCTCAAGTCCATCACTCTCCCGGAAGTGGACTACAAGGAATTCGGGGCCCACGATTTAAGCATACGAGGATCCGAATGCCTATCCCGGTTTTTTTGAGGTGTGATACAATGAAATATAATGGGGTGAACGATGATGCTATTCGTCTTAGATTGTTCCCATTCTCATTGAAAGAGAAAGCAAAGCATTAGCTCATTTCAGAACCACCAGATTCAATAACATCATGGGATTACTTATCGAACAAATTTATGGCTAGATTTTTTCCACCAGCAAAAGCGATAAAGTTGAGAATTGACATCAGTAGCTTTTATCAATATGAGGGAGAGTCATTCTATGGAAGCTGAGAGATTCACAAAGATTTGTCGAGAAATGCCTCACCATAGTTTCACCTAAATGATGCAAGATCATTTGCTAATGGTTTGAGCATCCCATTAGGACTCTTATTGATGCTTCACGGGAGGAGCTTATTACGTGGGAAGAATGAAGTGGAGGCTTATCAAATTCTTCGAGAACATAGCATTGAATGATCACAATGGCCACCGAGAGAGGCTGACTGAAGAAACCAAATTTCTGGGTGTTCGACTCTGGGACATGTTCAAACTTATCTCGCCAAGAGTCTACACTCAAAGCAACTACAAGTTTTCTCAATAATGAGGTTCCCACCATTCGTGCATAAAGTCAAGAAATCCCACTGCATGCGAGCAATGTCATGAACCTCATCCCACCTCTGGGGAGCCTAATGATGAATGCCATAGAGATTCGACTGCTGAACAAGCTCAATATACGGCGGTTCCTCAAAATCGAACTCCAACCAATATGGTCAAAGTTACAATCCGGGGTGGAAGAACCATCCTAACTTTTCATGGAAAAATCGGAATGTATGTAATCCTATGGAGCAAGCCAAACCTATCCGACCACCTCAAGAGAAGAAGTCGAGTCTAGATCTGAAAATGGAACAATTAGCTTATATGCATATGAATATGATGAAGTCACATGATAAGTTCGAGAATGAGACTGGGGACGCCATCGAACAATCGCGCCACCCGAAATTGAGGTCCAAATGGGCCAAATGGCTTCGTTATTGAGCGAGAGGAAACAAGGAAATTTGCCTAGTACTTCAAAGGTTAACCAAGGAGAGAAGGTGAGCAACGTATTGTAACCCTTAGAGTGGTAAGACTTCTAGAACAAGTAATCGAGGCCCAAGAAGAGGATGAACACCCTACTAAAGTGTGAAAAGTATTGCCGGTCATCAAGATGCCGAAACGAAGAAACCAATCCCAAGTCCACCAAAGAAAGTCGAAGCGCATAAACCTTCTTATGATGAGAAGCCTATTATCTCGTATCCACAAAGATTGAGAAAGAACATATTGGATAAGCAATTTGGCAGGTTCAGGGATATCTTCAAAAAGCTTCACATCAACATCCCATTTGCTGAAGCACTTTAGCAAATGCAGGGATACGTGAAATTCATAAAGGACGTCTTGTCCAAGAAAATGAAGTCGAGACTGGTGAGATCGTCGCTCTGTTAGAAGAATGTAATGCTATATTGCAAAAGAAGTTGCCACCTAAGTTAAAAGATCTAGGTAGCTTCACAATCCAATGTGCTATTGGGAATGCAGTATCCAAAAGAGCCCTGTGTGATCTAGGTGAGAGCATTAATCTTATGTCGTGGTTGATCTTTAAGAAACTAAAATTGGGAGAAGCACGTCCGACTATAGTCACCTTGCATTTAACAGATCGATCACTAACTCGTCCATGAGGTATCATAGAGGATGTGTTAGTTAAAGTGGACAAATTTATCTTTCCTGCAAATTTTATTATTCTAGACATGCAAGAAGATAACAGTCCCACTATCCTTTGACAACCATTCTAGCCACGAAGGGCAATGATTGATGTGCAAAAGCGCGTAACTTACGAGAGTTCAAGGAAGAGGAAGTGCAGATTCAATGTTTTCAATGCCATAAAGCATCCACATGATAATGATAGTTGTCGAGTGGATGTGTGTGCTAGAGCTATATCAGCCAATTGGGTCCTTCAAACCATTGAGACTAGCCCGACTCATGATGACCCTTCCTCGTGGAAGATGAGACGTCAGAGTATGTAAATGGATGGATTCTTTCTACCAAATAAGAAATTACTTTGAATCTCGAGCTAGCCCAAGTCGATCGACTCTCTATTGAGAAACCCCTATCAGGAAGAGAAGCACCTCAATCATTTGAGATACTATCTAGGGAGGAATCTACACTACCAGTCATCATTTCATCCTCCCTATCTAACATGGAGGAGGAGAAATTGTTGAAGATCCTTAAGGAGCATACGGAAGCGATTGGATGGTCCCTAGCTTATATAAAGGGGATCAGGCCATCTATGTGTATGCACAGGATATTATTGGAGGAAGATAGAAAGCTGACAGTGGATGCCTAGAGATGCTTAAATGCTTCAATAAAAGAGGTAGTTCGGAAGGAGGTACTTAAATGGTTAGATGCGGGAGTGATATACCCTATCTCCCGACAGCCTACAGAGCCCTTGTGTGGTGCATAAGAAAGGAGGAACTATGGAAAATAAATGAGGAAAATGAACTCGTTTCCCACTGTAACAAAGTATAGGATGGAGAATTTGCACATTAGACTAACGGAGACTAAACAAAGTGACCAAAAAGACCATTTTCTACTTCCATTATTAATCGATGCTGGGATAGATTCTCGCGAGGAACGAGTACTTCCGCTTCGGATGGATACTGATACAATCAAATACCATCGCTTTAAGATCGTGAGAAGACCACCTTCACATGCTCCTTAGCACTTTCGCCTGGAGAATGCCATTTAGGCTGTGTAACGCTCCAGGAACCTTTCAGAGATGTATGATGGCAATATTTTTTGTGACATGGTCGAAAAATCCAATAAGTCTTCTATGGATTATTTCCTCGCACCGGGTTTACATTTGATGACCGCCCATAATCTCGACATTGGTACCGGTGCAGCATGAAACCAATTTAGCTTTAAATCGGGAAAAGTGCCACTTTATGGTAAGAGAAGGCATGTGATTGGGGCATCATGTATCCGAAAAGAGGAACTGAGACATCGAAGCATTAAGATCACAGAAACTACCTCGTCCCACATCAGTAAAGGGAGTACGTAGTTTCCTTGGCTACGCAGGTTTTGAGTTTAATGAGCCATGCATGAATGCTTGAGTCAGCCAAAAGAAGTTAACTCTACTCCTATAAGAGTCACCCATATTAGAATCTTCCATTTAACTTATGTGCGATGCGTGTTTAATTTCAGAATCGGGGCTGCTTTGTGCCAGAGAAAAGAAAGTCTTCTATGCCACGAACGTTGAATGATGCATAATCCTCAATTATGCCACAACAGAAAGAATCGCACCGTCAGGCTCACGACAAATTAAGACCTTATCCATAAGAAACAGTTATCAGGTTCACGTATCATCTACCAATCAAATACTTGATGACTAAGAAAGATATGAAACCTAGACTTATTCGGTGGGTGTTCCTATTGCAATAATTTGATATGGAGATTTGAGATAAGAAGGGTTCCGAAAATATGGTAGAGCCATCATCCATTACACTAGAAACCCAGAACAATGCGTAAAAAACATCATTTTCGGGATAGATGACACATCTCGTACGAAAGCGCATACTAGTTTGCGCACGAAACATCCTCATGGTTTGCCGACATAGCCAATTATCTTTTTGTTGGTATTATTCCACCTAACCTCACATTTCAATGAAATTAGCGATTATTTGTAGAAGTGAAGCGTTATTTCTAGGAAGACCCGATCCTCTTTAAGCAGTGTGCCGATCAAATCATTCGAAGGTGTGTGCCGGAAAGTGAAGAGAGTGAGATACTGACGCACTGCCACTCTTTAGAGTGTGGGGGTCATTTCAATGGACAGAGAACAGTGGCCAAGGTACTACAATCAAGCTTTTATTGGCCTTCTATATTTAAAGATGCACACTTGTTTGCAAAGTCCTGTGATCAATGTCAAAGGATCGCAACATCGGGTGTTAAGAAATGAAATGCCATCACAAATATAATAGAGGTGTAACTTTCGACTTGGGGCATTGATTTTATGGTCCGTTCGCGCCCTATGGGCACAAGTATACTCGCAATGGATACGGTCCAAGTGGGTGGAAGCCATTCCAACCATTACTTGTGATGCCAAAGTGGTACTAATGCTTCATTAAGAGGATCTTTCAAGGTTCGAGACTCCATGTAGCAAGAATCGCTGATGAAGGTTCACATTTCAGAACAAGCCGTTTGCATCGTCTCAAGCAAATATGGTGAAGCATCGAGTGTCACTTGCATACCACCCCTAAAGCAATGTGGAAAGTCGAGGTACGAATAGGGAGATCAAAAAAATCTAGAAAAACAAATAATGGGACGAGGAAAGACTAGCGAACAAAATCAAGGATAGCTTACGGGCTTATCTGACAACTTCAAGAACCCATCGGGAATGTCTCCGTACAGATCACTACACCAAAGGCATGCCACCTACCTATAGAATCGAGCACAAAGCATACTAGGAAACTAGAATGTCGAATATGAATTTAATGGCTGTGCAAAAGAGGATGCTTCAAATAATGAGTCGATGAACTTGTGCAAAATGCATATGATGCCTCATGGATCTATATGAGCACAAAGTGGTAATGACAAGCATCTAGTGCATAATGAGTCGAAACCGGTACAACAGTATTTTATTCAATTCAAGATTGAAATTTGCTCAAGAAAACCTAAGTCAAATGATCCGGGTCAAGCCAGATCACCTGCTTCTCATACAGTGTCGAAATGATGCATCCCGGGAGAGGTTGATTTGTACAGAACGGATAGCGAGTGAGCTTTATCCGGGCAAGAATTTGAGAAGGACAAGTCCACCACAAGTCTGTCAACATAAGCAAAGCTCTGCCCACGAAATTTTAGCTCATAGCGCTTTCGTGGTCGAGCACCGCTAGGGCACACCGCTTGGTCGAGCTAACGACAAAGAAACAAAGCGCCATTTCGGGAGGCAACCCAAGCTTTTAAATCATTTTACCACGTTTTTTTTTGCTTTAAGTTCTTAGGTTTGATTACTTATTTTAATTTTGATGTATTTGCGGTTGTGAAGTGTTCGTAGGTTCCGAGGTTGGGCTGTGGGTGAAGGAGAAATAGCACTGGAAAGCTTTGTGCAGGCTTAGAAGAGAGCCGAATGCGTGGAGTTTTCTACACTTAGAAATTTTTGTAAAAATTTCATGGTTGATGGTCTCGAGAACGTCCTGACATTGGATACAACATTGCAACGTTGAAATAATACCTCTCGAGAACGCCGCTGGCTTGGACCCACCGCAACATTGAAAATAGCATTCCCTGAACGCCGCAACTTTGGAAATAACACCTTCTGAACGCCGTGACGCGGAAAATCGTTTCTACAATGTCGCGATGTTGATCCCAACGTTGCGACGTTCCAAATACAACTCTCAGGAACGTTGCGACGTTACCCTGTTTTTAGGAACATAAACGCTCATACTCTATTCTCCAACAACTCAAAAACCCTAATGTTCTCTCCGATTTTTGCAGGTGCTCCAGCCAAATCCGTCCAAGCTCATTCCAACTATCCTTCACACCCCTAAGGCCTAAGCAACGCCTAGATTCGCCAACACTGTCCACCGTCTGGAGACCCTTCTTACTCGATTTTTGGCCCGTCTCAGGTCTCTGGCTCAAGTATATCGCCCTTTTTCTAGGTTATTTGTGTCGAGAAGAAACACTAGGTTTAATGGGGAGGAACCAGCTTCCTCCACCAAGACCACCATCTCCCGTAGCGTCTACTAGGTGTTTGTTCTTTTGCCTAAGTGAGTTTCTGGGTGACTCCTTTCTGCAGTTTGGTAGCTGCACCAAATAAAGTGTGAAGTCAACTGTAGCGTGATTTCACCAAGATCATCCAAGCACCACCCCATCCCATGCCCAATGTAGACTAAAAAGTGAAAAATGAGCTCGAAAAGTAGTCGGGCCAATGAAGAACCCTCTCCGGCCTACGACCACGATAAATTCGTTAATGAGAGCATGGCCGGGGTGCCCACCTCATTCGCCAATCGCCTCCTTCCATTGCGAGAAGGGATTCCAACATCCCTAATGATTTTTCCAAAAAACTATAGCCGTGAAGCGGGTAAGCTTGCGGCCAACCCTGAGGCCGGTTGCCACGATGGTTGTACGGGATTCTACGCCAACCTAACTACTCATGTGCTCAAAAAAGTCCAGGTCCATGGGGTGTTGGTAAACTTCATATGTAAGTCTATCAATGGCAACTCGAGCGCTTAACCCCCGAGGCCTATGATCGGCTTCACGAGCACCCTAACTACCTAGAAGTCCTTAGGTTGCTCACAAACGGGCAGGGCGAGTGGAAATTAAACAATAAGGGGCACGTCATGCACTTCAAGGCCAAACACTTGGCCTATATACCTAAGGTGTGGAACCATTTTATCACATCCGTGGCTTCTCTTTTTTTATTCCGACATTTAATGTCATAGCGTGACGATGAAACGGCATCGCTTCAATTTCTCCATCATTTCAGACATCCCGTTTAATGTCGTGTAATGTGTCATGTAGACGCCATCCTCTATAACCGAGAAGCCAAAATGAACCTCGGGCACCCCTTTCTCATATATGGCCTGTGCAAGAATGCAGGGGTATTGCTAGAGGATAATGAGGCCTGGATCCATCCCATTAAGGCCATCGTTGTTAAGAATGATAAGTTGGGCATTCCTCGATCCGAGGCGGTTTATTACTCAGGTCATGAACCTTCGGATAAGAAAGAGTTGACAGCATACCAAACTTTGTTTGACATACATGAGGAGGCCCCGGGTGAGGCCGGCCAACTATCCACCACCCATCCACCACCTCCCGCTGAGCTAGATGTCCCCAATCCTTCTCCTACCCTAGAGGACCTCACTTCCAGGTTTGATGTGTTCGGGTGAGACCCAGGAGCATCGAGTCACCATGAGCCAGGACATGGATGCACTCAAGGCCGACATGTGCACAAATCCCAGAAACTAGTGTGTCATCCAAAGAATAGCTCGCCTAATCGGCTGCTTCCATCCGCCACTACCACCGCCACAAGATCCCCCGGGATCAACAAAGGGAGTTCCATCCTTCTTTATTTTCACAATGAGGACATCATCCGCTTTGCTTCAGGTGGGGGGCCGTGGAGTGGTCGTCAGCATCATTTACGCTACTGAGATATATGGTGTTTATGTTTATGTTCATTGTTTAGTATATGTCAGGTATTTTATTTATGTTTATGTTTATGTTCGTATTTCACGCTTTCTTAGGTTTGTGTGTTAGATGTCTCATTTAATTTCACGTTTTGTATCGTGTTAGGTAGTATGTATGAGTGATGCCATGATTTGGCAATCAGCACCTTTTACCTCTCCAAATTTTCAAAAACACACAGTGCAAGTAACAAGAAAGGATCCTTGGGTTGTTAGATGTCAGAATTACATGCTTGATAGGTAGTGATTAATATATAAAGGAGTCACTCCTTAAAGGTTCAAGAAACCGATTCCATTAGTCTACCACATATTCATACATGTGGGACTTCCGTGGTATGCTCTAGGCTCCAAATCGACTTACTAACGTTTTAACTAACTCATGCTTTCTAATACCTGCGATGGACACTTTAGAAAAAGAGGATTTCAATGCTCCATCTAAAAAAAGAAAAAAGATAAAAGAAAATAAAAAAGAAAGTGTGAATATAATAGCGGATCTTCTAGTCTAATATCGCACAACAAGAAGAGGCTTTTAAAGCTTGACTGCGCCACGACTTACCGTCACGGGACAGATAAGTTTCCACACCTAGCCCTTAGGGTTTGGTCGAAAGGTTCGGGGTGACATTCGGTGGGAATTGAATTCGATGCCCTTAACTTAACTCCGGTAAGGAGTCATCACCAATGAATCCTCGCCACAGAACACTAACTAAAAACTTACGGGCACTAGGATTTCTTCGTGAGTAAGTAGGTTAGTATGAATAAAAATGGTGCTCTATCCTTTCGTGGTTAGACTCTCCCAAATAAGCAAAAATAATTCACTTTCGGGGTCCCTAACCGAGTTATGTTAAAGATCACGCATCCAATGAACATGACTCTCGGGAAATGTCACCCAAACCCGTGGGGAGGTCAATCACTGTCGACCGAACTGTCTCGGGCCAATTTTCTAAAGCTCGACAACCTAAGGATCCTTCAAATTGTGCTCAAAGGGGCGAGCATTTCCAGGAGTTCGATTCATTTCATCCTTCCTATTGGCAAATATAAAAACAAACTGTGCCGTTGAGCTTAATATGTTATTTTCTTGTGTGTCTGGTTCAGAGTCTGATTCTTGCTTAGAGACAAGCAAGAAACTAAGTTTGGGGGTGTGAAGAGTGCCCAAAAACACTCATTACAAACCCAGGATTTAGCGAGATTTAGGGATCAATTTTACATATGACTTCATTTGATTATTACTTTTCTAACAGTTTGGCTAGGTTTTTGCAGGAAAAAGTGTTGGAAAAGTGAGCCTGCAGAGCCCTGAGAAGACTAGCGGTAAATCCTCAGCCCAACGCCTGCAACATCAGACTATGGGAAAGACTTAACAAACTTTATCTTGTGAAGAAGCTATAAAAGGAACAGGAGAATCCAATTTTGAGGTTTGAGTAATCGCATAGTGGGTTAGGGTTGAAGAACTTGGTCTCGAACAGAGGAAAGGAGACTTGAAGGCCTATCTAGAGAGAGACTGGTTAAACCTGAGATCATCATTCCTTCGCTCAAGTTTTCTATCCTTATTATTAAGACTCATTTTAGAATTAGAATAAATACCATGAGGTTCTAATTTCGTGGTTAGGAAAAGGTAAAGATTTGATATGATCATTTATGTTGTATTGACCTTTTATAATTCCATTATCTTATATATATTTGTTTTATCATTAACTCATGCTTGGTTGAAATCAACATATTAATTTTTTATCAATCTTAATATGTGAGTGGTTCTTTGTAAGATCTGAGAAGTGAATGAAGAATTATATATAGTTGGGTAACCTAATAAACTTGTTAATATAGGATTATTAATAATTAGGAAACTTAGGAGTTCTTTGCATTCCATGCACCTTTAATGCTTGGAGTTGAGCCAAGGAGCAAGAAACCTAATGATAAAGGGAGGTTAAATGACCTTGAGAAAGGCTTTAATTACAATAGATAAGAGTTGCCTTAGAGAACATGTATACTAGTTAATGGAATAGAACCACAACATTACATAGTAGGAATGTCTAACAACACCAACACCAACACCCTAACCTTTTTGCAACCTTGCAGTCATTCTTACGTCTGATACATTACATTAGTAGTAATCTAATTTGCTTTTTCGCTTAGGCATCACAATTTCGTTTGAATATTAAAAAGTATTATAATTTTTGGTACTTAGCCCTCGACTAAGGTTTCTGTGGATAGATATTTATACCATGAGTACTCTATATTATTACTTGAAACGACGTATACTTGCGGTTAGAAATTGCACTTCTTATTGCATATCCACAAAAACACAATCAAGCAGCTTATATCAATTATCATTTATGAGCTATTGGAAGGTGAGTCAAGGAGACATGTTTTTACTGTTTGAGACCATTAATGCTCAATGAATACCATTTGCAAAGGATAGTTATTTTGGTTTAGCTTTTATAGCTAAATGAAGAACCTGCCTCGAGATAACTACAGTCATCCTCCCAATGCGATAAAAGACCTGAGAAACCCTCATTTTCCCTAGGAACCTAAGCCCAGTGACCTAACACTTCAAGAATTTCTATTTTACATTTTAACTCATTTTACTTTTAGTTTTCACCATAAAAGTCCACTCTTTTTATTACAACCCAAAATCCAAAATGAACTCACTTAGGTTAAACCCCAGATTAGTCATTCCCTAATGAAGAAACCCATACCTATGGACAATCCTAGAACCATCGTACTATGAGCTATGCTACGCCAGTATGAGGTGTTAGGTTATAAATATTGTTGATTTAGAAAAACCTCACGGGCTATGTGAAGATAAGCACACATGAATAATTTACTGGCCACATTCGTGGCCACATGAAATCATCCGCAAATGTTCTAATCCTCTTCGAACTTAGCCAATGGACCAATCACCGCTATCATTCCTTGTTTCAACTCCAGGAACTCCCTAGCTTTTGCATGTCATGCAGATGTTGGGAAATATTTGCCCATGAAGAGCTCACAAAACTCTTCCCATGTCATTACCTCTGAGTTCCTCGAGGCTTTGACCTAATCCCACCATGCTTGGGATTCACCCTCTAGTTGGAATGAAGCTAGTCTTATTCTCGTGGCATCAGAGGTGATCTCCACAGCCTTCAAAATCTTGCAAACTTGCCGAAACCAATGATCAGCTTCCATCGGTTCCCCTTCTCCCTTGAAGGTTAAAGGATGATGTGCCTTAAACCTCTGGAGGTTACTCGGTCCTCCCTGGCCCACATTTGCACTAGCCTGTGCAATTGGTGGTAGCCACAACGCTCGCCTACGTAATGGTAGCAGTCGTAGAACTAATAGCCTCCATGAAGGCTTGTTGATCAAAGGCTGGTAGTGGTTGGTTATTGCCCCGTCCACGGCCTCTACATCCTCTTCCTCAACTTGCCATCTACATATGTCAAATAGCAAATTGAGATTTATTTTCTTGCCTAACTAGTAGTGCATGTGTCAACTACTAATAGACCTCAATATCCCGAACTATCCTGAACTATCCCGTTCGTTCTTGTCCAAACCCCTAAGGTTATGTTTTATAACCCTAGTGTTCCTCCTTTCTATATACATTTTTTTTACTATGTACATAATTCACACAACACACATCACCAAACCATGTAGCACATTTAGGCACAAAACATGAAATGCACACAATGAATGCAATGGTCTAAACCCATGCCCATCAATCCCTAAGTAATCACATACCTATGTTCTGATGTACAAACTGTGACACCAAAAGTCAATGAATTTAATGACCTAGTCCCATATCCATCAAGCCCTAGGTATTCGTATACCTATGCTCTGATACCAAGTTGTGACGCCCCAATTTCTAGGGGTCCCGTTGACTAGCCGTCAACCTGCGGAAGTTTCTACCTTAGGTCATCGCACACCTAAGTCTTGGTATCGGACCGATACCATTTACTCGTGAACACCGAGTTACTCGACACCACCTCAATACGTCCCTTCACCAAGACCCATTCATTCATATTTAAGTTAAAATATGAGTCTAATACACTTAGCTACAATCAGTAAGAGTCCGATCATGACCCTCTTACCATTATTACATACCCAACTATATTAGCAATAGTCTAAAAGAATTTAATTACAATTCTTTTATACAAAAATTATGTGCTAGAACTAGTTTGTTCCAAGCACTTTTACAAAAGGGTTTATCAAGGCCACATGTCGACCTTCTTCACAATCATCGCCTTGTCTGAGTGTTGTCTACCGATGTGGACCTTATACCTGAAAGGGTTGTCCCATGAAAGGTGAGCCACGCCCAGTAGAGAATACCTCCTACAAGGGCTACTCCCCACCTAAGTGCACATGCAATGTTCACTCAACATTTCACATTCACATTCACATTCCAACAAGAACATGCCAATTCTCTATGGAATCCTACATGTCATGCCATGAAATGAGATGTACGCCATGTACCATGCGCCCGGAAGTCCCGATCACCCCTCTACACAAATGCCAACATGTGTGAAAAACCGTCATTTTGGATGACATTCAATGATCATTTTCTAAAAAAAATTCATTTGTTTATAAACTAAAAAGCTGATGATACATCACAATGATCATTTTATATTCAAAATCACGCGCTTTATGTGAGTAGCGGATTTTTGCATTCATCATGGCCCGCAAACCTCACACTTTTACGGCCTTTCACCAGTTGGGAATTATGTCCGACCATAATTGGCAAGTTTTGCACCCAAGGAAGGATCTATCCTCATTGGCCGATAATTCGACACATATTTTCTTTACCATTTTCATCAAGCATTCGAATTTGTCGCAACGTTGTCCCATTTAACCAAGCCCACCTAATCAAACACCAAACGTAGTTGTCGGCGCGATGTCCTTGCGATATACACGCAATATGTCGATGTTATATCATGTCACATGCATAATGAATGCTACATGGATGACATAATCCACACCACTTATCGGGTGCCATGGACAATCACATCACCTGCATATGATTTGCATACCTCATTTCATTCATATCAATATATCATGCAAGCATATATCAACATTCACATTCAACATGTCATTCTATGATCAAGCAATGACAAACACAAGGAAGCCATGTAATGGCCATTACACACATCAATTCATCACGTGTTAACATATTAGAACACACATATGGACACCCAAACATGTCACTCTTAGTCGAGCAATGACACACTCAAACAAGTCACGCAATGGCCCCCAAAGCAAGCCATAAACAGTCACAAATCGAGCCACGAAACCAACCCAAAATAGGCCACAAACACATGCCCTAAGCAGTCGCAGGCTTGCCTAAGTGTAGCCCACCTCTGCCTAGACGAGACATTGCTCTCCTAGGCGAACCAGAAAGTCCTCCTTCGCTGTCCCAGGGTTCGCTTAGGTGAGCATGCCCACACGTAGGCGAACCCCTACACCTAGGCGTAGTAGTCATCTTCGTGGGAAGATTTAAGTTCGCCTAGGCGAAGAAACACTGTGCAAAATCCAAAAATCCAGTTTTTCCTCACCAAATAGGCCCTTAACCGAAAAACCCTTTTTTCCCGGCCCAAAGATAGGAAAGTGCTGCTGCAGAAGAATCCCTTACCCCAGAATGGATACACCTAGGAAGCCCCTCTAAACCCGACAACTTCAATTTCGCAAAATCTCCCATTTTGGATCTTCGGAGAAATCCCTCTTTTCAAATACTCACGCGTACCTCTTGTCGACGCGATGAACTTTGGTTCTTGGCTCAATGAAAACCGACTAATGGAACCCTATAGGATTCAGGAGGAAGCCTGGCTCTCCTCACATTCTCTCCTCTCTCTCTCGGTCAAACCAGAAAAATGGGCTCTTTTTGCCTAATTCTTTTTCCTAACTTAAGTTTGCTAGATGTGTGGCCTGATGCCAGGCCACGTGTCCACCTCGTTTAGGTATGATTTTTAGCTCTAAGTCAAGCCATTCGCCTCAATTCATGAATTTATATCCATAACTAACTCAAGTCATTTTTTCAACTCGAGATTTTCGTAAACAATCTCGCACTTAGAGCCACTAGACAATCTGGGCCACTCTTGAAAAACATGAAAATCCGACTGCCTTAGAATTTGACGAAATTTGTCTAGGTAATCTGATTCATGAGACGAATCCAATCTGATTCATATTTCAGATATCCAAGATCTAGAAAATTTCTAGGTTTTCAACTTGTACTATTTTGACAATTTATCGTTTTGCCATTTTTCAGAAAAAATTCGATTTTTCTCGGGTTTTACAATTATGACACCTTTAGTCCGGTTGTCAAGCCTACCACTCCGTACACCTTCTTTCAATCTCGTGGACAGCTTCAGGCCAGTGGCGCTTGTCGATTGATGTCAATAATGCATTTTTGCAGGGTAGACTATATGGGGATGTCTATATGTCTCAAACTCCTAGCTTTGTTGATCGAGACTCCCCTCACTTTGTATAACCCCCGCCCTCGCCCCCGTGCTTGGTACCATGAGTTACGTCAACACCTACTTTCTGTTGGCTTTTCTAACTCTTCGGTAAACACTTCTCTGTTCATCTACATTCTACAACAATGGCGGTTGCACCATCTATCTTCTAGTCTCTATTGATGATATCATCATTACTAGCAACAATGACTCAACTACTCAACTCAAGACTTCATCACCACTCTTTGTCATCAATTCCCCATCAAGGATCTTAGTTCTTGACACTATTTCCTCTGCGTTGAGGTGTTATCTCACCAACATGGGCTCTTTTTGTCACAACGTCAATACATTCGAAGTTCTCTCGAATTAAGACCCAAATTAATGGTGTTAACTAGCCATCGCTCTAGCCATCTCTCCTACTCACACTTAATGTTGGCTCAATCCTCTTTCGATCCTTTCGAATATTGCATCAGGCGATGTCTTCACTACTCGTCTCTTTACTCTCCCTCGACACGCTTATACTAATAATTATCTGGGCTTATGCACCAACCAACCACTAAGCATCGCGTTGTTAAGTGGTCGCTCCACTATCATAGTGGTACTTTGGACCACATTATTGTTCTTTATTGTTACTTTCCACTCATGCTTCTTGCATTCTCTTAAGCCGATTTGAAAGGCAACAAAGATGATTTCCACTTAACGGGTGCATTCATCGCTTATCTCGTCGCAACTTACTTTTTGAGCTCTAAGAAACAACGTTATGTTGCTCATTCTTCACGGAAGGTAAATGTGAGATCGCTATTACCACCGTTGTCGGCTAGGTGGATATGTTTTGCTCACTGAGCTAGGTATATCTCTCCCACAACAACCGATAATCTATTGTGACAATATTGGTGCGATGAACCTTTGCGCTAATCCAGTATTCGATTCCCGTATGAAGCATGTTGCTCTTGACTATCACTTCATTTGTGAACAAGTTTAGAGTGGACTCCTCCTTGAAGCTCACGTATCCTCCACCGCTCAACTCGCCGATGCACTTACTAAGCTTCTTTCCGCACTTAAGCTAACTTTTTTGTAGACAAGATTGACTCTCCTCAGAGAAGCTTCATCTTCAGGGGTAATGTAAGGAGTCAATATTAGAGATAATTCCTTCTCCATCAATCTCTTCTTGATTGATTCTCTCGCATGATAAAGGAAAGTCAATGGCAAAGAACAATTTCTCTCCATGAACCTTCCCTTAATTGATTTGATCTATTTTTATATTGTTTGATTCTCTCTCATTGTATATGGATTGTTTGTATATTTACAAATTGTATTTCCTTTTATAATAGCATCAAAGGATGCTTTGTACGTATATACATGTACCCTTCATGACATAATGAAATACAAGTCATTCTTTTCATCCTATTATGTGTATATATATATATATATATATATTTTGAGGAGATGAAGTCTTCTCTTCCTCCGGTGGAGATTATGCAAAACAATTTCATCTCGTCAATTATGCCTTTACCAGACGAAAAGGAGATAAAGTTTAAGAGAAGATTTTCTTCTTAAGGGAGAAAATTTTGACAAGCTTTGGGAGAGACTGAATGTTGACAAGATGTTGAGAAAACGCCACGGATTCATTAATTTATAGGGGGTATTGACACTTGAGGACACCCTCTGAGTTATTGGCATCATGGAATGTTTAAATAGGAAAATAAACCATTGATTTGCTTATTAGATTAACTTTGCCTTTTGGTTTATAATCACAAATGAGCCATTGTATTATAAATAACATTGTTCCTTTATTTATAAATAGTAAGTTATACGTGCATGCACATGAGGTCATATAAAAATATATATAATGAATGAGTGAATTTATGATTTTGTTTCTGTAAGAATCATTGAATTAGATATAAAACCAAATTAAAAAAATTATTGAGATGAAAATAACATTACATTTTCCACTATGATAGCAAAATTATTTCTATTGAATATGTCAAATTTGTCAAATAAATACAACCTTAATCTTTATAACATTTGTCAAATTTCGATTTAGATATTTGTTAATTTCTTTTGTACTAAACTCCTAAGATTATTAGTTAATTAATTTATATATAATTGAAATGCACTTTATTTTAATAATCATAATATTTATAATTACTATCACTTTCTTTGTATTTATGTCACATTGATTTAAATATTCATGTCACCTTTTCCCTCTTCATTATTATTGAATGTGAAATAATTCTATCAACTTAATAATTAATTTAATCAAATTTGTGTTGAAAGTCATTCTCGAGTTATGAAAAATATATGAACATTATAGAAAGTAAAAATTAGATCAATTTATTTGCCTGTGTAGAGGAATTAAAAAAAAAGGGTGAGACATAGGTGGGTGTATTGGATTAAGACTTTTAACCACATTTATAGAGTTTGATATATTTTTAAAGACTAATGTATTTATTGTAAAATTTATAAATTTATGGATGATTTTCATAAACTTTTATTTTAAAATACTTTTACAAACTTTTGTATATATGGATAGGCTTTTACTAATTTTAAATAACTATAATAAATTCATATTTCTAATAAAAAGTAAAAGTAAAATATTTTAATTAAATAGTTTTGTTTTGAACAAAAATAAAAAAGTTATTTAAAATAATGTTTCCCAAATTAAAATAGAAATCTAATATTCAATATTAAGCTCAACATGGCTCCACAAATCAATAGTTATAACAACTTTTCGTCCTTTAGCATTATCTCTTTGTTGCTTTTGGGTCACAACAAATGCTTCAAAGTCTTTTTATTGATTTGTTAATGCATGTGAAGACTTAGAAAATTAGCAATCGTTTTTCACTTGAAATTCATCTAAATAGCACTCGTTTCAAATCGGTTGGTATCAATAAATTTTCATAACTTGTTTTTCTCAAATTTTCATTAAGACACTTAAAAATGAATTTTTATTTATTTATTTTTATAATTTATTCCATCTCAAATTTTCCAATTCCACCAATCACTTCTATGAGCTTTTTTTATTTCCAAGAATTACACATTCCTCATTTTTTGTTCTCCTTATTTAAATACTCAATATTCAAATTTCCTAATTTCCAAAATTTATCAATTTTCAAAAAGTCTCAATTTCCAAAATGTTTCGATTTCTAAAATTTCTCAACTCCTAGAATTTTCTATTTTCTAAAATTGAAAATTTTCAATATCAAGAACTTCCACGTTTCAATAATATCTCAATTTCTACAATCTTCCAATTTATGAAACTTTCAATACCAAGAATTTCTCAATTTTTAAAAACATAAAATAAAGAATTTTCAAATAATATTTTAAATTATTTTAAATTACTTTTTATAGTCATTTACAAAAATAATTACATAAATATTTAGACCGATCAAAAAATAAATAACTATGAATAAAAATTATTTTTTTAAATATAATAAAAATTAAAATTTTGTTTAAAACATTTTACTATTTCAATATGATCTTAGATTTGATCGGCTTAAAATACAGCTCACCCCCGTGCCCAAGAAGCAGGATTAAAAGGAGATTTATAAGCAGGCCTAATAAAACGCCTGCCCCGGCACAGCCCAAAATGAGCTCTTCAGCCATCCACCCTAAGGGTCGATAACACTATTGCCTGGGAAGAACCCATATCCTGCAAATCAAATCAAATCTCACCAATAAGGGAAGTAGAATAATTCTCAATAACTGCTCTCTGATTATCCCTTATTAATCTGACAACGATAAGGAAATAAGATCCTCTATCCAATAAGAGAGAATCCTTATCACCATCCAATTGGGAAAAACATCTGCTATAAATACCAGGCCACCCCATCGGTGAAAGGTACGCAGACTTAAACGCAGAGAATTCACTCTCTAAGCAGTTGATCTTTTCTTCATCAGGGAAGAACTGACTTAGGCATTGGAGAGGCAACGGGCAAACCCCCGCTGATCCTCTTTGTTTCTTGTTTTTGCAGAGGAGTCCAACGTCCAGAGCCAACGGACCAACCGAGCGATTCCAAAGACGTCCAGCCCAATTCCATGAAAAAGCATCACGGGCCACACTCAGGAACGACGGCCTTTACAAATAAAGTTGATATCTCATGAATTCAATGGTAACAACCCCGAATACAAGGTGAGTCACGCCAATCCCCTAAGGATGCAAGACCAACAAGGAAACTCATATAGCCGACCTCCTGCAGGCGTGTTGGAAACTATACACGATAACACAAATGAGATGGAGGCACTCCGTCTCACCAACCAACGCTTGATAAGGGAAGTAGAGCAACTCATCAGGCAAATGCAACGCCCGCAGAAAGTACGACAGGCCCAGGAAGGCCATAACACCACCCCTCAAGGAGAGCAGCCACACCTCGGCCCTCCCCGATAGGCAGAAATAGAAGCAGAATCCAGTCGAGCCAGGGGGCATGAGCCTCACCTGGCCCCCAGAGAAGAGCACAACGAAGCAATACTCGGGGCGAACGTCAGAAACGATGAACCAACCCTTCCTCAACAAGGAATGGGGGAGCGAGCATGGGAGCAAAGGTTCAAGGGCATCCAACAGAGCTCACCACACGGCTGAAGTCGTAGCGGCCGAAGCCAGACTCATTGACACCTTACGCAGCAAACTCAAATCCCGTCTGATACCGAGGTGCTACATTTCCCTTCCGAAGAAAGTTCAGGATGTCGCAACAGAAGCGTTCGATGGAACGAAGGATCCCGTCGATCGTCTTAATACCTACAAGAACCAGATGGAGCCGCATGGATATCAAGACCAGACGGCAGCCTTCGCTATCACGCTAAAAGGTCCGACGCCGTTCGTTTAATAGGCTTCACCGCCGTCGCCTCTTCATTTAGAAAACTCTCCATCGCATTCGTCTCACACTTCATCAAAGCCAGAAACATACAGGAAGCCGAGTTATCACCTGCTGACCATAAAGCAAAACCCGCAGGAAAGCCTGAGGTCTTATGTCCAGAGGTTCAACGCCGAGTCATTAAAGGTGGATGTATCATATGAGAAATTCGCTATCATCACATTCATCGCCGGGTTAGGAGTACAGTCAAAAGACTTGATGTTTTCCATCTCAAAGAATCCTCAGGCAAGTATGGCTGAGGTGCTCGCTAAAGCGGAGAAGTACATTAACGGCGAAGAAGCCCTCACATCCAAGAGAGGGAGCTCTTCAACCCACAAGGAGAAAAGCAGGACTGACAAGCAATGGGAGCGAAGCCCTAAGAGACAAAGAGACCGAGAGAGATCCCTAAGGAGAGACAGAGAACGATCCCCAAAGAGGGGAGGGAACATCAGAGACCACCTAAAGACCACCTCAAACTCGAAGTTACGCATGATCGGTATTCACCTGGGCCAAGCCACCCCGACAGCCACAAAGATCACGTGTCTGGCGCGAGGTACAGCATGAAAAATTCCTAAGATGACCATCTCAGATGAGGACGGACCCAACCAAAAGAGATAACACCAGGTACTTGATTAGTGCCCAAAAAGTGATATTTTGAACCCTATTTATTATAGGTTTTGAGTGCTTTTTGTATACTAATCATTCTAATTAACCCGATTTACACATTAAAGTCCCTACTATTCTACCGGGACGTATTTTGTGAAAAATTTTGCGCTTTTAGCTAATCATGCCAAAATTGTTGAGTCAATCCAAACATGAAAATTCGAGTCAAACTCAAACATCGTGAAATCGTGAGGCCAAGAGGAAAGAAGAGCAAAATAGAAGAAATAGCAAGTCGAGGATGCGTGATGCAGACTGGAAGCAGAGATGGAACAGTATCATGAATAAATCGGGTACTCGTTATGGCATAGCGAATGAATGATAGCGAAAATTAATCATTGCGTAGTTCTTTCAGCCATAGCGAAAATTTCGCTATGGGCCAAATTTATGATAATTTGGGCTCTTCGCTACCATAGCTTAAATTCGCCATCATAGCGGGAAATCACTGTGCAAAATTTTCGTCTCGCTTTTTATCCAAACGACTCCGTTTTTTGTTTTTCTCCTTTCTACCCTTGTAATAGTTTTTGTTTTGGTTTATTTTTGTAATTTCCCTTGCTCTGAGCCGTATATAAGCTAGAGTCAAGGTTTGTAAACATCAATCAACATCACAATAAATTTCAGGGCTGTTAACCTCGTCTCGCATCTTCATTTTTCCTCTTTCCCTCATTTCTACCGCCAAACACCTTTGATGATGACAAATCAAGGATGTGTTCGCAACTTCATCCTTGAAGAGGAGGGCCACCGGTGAATGTTTGAAGGTAAAAACACTGGGTCTCATGTTTTTCACGAAGCATTTATCGCTTTCTATATCTCACATTTTAGGTTTTGAATCACCGTGATGTACCCCGAAAGCCGCATTTGCAAGTTTCTGCTGCCCGGGATGCCACTAGATCCACTTCGATGCCCACTAGTTGTCATTTACAGCTCATGCGTGTTAGATCCAAAGGATACTTTACCTGCTTTGAAACATTGCGGTAATAAATGTTATACATTAGAAGAAATAATTTTATGGTTTAGGCTTTAATGCCAAATGAAGAGCCGCCTCGGGAATGACTATATGTCATCCTCCCCAACGCGAGGAAAAGACCCGAGGACATGTTGAATGCCTAGAACCCCAACCTGACCTAACACTTCAAGTGAATTCTATTTTACATTTTATTTTATTTAAATTTCGCCTACCAACCAAACCCCCTGCTTATCACCAATTTAAAATCCAAACCAAATTCACCATTTTACCACTTAAAATCATTTCAGTTAAGAAAACTCATCCCCGTGTTCGAATTTAGAACACTATATCAGTGAGTTTCCACTACTGCAAGAGGTGGAGTGACCCTAGATAACATTGCTGATTCCTGATCACCCTACCGTGGGCACAAATCAAAATGCATACTACGTGAATGGGCGCCAAGTACATTTGACGAAAGTCGGCGGAACAATTTGCATCCTCATCACAAGTATTGGTGAATTGTTTTTATATTTCACTGTCATTTTCTTTAGTTTCATAAAAAAAAATTGTCATAGGATCAAGTTGGGTATCCCTACTTTTGCTGCTGTGAATCCATTTTCATGGATCAAAATTCGAAGGCAAGGCTCAAAGATGTGTTCCAGGGGAAAATTGACTGTGATCAAATGGAACACCTAGAGGGAGAACAATACAGTCAATACACCATGGAGGGTAACTCTAGAGGATACATGTCAATGAGGGACTATAGAAACCTTCCATGGTAGAATCAGCAACCTTGGGAGAGAAATCTAAACCCACCTAAATCCATGAGGGACTACAGATACCAATGGATGAGTGCACCCTCCTACATGGTGCCTCCACAGTATACCTCAACTCCTTAGCCACCACAATTAATTTCTCCGCTTGATCAGCCATTCCGACCTTACCAAGTTACAAGGGGTAACTTTCAGGAATCACAGCGACAATCAATGCTCAATTGGGTTAGAAAATTGACACTATGGAAAATTAATGTAAACAAGAGAATTGATGGACTTCAAAGTGAAATGACAGAATGACAACCTATAAGTGATTCATTCAAAGCCACAACCTTGTTCATCAAGGAGAAGATAATCCAAAGGAAGTGTGCCTAAAGACACTCATGGTGGAGGAGCAAAGTAGTTCACAAAGAAACAGAAGAAGGCCTAGTAGAAAATTTTGAATCCTCGCATTGGTGCCAGCCACCGCTTATGGGAGAAGAAGAAGCAATCCTCAAGTGAAGAATCGGGAGGAAGCGCAAGGAACACAAAGAGAACAATTTACCCTTGCCCCCTACTGATTCAATCTATATCCTGCCCTCACCTGCATCACAATCCCAACCCAAAACCCCTGAAGCACCCAACACAAAAGCCACCCCATCATTGCCTGCCATGCAAAACTTCAAGAGATTAGTGGCCTCTACATACCTTGCCACTACATCAAAAAAACAATGGCAAACAAGCCACATCGCATGGCAATGCTGGTTGGAGTTCGGTGCCGGTTCCTGGATTGAGCACCCGAACCCCCTGATTTCTAAGCTCCCCCCCCCCCCCCCACTTTTTGTTTTAATTTTTCTTGTTTTGTTTTATTTTATCGTATTTTTATTTTTTGATTTTATCAATTTTTCTTCTTAGATTTTCATTTTAGTTAATTTATGTTTACTAATTTTTTGTTTTTCTACAATTTTTCTTAATTTTTCAGATTAACTAGAGTTTGTGTGCAAATTTTAAAGCCAGGATTGAAGAAATGGGAAGTAAAGAATAGAGTAGGGCACTTTTTAACCACAAATTTAAAATTTGTAAGCAGCAGAAGGTTCGAATTTTCGCTATCATATCGAAATTTCACTATGATAGCGAAAATGTGTACGGAGGTTTCCAGGAAAAAGACAAAACAAAGGCACTTGTTTTTATTTTTATTTTATTTTATTTTATTTTTATTATTATTTTATTAAAAAAACGTTTGCTTTTATTTTATTTATTTTAATTTTTAAAAAAAAATTATTATTAAAAAAATATATATTTTTAGTTTTAATTTTATATTAAAAAAGTGTGTGTCTCAAAAAAAAAATCGTTTTTACATTTTTTTTTTTATTATTTTATTTTTATTTTATTTTATTTTTCAAAAAATAAAATAAAATTATGATAGCAAAATTTTCACCAAATTTTCGCTATGGCCTCACAGATTGCTTCCAATTTTGTTTCGCTCATAACTTTTTTCATCCCGAACTCATGAAGCGGTACCATTGAAAGCTTAGAGAGTATAGAATCTATATCCACAGAACAAATATTTTTGAAATTATTATGAAGGTGTAATTTTAAAAATTCTCCAACTGGTCACTTTTTCCTCTCTTTCTTCTCCCTAACTTGTTTGCTTGAAGCCCCAAACGGAGGAATAGTGCGCCATGAAAGCTTACAAAGTATCCTTTCCAACAACGATCACATCTCATCAAGGATATGAACACTTCTCCCTAACTTTCTAATCCGAAGCCCCATTTCAACACCTATATTGCTCAGTCTGGGGAGAGTTGAATAAAGAAGTGGCTTTTTGTATTTATGTTTTTGTTATTATTTTGAGCAAGCCCATTTATAATGTTCAGTGGCTTGCCGGGTTCCTTTCTATAAAAACTCGTTATACCATTACGCCTACTTTTTCAAAAATTCGGGACCCATTTGCAACCAAATTTTTCATGGTTTTACCTAGCTCATAGTTTGAAAATTGAAACTTTATCCACCCTATTGATGTTAGATTGGTTCCATGCCTAATTGAGGATGATTAGTTGAATTCTCGTCGTTTCAACATTTTTCTTCCACCTTTTAGCTAACCACACACCGAGCACATTAGGTTTCAATGATATATTTAAAATCACAGAACCTCCTTTACTTTGCAATGACCTACCCTAGTTTCGTTGACCACCTTTAATAGGTTAAGGACCCCCATGTATAGAAGGCCAATGTGTCATCCAAAATAAAAAGAAAAGAAAAAGGAAAGAAAAAGAAAATAAAAAGAAGAAAAATTGCAACGCTTTGCTTTGAAACCCGAGCACGGTCCGAGGGGTATATGATAAAGCCTTGAAGCCCTGGCCCTAAACCTTCATCGGTCGGGAGTCGCCAACTAGTGTTCGCTACACGGTGATGGGTGGAGCGAAGTGTTGTAGGTGCTGGAGTTTCAAATCATTCGAGTCCGGTGAAACCTAAAGAGCTCAGGGTCTAAAGATCCTTATGACTTGGTGCCCCGAGCCTTAATCGTCAGGAGCCAATTCCGTGAGATCCCCGTTACATGGACTTTGGGCGTAGGTCGATTCTCGAAGATTGCAATCTCAAGCAACGCAAAATAATTGTAAATAAGAGGTGGGTCCTGATCTATTTGGTTGGTTAAAGAATGCTAGTCAGGTAGTAGCTAGGTCGGGGGAGTGCGCTTAAGCGCTTTCTTTATCATTGAGCCGATCAAACAAACACTTAGATTCAGGAAGTTTTTGATCACCAGTTAAGGAGGCTCTTTAATACTCAATTTTGTATGGCATTCATTCTCTCATGATAATTATTGATATGTTGATGTTTTTTTTCTTAGGTTAGAATTACTTATTCACAACCTTTGACATATAATTTTGTGAACATTATTTGTTACTATTTTATATGCTCTTTCTTTCTTTCTTTCTTTCATCATAAGGGACTAGCAATGTGTGTTTGGGGATGTGATTGAAGGCTCAAAAAGTGCTATTTTTGAACCCTATTTATTATAGGTTTGAGGGCTTTTTATACTAATCATTCTAATTTTAACCCGATTTACACATTAAGGTCCCATTTATTCACTGGACGTGATTTTGTGGAAAATCTTGCGCTTTTATAGCTAATCATGCCAAAATTGTTGAGTCGATCCAAACATGAAGAATTCGAGTCAAACTCAACATCGTAAACGAGACCAAGAGGAAAGAAGAGCAGAAAATAGAAGAAATAGCAAGCCGGGAGGATGCGTGATGCGCATCGGAAGGTATAATGGAACAAGAAATTTCCACAAAGGGAACAAAATTAGCAATTTCGTTATGGCATAGCGAAATTTTCGCAATGATAGCGAAAATTTCGCAATCATTGCGAAATTTTCGCAGTCATAGCGAAAATTTCGCTATGGCGAAATTCCTCGCTTATCATAGCTTAAAATTACTATCATAGCTAAATTCACTGCAGTAAATTTTTCGTCTCATATCCAAACGACTGCCTTCGCTTTTCTCCTTTCTACCCTTGTAATAGCTTGCTTTGGCTTATTTTTGTAATTTCCTTGCTCGGAGCCGATATGCTTGTGAGTCAAGGTTTGTAAACATCAATCAACATCACAATAAATTTTGGAAAGCTTTCTACCTCCCGCTTTCGCATCTTCATTTTCTTCCCTTATTTTCCATTTTTTCGGGCCGCCAAACACCCTTCGGATGACACAAATCAAGGGATGTTCACAAATCCCCTCATCCTTGAAGAGGAGGGCCACTGGTGAATGTTTGAAGGTAAAAACACTATCCTCATGTTTTTCACGCAAGCATTTATTTCCTTTTACTGTTTCTGTATCTCACCTTTTAGGTTTGAATCACTGTGATGTACCCCGAGGGCCGCACTGCAAGCTGTCTCTATGGATGCTTAATGTTGTATCCACCGATGCCCAATTAGTTGTCATTTATGAGCTCATGCAAGTTAGATCCAGTTGATGGTTTAACTCGTTTTGAAACATTAAGGTAATAAATTTCATACATTAAATAGAAATAATTTTAGCTAGGTTTTAATGCTGTAATGAAGAGCGGCTCGAAATGACTATATGTCATCCTCCCCAACGCGAGGAAAAAGACCCGAGGACATGTTGAATGCCTTAGAACCCTAACCCAGTGACCTAACACTTCAAGGAGTTCTATTTTACATTTTATTTTATTTAAATTTCAGTTTACCAACCAAACCCCCTGTTTTTATCACCACCTTAAAATCCAAACCAAATTCACCATTTTGACTTCACTTAAATCCATTTTTGTATGAAGAAAACTCATCCCCGTGTTCGACCCTAGACCACTATATTAAAATAGTTTCACTACAGAGTAGGAGTGAATTTAGGATATAAATATTGTTGATTCCTGATCACCCTACCGCGGGCACGAATCAAGATCGAGTTCCATAGGGACCACTAGCATCGAACAAACGATTGCATACAGCCAGAAGGAAATAGAAATACTGATCCGACTGTGGGTATCTCCTGCCTCACATACCAAGGTCGAATCAGCATAAATTACCACCGCTCTACAGTACCAAACCCAACTCAACACTAATGTACTCTGGGAAATCTATGTGGATTCAAGAGGACTACAGCTATGGGAGTCCAAACGCCAAACAGAAGGCTCATTCAGAGCATCGTAGTCGTGAGGTGATGGAGGTGCAAGTAAGGTCCAAACTCCCCGACTAGGGACACTCCATAACCTTCTCTGATCACTCCGAGGGGTGTCAATCTCACGACGACCTTGCGATAAGGCGCTTGTGGCTAACAAAACAATCCATCTATGTCCTTGTCGACACGGAAGCTCACCGACATCATCTTCGCACGGCCAGTGCCGCCCGCATCTATGGAGAAGCCGAAACCACCGGCACCCACCTGTGAGGATTCTCTGGAGAAAGAGTGCTACCGTTGGGGTCAATACAATTAGTTCTCACTTTGGGGGACCCCCCGTGCCAGGCAACAACGACAGTAAGATTTCTCATAGTAGATGCCCCCTTAACTTCTAACGTGTTATTAGGCATACCCTCTCTCAACGCCATAAAGGACATCCCTTCCGCTTATCATACATGGTGACTTAAGTTTCTACCACAAACGGAGTAGAAAATGGTTCGAGGAGATCGCATGGCCGTGAGTGTTACTTAGCATCAATGAAGCAAAAAGCTGGCCAATGCCTTTATACGGACGAGCTCGACATGCGAGATACGTAAACACCCGACCGAGCCCCCTCGAAAAGAGCCGGAGCCCATACAGTGAACGATCACCCCGAACACCCGCCACGCCGGGCTCCAAGCTAGCGAGAGACCTCAGAAGCCTCCTTATCTACTTCTTGAAACATAACAACGATGTTTTCACATGGGCCAGAGGAAATGGGGGATCGACCTCGATAATCATTCACACTAAACGCTAATCCATCCTTCAAACCAAATAAGAGTTAAGAAGTCTATCCCCAGAAAGACAAAAAGCGATTAATGAGGAGGTACGTAAGCTCCTCCAGGAAGGTGCGGTCAGAGAAGTGGAATACCCTGAATGGTTGGCCAACATCGCTGCTGCAAAGCCACTTAAAAATAGCGACTCGAGATCGATTTCACTGACGTCAACCGAGCATGCCCTAAAGATATTTCACCCTGATCGACCTCATAGTAGATGCCACAAATCGCTCATGAACTCCTTAGTCATGGATGCTTTCTCCAAATTTACAACCAGACGTACATGGATCCCTACGACCAAGAAAAGACTTTATCGGTCATGCGGCAAGGGACCTATCGTTTATCGTAATGCCCCGGGCTAAAACACAGGAGATACCTACCGAGGTCGTGAACAAGATGTTCCAAACAAATAGGGACATCTATGGAGGTATATATAAATCCATGTTAGTAAAATCAACTACTACCGAGCCCATAAAGTCTATCCGCCGAGGCATTTATGGGGATCCCGAATGAGTACAACATGGTCAATCCACCTAAATGCGCTTTCTGAGTCTCAGCCGAAAAATTCTTGGGTTTTACAGTTAACAATAGAGGAATAGAGGCAAACCCAGACAAGATAAAAGTTGTGCTCGACATGCCGTCACCATCAAGCATAAAATAAGTCCAACGCCAAACTGGAAGGATAGCTGCTTGCCGTCGCTTATGCCCAGGCCGATAAGTGTCAACCCTTCTTCCAGGTCCTGAAAAAAGCCTTCCAATGGGACGCACACTGCGAAGAAGCATTCGCAGCGTTAAAAACGTTTATGAGCTCTCCCTCCATTCTGGTAAGTCCCTCTGAGAGAGAGCTCCTTACTTTGTACCTAGCCGTTTCAGATTTCTCAACCAAAGTCATCCTGATTAAAGACAAAGACCGAGTGCAGCACCCAGTCTACTATTGTAGACAAGCTCTAAGAGGAGCAGAGGAGAGGTATCCAAAGATGGAGAAATTAATCCTGGCATTGGTAACCACAGCCCGAAAACTCCGCCCTTACTTCCAAGCTCATACCACGGAAATCCCTAACAGACTGGCCCATCAGAAGGTGTCCTACACAAACTGTAGACCTCGAAAGATCGATGAAGTGGCCATAGAGCCTGAGCTGAAGTTCCCAAGATCGATACAAAACCAAAACGGTAATAAAAGGGTGGCCATCCTAGCGCACTTCGCCATGGAATTCAACTCTGGGTGAAAGCTTGCCGGCTACTTAAACGACCTGTCCTCCCATTTGAGGTTGTCCACGGGGACGCCAATGCTTAAGGGAGTGGTGCCACCCACTCACCTCCGCATGGTCTGATATTAAATACGCTTGACTGGGGTTCCAAGCCTCAACAACGAGGCCGAGTATGAGGTGGTCAAGCCATAGCCGGGCTTAACTCTGCCATTCAATGGAAGTTGATCACTAGAGGTACGCAAATGGTTCTTCAAATTGGAGCAAGAAAGGGGCTAGAAGACTCCTACGGCTGCAGGCAAAATGATCCTATACCTTAAAAAGATACGAGAATTACTTAAGAAGTTTGTACAAGTTCAGATTAGACACATACCAAGAGTAGAGAATTCATGCATGTATGTCTAGCAAACTGGCACAAATTTCCCAAGAAGACCTCACCGTAATGACGCCGCCGAGCACCTTTCGCGAGCCCTCCGTGATCTCAACAACGAAGCAGGTCTCCTGGTCATGTCTCGGAGCCGAAATGACGGACCTCTATCTGGGACTACTTAATAGAA